>JAOXJJ010001562.1:0-10442 GCA_025769935.1 Phoenix roebelenii
CACCTTGTCTCTTTCACTCTCTTCACTCATTGCATCTAGTGATCTAACTAATTCACTTGCAATATATTTAGTTAATCGCTCACCTTATTTTTAATTGAGCAATAATTAATTAAAATCCAATTCACCCCCTTTCTTGGGTTGTCTCCTTGGGCAACAGAGGAGCCAATCAAGGCTTCTTGTCGGGAGTGGGAGGGGCTGTCAGTGGTAGGACGCAGCCTCGGCTGGAGGGTTCCGGCCGAGTGGGTGGCCAAGGATGTGGCTGCCCGGCTAAAGAAGATAGGGTAGGTGGCGGTCGTAACTCTCGCCAATGACCACTTCATCCTGCGCTTTCGGTCAATGGCGGATCGAGATCGCACATTGACAGAGGGGCCGTGGGTGGTGGAGGGGCAACTCCTTGCCATGGAGCCTTGGGTCCCGAACTATTTGCCAAGGAAGAATCCGGTGAAGACCGTGGTAGTCTGGCTCCGGCTACCTCATCTTCCATCGGAATACTAGTCAACCTCGACCATCCTCGACATCGCGGCTCGAGCGGGACGGCCGGCGGTGGTGGATGGGTGACTGAGGAGCAGCGAGCCATGAGCTTTGGTCGGGTGAAGGTGGTGATAGATGCCACCGAACCCCTCCTCCTGGGGGTCCAGATCCACAAAAAGACGAAGATGATTTGGCAGCCCTTCGTCTTTGAGAACATCCTGGACTTTTGTGTTCAGTGTGGAAGAATGGGGCACCCAGCGACCGGTTGCCAATTTCTAGATCCAGTTCAGTGGAGGTGGGTGATCCGACGGACATTGGGGTTCTCCCCGATGCGCTAGGGCCGGGTTTGGGTGAGGATGACCGTGGGCCGATCTATGGCTTATGGTTGGTGGTGACCCGCTCCCAGATCCCTCGTGAGAAAGGGCCGTCATGGCTGGGGAAGACGACCATACTCGAGGCCGAGTCGTTTTCAACTCGGCCACCCTCCTCCGAGGCTCACCCCCCTGGCATCCCCATCGGACTTGGAGGGTTGGCAGAAGCCCTCTAAGGTCGCTCGTTGCCGCTCTCTGTCGAAGGAGCAGCCGACCGGGGTGGCGGGTTACCCTGGGTCTGGTAGCTCGGCTCGGGGCTTCTGAGTTGGCCCGACCTTCGGCTCGCTAGCCGAGTTGGGTGACTCGGATTCCCCGGTCAGTGGGGCTAGGCCAGCGGAGGTGCAGGCCGACCCAGCAAAGCAACAGGCTGGCCCAAGCATTGCAGTGGGCCAGCCTGTGGGTCAATATCTTAAGCGGCCTAGGAACACTAGGCCGCTATTTGACTTAGGCCCCAGCACTGCGGGCCGGGGATGGGCTAATGGAGCGGGCCGCAACCCGATTGGGTCGCAGCCACGTGGAGCACGCGTGCCCTACGCGGCATGTGCGACGGGCCAAGAGGCCCATCGCGGGGCCTTGGGTATGTGGGCCTAGGGAGCTGGGCCGCATGCGCGGGAGAAGGGGAAGGCCCCTGTGGGCCTTCCTAGGGGGAGTTGGTTGGCCTAGCCAGGCCCGTTGGCTAGCCTAGGCTAGGACTTTCTGTGAGAGAGCTTGCTAGGCTGGTCGGGCCCAACACCAGCTCCGATGGGCCAGCCTTGAGGAGCATACCTGGAGAGGGGGTCTCTAGGACCTAGGGTCAGGGTGTATTTGAGGAATTGGAAGGCCTTGGTGAGTTAGGCATGTCGGGGCCCCTAGAGTTATCAACTGGGGGTGCCACCATGGTCTTCCAATTTTGGTCTCATGCCCTTACAGCTGGGGGCGCCCTATGACGGCCTCGGTCTCTGAGACTCAGCCCTCTTTAGGCTTGGCAGGGGTGCTTGCAGGGCAGGGGGAGGTAGTCTCAGGCAGGTCAGGGAAGGTGGGCGGGGACCGCTTGGCTAGGGATCAGGTTGTAGTTGGCTGCACCACAGGTGATGCACAGGTGGGGCAAAATACGTCTGTATCTGTGACGGTAGGGGTAGGTGACCTGACCAGATACGAGGGGACTCGGACGACTGGTAGGTCGTCTGCGGCCACCCGACGGTCATACAACGGGTGAAGGTGGTAGTGATGCGAGTCATCTTTGGAGCCAGTGCGGACGACGAGCAGCGGGGTGATACTTACTATGCGGCAGAGTTGGACCCTGCGGCCTAGGGGGTGGATGGCTTGTGGCCGACATCTCAGACTTTTTTCATGAGAATTCTAACGTGGAATTGTAGAGGGGCGGTAAAGTCGTCTTTCATGTCGTCGTTTAGGAGGCTAGTGCAGGTCCACAGTCCAGAGATCTGCTTCCTCTTGAAACGCAGTTATCCAGTTGAGGGCTCTATCGAGTACTATGACGTTTCGAGGTCGACTGGAAGTCCTATGCAGTAGAATATTAAGGGTTATTCGGAGGCATTGTGGTGTTGTGGAAGCAGGGTGTGGCAACAGTAGACATGTTCACAATTGCTCCCAACAGATCATTATAATTATCTCGGAACCTAACACAGCACCATGGGTATTAAGCGGTGTTTATGCTAGTATTGACCACAGGACTAGGAGAGTTCTTTAGGACGAGCTCACGCGCTTAGTCGCTCAGGGTTTTCTGATAGCTGTGGTGGGTGACTTCACTGTATCCAAGATAGAAGCGAGAAACGGGGAGGAAGGGCTTTCACTGACATAGTGGACAGAAGGGAGTTCCGTGACTTCCTCTCACGGAACGACTTGGTAAACCTGGGCTTCTCCGAATTGTGATTTATCTGGTATAACAATCAGTCTGGTAGAGCTAGGGTGTGGGAGTGACTAGACAATGCTGTTGCTTCTACTGACTGGCTTATCAGGTTTTCCTCCTACATGGTTAGTCATCTACCCCGGATTGCCTTAGATCACTGTCCACTACTGATCTTGATGGCATCAGGTTCCAGTCACCACTGCCCCTTCCACTTCAAGAAGGTTTGGTTGTCTTACTCCCAGTCCTAAGATATTGTCCGAGGAGCTTGGAGCCTGCCAGTTCGTGGTGACGCCACGCAGAGGATTTCTCCTAAATTGGAGTTGACCAAGAGGCAGCTCCACCATTGGAACCGTGAGGTTGTGGGCAACATTTTTAGAAAGTTGGAGGGGGAGGAGGCCACGATTGCCGACCTCCAATGAAAAGAAGATCAGGTGGGTGCGCTCCTTGAGGCTGACATGGTGGGCCTCCGAGGGCTCCTGGCTACTCATCACTTGATCTTGCACAACATGAGATCTTTTGGGGACAGAAGTCCAAAATCCAATGAGTCAGAGAGGAAGATCGGAACACCAATTTCTTTCATTCGACCACGATCATCAGGAGGTAAAGGAACATGATCCGTTCCCTGCAGGATGTGAGGGGCGATCAGGCGGAGGGGGATTTGGCGGTCAGCCAGATCTTACTTGATTTCTTTCGTTCTTGATGGATGGAGGACAGTGGGCATGATGCCGGCAGCCAGCTCCCGAGGGTTGGGAATGCGTTACTCATTCGACCGGTGACGGAGGAGGAGGTGCAAGAGACGATCTGGGCCCTGGGAGAGGATAGGGCCCCTGGTCCAGATGGTTTTCCACCTTTCTTCTTTCGGACGTACTGGGGCATCGTCTGGTCTGCTGTGGTGGATGCAATTCTGTGTTCTTCAGTTAGGCAAGAATGTGTGACAACTGGAAGGCCACATTTGTCATACTTATACTAAAGCATCCGGATGCAGCAAAGCCGAGCCACTTTAGGCCCATTAGTTTGTGCACAACCTTATATAAAGTTATGGCAAGAATACTGGTGGAGCGTATGAAGCCCTTGCTCTCTGAGATTATCTGTCAGGAGAAAGGTGCTTTTGTGGAAGGTAGGAGCATCTCTGACAATGTCATGTTGGCCCTAGAGATGATATGGGATCTTCAGCGGACCCCGACGCGGTGAAGCCTGATGGCTGTCAAGCTGAACATAGAACGAGCTTACTATAGAATCAGGTGGAGCTTCCTTAGGCATATGTTGGAAAGTCTAGGATTCCACGAGACCTGAATTGATTGGGTTCTGGAGTGTGTTCGGAGACCAAGATTTTTTATTCTGGTCAACGACTCACCGTTCCCTTTCTTCAAATCCACCATGGGGCTTCGACAGGGGTGTCCTTTATCCCCATACCTATTCATCATCTACTCCGATGTCTTGTCTCGGGCACTGCAGGCTGCATGTGCCGCTGGAAAGCTGGAGGCTTATGTTCCAGCTCCAGGGGCCCAGCCGACATCCCATTTACTCTTTGACGATGACTATCTTCTCTTGGTGAGGGCACGGGTAGCGGATGCTCGGGCCATCAGGAGGGTTTTGGACGGCTACTGCAATGTATCTGGATAGAGAGTGAATGTCTTGAAGTCCACCATCTCCTTCAGCCCTAGCACATTGCATGGGTTCGATGGGGGATCCGGAGGATTCTGAGGATGCCAAAGCAGGTCGGGATCTAAAGCTACCTGGGTGTATCGATCACAGGTAGGAGACTATGGGTATCTGAGTGCTTCGAGTTGATGCAACGGGTCCAGAGTAGGCTGAAGGGTTGGCAAGCAACGTCTCTATCTATGATGGGTAGATTAACGCTGATCATATTTGTTCTTGGATCTATGCCCATCTATCTAATGGCAAACACGGTGGTGCTGAGGACAATGTTGCTGAAGATTGAGCGGCTACTCCGGAGCTTCTTATGGGGCTGCTCGGTGGTGGTCGAGAGGTGCATTTGGTGGGTTGGGAGAGCATATACCTCTCTTTCAGTGAGGGAGGTCTAGGGGTCTCCTCTCTCTTGGATAGGTGGGAGGCGCTTATCACCTGGCATGTAGTCCGCTTTCTTTTGGAGCCACAGGGGTTCTGGTGTCGGACCATGGCAACGCGCTATGGGGGGAGGCTTGAGGCTCTGGCTCGAGGAGGGTGAAGATGCTCCTTTCTATGGTGAAAGATAGCGAGATACCTATCTACGGCGTCGGTTCATACCTGGTAGCTGATTGGTGATGGGCGTAGTATTGATGTGGCTGGGAACCCATGGGTTAATGCCCTCCCTTTGTGGCATTGGCCGACTACAGTTAGTGTCGAGGTTGCAGAGGGTCTATATGTCTGTGATCTCCTTGCCCTCGGGGGGGCCGCATGGGATGAGACTCGGCTGGTCCAGCTTTTTCGTGTGCACCTGGCAGAGAGGATTCAATCCCTTTCATTACCTGGGTGTGGTGGTCCAGACGTGTGGGTTTAGAACACCTCTTCCAGAACCAGAGTCAGGGCGGGCGATCTTTCTCGCATTCTTTGGCAGGAGTTTGAGCCTGGGCCAGATTGCGCCTGGATCTGGCGCTTCAGACTACACCCAAGGGTAGCACTATTTCTTTAGAAGGTAGTCTGAGACCGTCTTTCCATGAGAGCAGTACTTAGTGGACGTGGACTGAGGGTTCCCGTGGAGTGTGGAGTTTGCGGTGTGGATGAGACGGTGGACCATGCCTTGTTTTAGTGCACATGGGCTAGGATGACCTGGCATCTGACAGAGTTTCTGCAGGAGGTGTGGGGACATAGGGACCAGCTTTTACTGGCCATGCATCGAGGTTCGGAGTCTCCACTATTTCGCCAGGAGGCGGTTTGAGCAATTTGCACATCCTACCAGATTTGGCTGACCAGAAATGCTCGAACTTTTGGCGAACACAGTATGCTGCCAAGATTTATGGTAGAGAGTGCCCATGTGCAGACGACGGAGCTCAGTCTCACTATCCCTATTGGAGGTTCCTTGAGAGCTTGGGACATCTGGAGTTCTCATTCTGCTTCGGCAGCATCCCGTATGGTGTTTTTCATTTGAAAGCCCTCACCTCCAAGTTTTCTCAAGGTCAACTTCGATGGATCTGTTCTGGATGGTGGCACGAGGGGCGGTGCAGGTTTTGTTATTCGAAACCTATATGCCAGGGTCATGGCTGTAGGGGCCCTCAACTCTTTAACACTTTGGTTTCGAGTGTGGAGTTGAGGGCCGCTTAGGTGGGTCTTCGCCACGCCCGATTTATTTTATAGGCCAGATCCATTATCCTGGAGGGTGACTTAGCCACGGTCATTAGTTGAATCCGAAGAGGCCCAAGGAGTGACGGTTGTGCTCATCCATTGCTCCAGGGCATATGGGCAATGGTAAGAGATGGAGGGTTTTTTCGGGCTAAGCATATTTTCCGCGAAACTAATAGGGCAGCGGACTGGATGGCTGATGTTAGATGTATGCCCTAGAAGCCAATCTAGCTGACACATTACTTTTTCTGGAACATAGTTTTGTACTTGATTTTGTTATTATTTAATAATATTGGGCATCTTTTTTTCATTTATGTTGTGTATGTGTCCATGAATCGTCCAAAGAATTAATAAGATGATGATACATATTTTCAAGAGTTGAAAATTTAAGACACGTATCATTGGTGATTAATTTTTAAATGCTCCTAATCGATAGATCATCATGGGGATGGTGATTGATCCGATGAGATTAATGCATAGATAGCTTTCTTTTTCTAGATGGATGAGTCTCGAGTCACAGTGTAGGAACACTGGAGTGATAGTGCAGGTGCTTGTTAAAGAACAAGGGTACCGAGCGTGATCAATGCAAGAAGTCACTTGGATGTCTATCCACTCATCAGTGACTTACTTGATGCTGCAGTAGTATGAATGGTCCTTTGACCTGCAGTGCCTCGGCTATTCACAGTAAGGTTGCTGTAGTTTTACTGCACATATACATGGTCTCTAGCCATATGGGATCTTGTGGTGCAGATTAGTTGCAATAGGTTCACTATAGGAGTAGGGTGTGCACCTACATATAATCTATCGACCTTGGTAGATAAGAAGTGGTCCTATGTGATTTATGAGACTGAGTTCGAAAGACCTCAGTCGGGGCAGTATGTATAGTGGAAAAAAAATTTCTACTCTCAAATGAAAATCGAATAAATCTTTATATATGACAGTCGATGGGGTTTGATAAGTTGTCTATGACCTCCATCATGTCGGGATCCACGATAGAAGGATTGTATCATCCGATAACTACATCTAGAGGTTCATCTATTTTATTCTGCTGGGTTATCACTACATGCTGCTAGGTGTCACTAGTGGATGGTGAGACTCACAGGGATTATTTTGATGATCAATAATTTCTAGTGAGATAAATTGGAATTATTCCAACCCATTGAAAAAAGTTTTAATGATATTATGATAGAGATCACAATATATCTTACTACCAGACAGAATAGAACCTATGGGTCATACACATAAGAGATTTTGATTGATTCGATGGTTGGATTGCGATTTGGAATCGCAATAGATCATGATTAGCAATTTGATTGATAGTTGGTTTGACCCACTAAGAGTTAGTGAGTTGAAGAAGGAAGAATTGCAATTGGATTGCAATTTGATTGATTCAATTGGACTAAATGAATTGGGCTTGACCTTATTAGATAAGGTTTAAGAGTTTTACTTAGAGTATGACTCCTAGAGTCCTGATTAGATTAGGACTAGAAATTTTAATTGGAGAAGGATTTGGATCCTTATTAGATAAGGATGAAGAATCCTAATTGCAATAGGACTTCTTATTAGTAAGGATTAAGAGTCCTAGAGCCCAAAATTGAGTCATGTTCTAAAAGAGAATTAAGATTTGTACTTGAAATAGAACTTTTCTCATGATTGGGCCATCTAATCCTCCTTAGAGGAGGATTCATGCATGTAAAGAAGGGGGGACGCACGCCCCTCCTGATTTTTTGTTTTAGGCGTGGGTGAGCTCCTAAATTTTAGGAGCTCTACGCCTAGGGTTGAAAGAAAGAAAAGGGACGGCAGCGGCCTCCCTCCCCTCCTTCCTCTTCTCTCCTTGGCGGCCCTCTTCTCTCCCCTTCCTTCTTCTTCTGCAAGCAAAGAAAAGAAAAAGAAGGGGCGGTCTCTCCACTTCCTTCTTCTTCCGCAAGCAAGAAAAAAAATGAAGGGGCAGCTCTCTTCCTCTCTCCTTCTTCTTTTTCTTCCTCTTGAGAGCAATCAAGAGTTGATTGTTTCAAGAGAGAACTTCATCCATCAAAAGTGATCTCTGTAAGGAAGCTAGCACCCTAGTGAGATCTAGATGTTTGGATCGGTCTATTCCTCATGTGAATATTCCTAGAGGCCGGACGCATGTGCAGCTTCAAGCAAACCTTTCAAGTTTTTCACGATCATCAGATTGCGGTGAAAATCTACCAGCTTAAGGTGAAGATATGAACTCTTTCTTATGTTTTAATCTTAATCTATCTACAAACGATTTTTGATTTGTTCATGAGATGAACAACCATGCAAGCATCTTTCGCTGCAATTTTTGAAATATGCATAGTTTACCATCAGCTGCTTATGTTGCTTATCACTCCGGTAGTACCCTATGGGCTGGGGATGGGGAGTTGGCTCAGGCACTTCGAGATATTCTATTTTTCGATTTTATTGGATGCATCCGTACTTGTCAGGTATGATCCACCCGCTCTAGCAGCAAAAAAAAAAAAGAAGCAAAATTAGAAGATCAGCAATACTCTCCTTGTATTTTCTACTAAGGTAGCCCACAACCTAAATAGAGTTGTAGAGTAGCTGAACTGACCTACCCATGCTGCACCTCAACCTTCTAGTGGCCCTACATATGAACCAATAAATCTTAAGCCTATGCCCCCTTAGCAAACCTTTTCTAGACCCTCAAATAGATCTTCTAGATCAAAATCTTGGGAAGGAACTACAAAGCCCAAGTCTAAGGAAGAGCATAGTTCTAGTCAAGATGAGGGCATAGGTGATCTTTGAAGTGAATCATTTTGATGTATTATCTTGCTATGATATACTCCAATACATATAAACTTCTTTTGTATTATTGAAACTTTATGTTCTTCGATTCTATCTATCTACTTGTATATTTACTCCAATATATCTTGATACTTTTGCTCCGATACATTTGAATATATTGGTCTGATAATTGGCTTATATTGTATTTGCTTGGATACTCAATCCAATCTTTTTGATGTTGACAAAAAGGGTGATATTTATTAGAATATATGCATATGAAACATATTAAGAAAGGGGAATCATCTAAAAAGGGGGAGAATCATATAAATAATATATGAAACATACTAAAAAGGGGGAGAATCACCCAAAAATCTAAAATTTTAGGTATGTATTTCAGTACATATGAGAATCTAAAACTTTAAATGCTCGGATACTTAAAACTTTAAATGTTGTGATAGATACAATACTTATGCTCTGAAACAATACTCTGATACTTGATGAATGCTCTAATACTTAACAAAATGATAATGCTCTCATGGACAATCTTTTGTGCTTTGATATATTCAATTACATGCTTTGATATACCTTAGCACGAGATCTGATACAATGAAATAGATTAAGGCAAATTATATTTTTATTGCACATACTCAAGGTTTTATCATCATTAAAAGGGTGGAGATCGCTATTTCCAAAAAATTGATTTTGATGATAATACGATACTTGAGAGACACTTAGCTGAATTTGCCTTAGAAAAAGAAACAGAAAAGTTGCTGGTTATAATTGTGAGAAGCCATCTCTGAAGATGCAGGAGTTGAGCCCTTTGCATGGAAGAAAAACTTCATAGGATAAGAGTCATCTCCAGCTAAGGAGGAGCCATCTCTCGGATCTAAGAAGTGTATTGAGAAGATAAGAGTCATCTCCACATTAATAGAATTCATTTCTCAAAACTAAGGACTGCGTAGATAAGGGAGGAGTCATCTCCACCATTCTAGGAGTCGCCTCTACGGGACTAAAGCCAAAGTGCATTACCCAGAAGTCATCCTCGATGTGTCAGAAATTATGTTTGGGCTACAAAAGTTGACTGCATTGTCTCCAGAGTTCAGGACCAAGATATGGTCAACTTAATTAAATCTCCCATTTATTTTGTGAAACTAATCCTCATTTAATGATAGACCAAAAGTGTTGAAAAAAAAAAGTAAAAGAAATTTATATAAGCCAAACACGTTTTGGTCACCCATCCTGAAAAGGCCCTGACATCCAAGAATGGAGATTTTATGTATGACAAGTCTATAGGCCGACCAAGCAAGGAATCCTAGTCATGGACGGCTTCTGGAGGTTGATATATGATAAAAATTCATTTTAAGTGATTGTGGAAGGAGGAATGGTGTTTAAAAGGATTAGGTTGGTAATCTATAACTATCCTATCAGAATATGAAATATGTGTACAAGCTAAACAGCCCCAAAAAAATCTTTCAATTTTGTTAAGAAGAACATCAAAATCCTAGAACTTCTATATAGTGATGTTTGTGTCTTAAACCAAACTTCAACTAGAGGTGGGGTTGGGCTCCAATAACTGTTAGGTGAGGATCCAATCACAGCTTTATTTTTGCGGGATATATGGTGGATCTGACTTAACCAAGGAACAGGTCCAATAACTATTAGGTGAGGTCCTTATGACTTGGAGACCAGGTTAGCTCAATATGCTTACGAAGCATTGTACAAGAGTT
>JAOXJJ010001563.1:0-10428 GCA_025769935.1 Phoenix roebelenii
GTCTTTGAGGCCTTTCTTGTAGTGGGCCGGCTTAAGGCAAATTTACTGGAGGTCTTTTTTCTTTCCATTTTATCTTTGAGACATTTCCTACGGTGGGCCTTCTTTAGGCCGGGGCCTTAGGCGACGCCTCAGTTGCCTAAGAGTTGAGCCGGCCCTGGCTGGGACCGCAGAACCACTGATCCTGCCATTGTTTGAGATCAAGGCTCAGTTGGACGGCGGTGTTTTGAGATTCCATACAATCCAAAAAGGATGGCACATCATAGAATTGGGATATGTGACTGGGGTTTTAATTCAATTATGACTGTTATAAAACGGCCATGGAAAATTTAATGGGTTATTATTTATCCAAGAAGATTCTAGAAAGTATCATAATGGATATCATAACAACATATGATGACTTGCAAGATTTGCTACATTGGGTTATTATTATATGCTGCTATAATGCCTATATTTTTAGAATGGGATCAATTCTACGTACCGACTCTCGGTTTCTATTACCAAATATCAGTTTGGTATTAAATGTAATGATAGAATAATCTTATTATAAATATATATATTTAAATATTATTTTCTTAATCATATCAAAGTTTATTAAAAAAATGATGAAGTTAGTAGAGATAGTGTTATTGCAAGCATCCATTAAGTTTTAAATTACTTAGAAATTGGGAAATGTATCCATGGTAAACTTGTCAGCAAATTGTATGAAGAGGAGTCTTACGTGTAGTTCCACTTCAAACAAAGACTGGTGTCTTACAATACGGATGCATTCAGCATATGTAATCTAATATCAATAGTAATGATATAAAGTAATGATATAATTACGGATTCTAAAGCCTAGAATACAACATATATATAATTAAATATTACATTGGAAAGGCAGGTCAAATTGCTAGAAAAAGACCTTTGTTCAATTAGAAATCCTAATTGCAATGAATGTGTGGGAAGAACTTTTTTTATCAGATTTAATAGTAAGTATATGTATACAAGATGGTAACTTTCGCATTATATTATTTGAGTTACAATGACAAGTAAACAAAGATTTGATAACAGCATGTCGTTCAATATGTAATCATAAAGCTCTAACCAATATTTCATCATGCATGGTCAATATATCATCTATCTTATGACTAATCAATACACGAAGAATTATTTGATATCAAACTCTATTTTTTGTAAATGCGAGATTTTGCTAACTAGATTGTATTTTGAAACCTGATATCATATCTTCATTATTGAAACCTAGGTCACTTTTAGTATTTCTCCAAGCTGTCTAAATGATCTTGCCGTCTACCACCACCACTTTATTAGTCTTTATAGACAAGATTTTTTAAAAAAAATAAAATTCAAGAGTTTTAAAACATAGGAACATGATTCCCCATAATTTTTTCTATAGCCGGGCAATATAATGAGTTGACTTTGCAGATCAACACAAAATATCTAAGTAATATATAACATAAATATAAATAAAATAAAAATTAAAATACAATATGCAAGAAGTACAAAATAATTTACAAATAATAAATAATATATAGTCAAAACAATTAGGACATATATTATATACAAGATACCTATAAAATTTTTTTTTAAGGGCAATACCGGAAGTTGATTAAGTTGACAACGAATCCAACTAAAAACTACTCCAATTACTGAGTCAAATTGCCAGAATTTACGTTATTTAGGCTGTGAATTTTAAGCAGCTTGGATTGATCAAAGAGACAATCCACCCAAAATTAAATTGATGGCATGATACTTGGGTTCCTTTTGGTACTTGACAGCATGATACTAGTCGTTAGACGCAAGAAATTTGACTGAATATATACGTTGAAAGCAACATTTGGGACAACGAAGTCCGAAATATCGTAGTTCCTTCAAACTTAGGCTTGCCACGAAAATAAAGTGCCACTACCGTCTTTCCTGGTTTGGTTCGCGGGAAAAGAAGGGGAAAAAGTGTGATCAACGGGAAAGTAATGAAATGCTTCTTATTTGGTTGGAGTTTTCGAAAGAGAGAAATTGGAAAGTTGTATTTCCATGAAAATATAATTCCCACATTTTATGGAAAAATCTTTCCCATGAGGCGGAAATCATTTTATTTTTATTTTTTTTCCAAAAAAATCCTTCAGCATTAAAAAAACATTAAAAAGGCATTAAAGATTTAATTTTTATTAAGGGTATAATATAAATTATACATAACTTTTTCAGAAAAATGGATGGCTAACCAAATATAAGCATTTTGGAAATTTGTCACTTTCCCATTGTCAACCAAAAATGCCAAAAGTACTTTCCTAGGCATCCTATAGGAATTTGTTTTCTAGAAATTATATTCCTAGAAAGGAAAAAAAGCTTCACACGAACCAAAGGACCCCGGAAGGAAAAATGATATTAATAATAAAATACTAATAATAACGGTTTAATATCATTTTAGGAAACATAAATGACGGGATTATTTCTCCGCATGGCCTCAACCGTTATAAAATTTCATTTCATGTGGGTTTCATTTCCGCTGTCCTCTCTCTCTAATATACGGATGCTCTCCACTTCTTTCTCCTCCGATTCGGGAGCGAAGGAGAAACCCCTCAGCGATCTTTCCGCCGTCGCGAAAGGTATACTCTTTTTCTGGATCCGGCTTCTTGGGTTTGGTTTTTATGTTTTTTAATCGTAGATCGTTTAGATTCAGATTTTTCGGCGAGTTTTCTGGTTCTTTTCTGTGGATCTGTTGACGGGCGTGATCTAGTCTATGGTTGGATCGGATCTTTTGTTGGCATTGTTGGATCTCTGTGATTGATGACTTGAAGGAACGTACTTTTGATTTTTTTTCCCAATTTCTTTTGGTAATCTTGGAATTTCTTAAAATCATGATGTTGATCGATGTCAAAATTGTTTAACGTTGTTTCTATAGATTTAGGTTGATCTGCTCTCTGGCTAGGGTTAGATTTGGCCAGATGGAATATGTGAGATGTTATTGAGGGTCGTGAAATTAAGTGAAGTGATCGGGCCTGAAAATGGAATTTGGAAGCGACTCGGGATTTTATAATTTTAAAATAATTGGCATGTATTTATATATAAATTATGGTGAATCCAATGAGTGCATCGTTAGTTGATTACTTGATGTCATGGAATGCATGCGGTACTCCTAATTGGGCGTGATTGGACGCATTCAACATGATCTGAGCATGCCCAAATGCATTTCCCAGTGATGTGACTTAGTTAAATATTACAAATTAGAAGATGGAAATAACTAAATAGAAGTGTTTGGGGATTTTTCTTGGTACGTTTTGGAAGTTGATTTGGTTCGTTTGAATTCATGAGAACAATGATTTGCTGTCAGGAGTATAATATTAGTTTAAGAATTGCTTTAAATCCTCTTATAAGTTCCTGATACATATTGAATTTCTGGTCTGTTGTAGTTACTGGTGTCAGTATGAAATGTTGTGATTTTAAACAACCAAAAGAATACACACACACACACATACATACCTATATACATACACATTCATACATACATATACCTACATGCATGCATGCATACTTATATGTATATACATATATGCATACATATATGTACACATTTATATTATATTGAAATTGTTCCATTCATTGTAGTCAACGCATATATCACCTTGGATGGAGCTCAATATCCTAAGACAAAAGGGATTATTGAATACAACCCCTTATAATTTACCTTATTTCACTGTTTTAGTGTTGTGCTTTGCTGCGGAAGTGAGAAGAGAATGGAAATGTGATAATTCTATGCTAATCTAATCACTTTTTGAGGATAAATCAAGGCATATCAGCATTTGTTTGCCCTGGAAGAACCTTGGGTTTTTATGATACATCTTTCATTCTGAATTTTGACAAGAATGTGGCTATTTGACTTTTCTTTTGAAAATTCAAAGAAGAAGTCTTTTTGTTATACATATCTATTTTAATGCCAGTACTGCTTACATGATGTTTTTGTTTTTTTATTTTTGGATGTGAATTACTCTCTTTGATTTTTACATTTTGTAATCTTTATGGAAGTTAAAGCTATGGATAAGACGTAAATAATGATATATATGATGCTTATACATGTCAATAATGTATTTATTTTTTCCACTGCACCTAATGATTTTAAATTCATTTTCAGCAATCACGAGTCTCCTTAATTGTTAGAATGATTAAAGGCAAGAAGGGAATGATTGACTTGAAAGATTCTCTTGGACCGGGCTTTTTTCTAATTAAGAAAAGGTCAGGCAAAGGCCTCATTGCTTTTGTTCAGTAAATGAGAGTGAAAATTATGGAAGAGCACTGGAGGGGGACGAAGAAAGATGAAGGTGGAAGAAATTACAAAAGTTATTGAAAGATAATATTTCTATATTTTAGAGTCACAAGACCAGTCCAGTCATTCAAAACAGAAATAGAATGGATAATCTCTAGCACATCAGATTCCAAGTTGCAGATATTACATATATTATTTTCTGTCCATAAGGACCAGCGAGTTGTAGCTGCTAGAGTATCCCAACTAATTTGCCCATCTTTTTCTTGATAATTTGCTGTCTCCAAGTTGTCCATAGCCTAAACCTTGCATTGGTAAACTGGGTAGGTTGAGCCAACATTAAAACTGTTTCCAGATGCTGGCTGAGCAAGGACAATTAAGGAATAACTGATCCAAAGATTCTTCATCATTTTTTGCAAAGCACACAGATGGAAGGACCAATCATTTTTTTGTTTCAAAGTTTATCAACTGTACGGGTTTTTTCATAGGATAACACAATTTTTAACCTTTCAGGTAGATATGTTTTCCAAGCAAAAGATGTAATAGGAGATAATTTGCCACCATTTATCAAAATAGTGTATGTGTCCTTGACAGTGAAAATTCCATGTCTACATCTACAAAAAATTCCATCGGTATTTAGTATTGGATGGAAATATTGCAGCGTATTAAACAGTCCTGTAGATTCATGTCCCAATATAAGTGAATTGCTGTTAAAAGAATCTTTGAAGTCAAGGTCCCAAGGAAATTTCATGATATCTACTAGAGTTTGTAGTGTCTCATAACAAGGCACATAGAAGAGAAGCTTGCATTTGTCATAACAAGGCATATAGAAGAGAAACTTGCACAATTCATTCTGTTGTCTTTGTTATACTTAGAGGCTAATACTTAAAAGTTCTCAAATGCAAGATATGCATCTAATGGTTTAAGTGTAATATAACTGGACAGGAAATTTTTGCCCAAAATGATCATAGCAATTTGAGTTGTAGAAGAAGGTACCACTAGATATCAACGGCAAACTGTTTTAATGGGCATCTCAACTATAGAAAAGCCTTTAGTAGGATTGAAGTTGAATTTGCTTTTGACTTTTGGAAAGCTGCACCAATAGGAAATTCTTGTATTATTTGGATCTTGCAAATTATTTTGATAAGGAGATCGAGTGCTAGCTTCCAATAACTCCTCCTATCATGGTTTAATTGTGAGCAGTGTAGAAATATCTATACTCTATAATGCACAATTTACTTACAGAATTTATATTGGGAAAGCATTACAAGTATTGTTTCTGTACCTGTAGCAAACCTACTCTTAGCTGATCTAGATCCTTGATTAAGATACAACACACGATGGTTGTGTTAATAACTATGCTACCTTCATTTTGAAAAATAACAATGTCATATTGTTATATCCATTGAAGTTAGAATATGTAGAGAATTCCATAACATCCTTTTGAGGGTGCATTGTGCAAACAGAATTTGGAGCGCTTACCCAAGAAGGTTGAACCATATGTCTATTCAAGTTCTATGCCAATATGAAGATGAGGTCAAGCATGCAAGTAGCACCTAAAAGAAAATGCTACATAAGTTGAAGCACTCCCACCTCTCCCTTTCCTTGGTCTCGGACTTGTGGCCTAACAGGAGTTTAAGGTCATCTGCGTGGGGAAGTGAATAACTCTAAATGCAACGAGTTCAGTTTTAACAGTGTTCCTTTTTAAGCAAATATATCATTTTCAAGGAGCCTTGGTTAGCATAAGTTGGTTGGAAGTCTTCTTAAGATTAAGAAGCATTTTATCCCTGTTTGGTCGATATAGATATCTATCAATGATAGGTGCTGACTCTACATAGATTTTATGAAATGTTAAGAATAAAATTTATTTCAAGATGGATTCCATTTTTTCTTTTTTCCCCTTCTTTTCTTTACTTTCTTCATTCTCCATTCACTGTTATTAGATTTTATTTTACCTTCTTTACATTTCTGATTTCTTAACAATTTGCATGCATACTTTAACAAGAAATTTTCTCAAAATTGTATCGTTCTTTTGTTATTAGGGAGGGGGCAATAATTTTTATTTTTCCAAATCTTAGGTTGAGACTGGATTTCAAGGTCTAGTGAAGTTAGGACTCCTGACCTCTCTTTCAATTTAACCAAATGGTTTCCATACAGTGGCTTACAACCATATTTGCTGCCATCTTATTCCATAGTTAGTTGCACCACCCTTATTAATTAATTAGGAACATGTCACGATGTTCTCACAGCATACTAAGTTGCTAATATCTGTTTTAGGAAGGCATAGATGGTACTCATGAAATGCCTTGGTGAAGTTTCTATATAGTATTTGAATGTAGGAGATCCTGTCAGTGTAGCTGTCCTTCCCTTACAAGAGCACTAAAATCAGGATTCCTACTCCTTGCTTTACCATATTTGCATGCCTAGAAATCTGAATTGTCGAGATGCCAAAAGTTAAAAGGAAATTAGCTTCTGGTTTTGCTGTACCTTTTTCTTTTGATAAGCAGGTGGTGCACTTGGTTAAATTATGGATAAAAGCTGCATGACATTAATAAAAGGATGTTACTTTGTTGACAATTTTGTTCTATCAATTAGGATTCTTGTTGTACTTGTATCTCTACCTATTTCCTCACCTTATTGGCAGTTGCAAAAAGGAAAATACAGAGTCATCCAGTGAGCATGTTTTTAATCCAAAATAACACAATGACCTCACTATTCCAAGTAATTCTGGATTTTTAATCTAGATGTGCAAAGATGCACTTTTTTGAAGTTGCTGTTTACATTTTTTTTGTTGTCATTCGAGCTTCGCATGTTCTGATCTAAAAAATAAAATAAGGTAACATAGCTCTGAATGTTTTGTCAACTTTCCTTTGGTTCACATGAGCATGATGTGCTTCTGGGTGGTGTTTGAAAAGTTCAGTAGCTGTTTTCTTTATGTAATTCATCATTATTCATGCATAGTTCCAAAGTGGCATCCTTTTATGCTTGATAAGAGCTGGTACATTATTTGAATATCAAAGAAATGAAATACTTAATTCTCATCTTAATATATAGCTTTATCACAATTGTGAAATGTATATTATCCAGCTTGTGTCACTCGCAATGTTTCTTTGTTGTTCTTTGCATTTCTCTATCATATTCCTATTATCTTGCAAAGATGGAACATTGAGAAAATGGTGAAGTAAGGTTCATTCTCATTCACTTGATTCAGATAAAATAACTGTTGCTCAATGATAAGTATGATAATGAGTGCACAACATCTGGAAATGATTCTTGGAGTTTTATTTTATTTATATGAATTTATGATATTCTTCTACTTCATAATTTCCTATTGTCCAGCATCAAGAACTTTCTTTGCATCCCACTTTCTTGGCGCTAGCTTTCCACCTTTCCAATATACCAGCTCTAAGTGTTCCAGCGTTATTTAACTTCTAACGTTCAAATGAATAGGCTGTGTGCAGGTTCAACGTAAAGTATGGCTGATGCCGAGGACATTCAACCCCTTGTCTGTGACAATGGAACAGGGATGGTGAAGGTGAGAAATATGTTTGATATCATATTGTAGGGCTGACATTTAGGAAAGAATGGAGTAAGTTGCATCTAATGTTTTCATGTCGTGTAAATACCTTGAATTGCAATAGGCTGGATTTGCTGGAGATGATGCCCCCCGAGCTGTTTTTCCAAGTATTGTTGGTCGGCCACGCCACACTGGTGTCATGGTTGGGATGGGACAGAAAGATGCTTATGTTGGTGATGAGGCCCAGTCCAAGAGAGGTATTCTGACTTTGAAATACCCTATTGAGCATGGAATTGTCAGTAATTGGGATGATATGGAGAAGATCTGGCATCATACCTTCTACAATGAGCTTCGTGTAGCACCTGAAGAACATCCAGTTCTTCTCACAGAAGCCCCTCTGAACCCGAAGGCCAACAGGGAAAAGATGACACAAATAATGTTTGAGACGTTTAATGTTCCTGCCATGTATGTCGCCATTCAAGCTGTCCTCTCCCTTTATGCCAGTGGACGTACCACAGGTATGTTTAGTTATATGCTTTATTTGAATGTTATGTTATTGAATCTCCTCTGTTAAGGTATTTGGACATAGTTTTTGTGTCTGCCAATTATAATTTATTCTGTTTAGTTGTGCTATATGATTATGTGGCTAATCAAAGTCTTTTGAGCATCTGTATATGCTTTTACCCAAGAACTGGTGAAGATTGTTTACCAAGACAAAAAAAAGCCCTAAGCATCAACATTTTTTTCTCTCTTTTGCTGCTTACTACCTTAGTTATGGAGAGTCAATCTCCTGGCCAAGGTTTATTGTCTCGGTACTGGACTTCATACTAGTGCCACACTAGCACAGTGTCGGTCCAATATGGTATGAAACTTTTTCGGCATACCGAGTGCCAGTACGCCACCTATATCATGTTCCATGCCGAACTGGTATGGTACGGTATGTCCCGTACCACCCGATTCGGGCTGGTACGATGAACCATGCTCCTGGCTGCTTCTTTAAGCTTTGATTCCCTCTCTTTGTTTTACACCCATCATTTCCAGGATCATTAGATTTGTGGTAATTTTTTGGTGTCTAAATTTTTGATCAAATTTAGGTGAAATGACAATCTGTTTGCTTTCTTTTATCTTTATTGTTCTCATGCAGAATTGTACCAACATATTAGGATCTCAATCTCTCTGATGCAGTTTTAGCACCATGCCTTTGTTCGGTTATGATTTTCCTGAAGAGATCATAATTCCTGGGCTTTCAGTAACAATTTTTTCTCATGTTGAAACTATCAGTCTAAATTATGCAATGAAAAACACATCATGAAAACGTGACAACAATGCTTTCAGGCTCATTTTTTCACGTTAAAAATTGATTACCAAATGCTTGTCCATATCAGCTCAATCTGTTCACTCTTCCCAGGTATTGTGCTGGACTCTGGTGATGGTGTCAGCCACACAGTCCCAATCTATGAGGGATATGCACTTCCACATGCTATCTTACGGCTTGATCTTGCTGGTAGAGATCTGACAGATGCTCTGATGAAGATTTTGACTGAGAGGGGGTACTCCTTCACTACCACAGCCGAGCGGGAAATTGTTCGTGACATTAAAGAGAAGCTTGCTTATGTAGCGCTTGATTACGAGCAAGAGCTCGAGACTGCCAAAAGCAGCTCGGCGGTTGAGAAAAGCTATGAGCTACCTGATGGCCAGGTCATCACCATTGGGGCCGAACGCTTCAGGTGCCCTGAGGTGCTCTTCCAGCCTGCTCTCATTGGTATGGAAACCCCTGGTATCCACGAGACTACCTACAATTCTATAATGAAGTGCGACGTGGATATCAGGAAAGACTTGTATGGGAACATTGTGCTTAGTGGAGGGTCCACCATGTTCCCGGGCATTGCCGACCGTATGAGCAAAGAGATTACTGCACTTGCTCCTAGCAGCATGAAGATCAAGGTGGTGGCACCACCTGAAAGGAAGTATAGTGTCTGGATTGGAGGTTCCATCTTGGCTTCTCTAAGCACATTCCAGCAGGTAAACCATCATCACATCATCATTTGTCTTCTCTCCCCAATTTTGGATCTGCTTTGGTGCCTTATTTTCTCTCCTCTGATGATTCTATTTGCTTGCCCTTTTTTTTTTTTGAATGCATTGCAGATGTGGATATCCAAGGCAGAATATGATGAATCTGGACCAGCTATTGTTCACAGGAAGTGCTTCTAGATGTTCTTTCAGGATATTGGTTCTGCATCTTTATGTATCTGATGTTAGTAGATGCATCTGATGTATGGCCTTGGTTGGTTAATTTTATGTTTGATTTTTTTTTTCTTTTTTTGCCCTTTTTTTGATTTTTTTTTTTTTTTGGTTGGTTGGACTCGTTTTCCACCTTGTTATATCGGATATATTGTTATCTAAGTATGCTAGATATGTACCTGTGCAAGTAGTTTGGATTGAGCTACTCTGAAGGTCAATGCTTTGCTGAAATTTCTACAACGCAACTACATCCTCCGTTGATCATGTTTAGATTTGTTGTTGGGTTTGTTTGTTGATCTCTTCGGTCTTCTTGCTAGAAGAATTGTTTTTTTTTTTTTACTCGCATTCTGACTATCAAAGCAGTATGCACTTACACATGTTAGTCTGTAGTGGTTGATGAGATTGTGGTTCATATCTT
>JAOXJJ010001564.1:0-10419 GCA_025769935.1 Phoenix roebelenii
AATGCCTTTATTTATATTAAATGTCATGTACATGATTTGAAAAATCAAAAGAAAATCCTTCACAATACATATTGCGACTGGCTTGTTGGGCATCTACTCTTTCACATTTAAGAAAGTTTTCTAGCAGCTCTTATTTCTCCAGAAAATAATATAAGTAATAATCCTAAAACAGATTACATCAATCCTTTATATAGTCTCTCAATTTTAGTCTAATCCTAAGCCAACTCATTCTCCCCCTAAGCCACATTAGAAAGCACTCAACCCAAGTCCATGACTTACATGCTCTCTCCCCTTGAGTCTAAATCTACCCCAAGAATGACTTAGACCCTTAGGAACATAAATCACGAAGTCCCTAAGCCAGTCAAAAACCAAAAATTCCCGTCATTGACTGAATGGCACGTCTGGCACAACGCTGGAGTCGACCCCTGCAGATTAGGGGTCGACCCCAATAATTCAAGGGTCAACCTCTTACAGACAGGGGTCGACCCCTCCTGAGATGACAGAGAACAGCTCTTTGTCATCTCTCTGTGACTTCCTAGGGTCGACCCTTCCTTCATTGGGGTCGACCCCCCCTGATTGTTAGGGGGCGACCCCACCTGAGACCGATAGAGAAGTGCTCTCTGTCATCTTCTTGTGACTTCTTGGGGTCAACCCTTCCTTCACCGGGGTCGACCCTAGCTCTTCATAGGTCGACCCCTCTAAGGCGAACAGAGAACTGCTCTCTATCTTCTTCCTATGACTTCTTGGGGTCAACCCTTCCTTCACTGGGGTCGACCCCAGCTCTTCATGGGTCGACCCCTCTGAGACGAGGGGGTCGACCCCCGATTGTTAGGGGGCGACCCCACCTGAGACCGACAAAGAAGTGCTCTTTGTCATCTCCTTGTGACTTCTTGGGGTTGACCCTTCCTTCACGGGAATCGACCCCAGCTCTTCATAGGTTGACCCCTCTAAGACGAACATAGAACAGCTCTCTGTCTTCTTCCTGTGACTTGTTGGGGTCAACCCTTCCTTCACTGGGGTCGACCCCAGCTCTTCATGGGTCGACCCCTCTGAGACGAATAGAGAACTGCTCTCTGTCTTCTCCCTATGACATCTTGGGGTCGACCCTTCCTATTAGAAAATTGAACGTGCTCTGATACCATGCGAAGGGCCTTGCATTCTTCTTCCTAAATCCCTCCTTCTTCTTCCTCCTCTCAAGGCAATCAAGAATTGATTCAAAAGAGAGAACTTCAGCCATCAATAGCCATCTCTGCAATGGAGCTAGTACCCCGGAGAGATCCAAAAGCTTCGATCGGTGCTTTATTTTATGTGGATACCCGTAGAGGCCGGACACATGTGCGGCTTCAAACGAACCTTTCATCAAATCCATGAATATCAGATTTGCGGAGACCATCTACCTGCACAAGGTGAAGATCTGATCTTCCTAATAAATAAAATAATTTAAAAGATTTAATCCTAATCTATCTACAAACGAAGTTTTTAAAATATGTTCATGCGATGAACAGATCCTGTATATGCCTTTCCGCTGCAATCTGAAAATTTCAAAAATTTTCTGCGGCATATGAGAGTTGCTAACACTTCCTTCACTAGGGTCGACCCCAGCTCTTCAAGGGTCGACCTCAGCTTTCCATGAGTCGACCCCAACCTTGCAGAAACTGGATTTTGAGCTGCTCTTCCTTTGGATGCGCCACACATGAGCCTACAATCTCCACCTTGGCGCTCCAAAGCTTCTGCAAGCTTCTCCTGATCCATCAATCCCATCAGTGCCACACACCTGAGGAAGCCATCCCTTGGAAGAATCTTGGTCAGTGCATCTGCTAGGTTCTTCTTCGTATGAATTTTGGCTAGCTCCACTTTACGTTCTTCCACCAACTTCCTAATCCTGTGGTACCTGATGTCAATATGTTTGGTTCTCATATGATAGACCAAGTTCTGAACCAAACACAATGCACTCTGGCTATCACAATGCACCCTGACAGCCTCCTGTGCAAATCCCATTTCCAATGCCAATCCTTTCAACCATAGAGCTTCCTTGGCATCTTCTGTGATGCCTTCTCTATCTGAAACTCCTTCCTTGCATTGGAACACCCACTTGCATCCAATGGGCTTCTTTCCACTTGGCAACTGCACCAACCGCCAAGTCTGATTTTTCTGGAGAGACTGCATCTCCTCTACCATAGCTTGGACCCACCTATCACTATCCTGGTGTGCCAATGCCTCCTCATAGGTCTTCGGATCTCCATTCACAGCAACCAATGCGTAAGACATGGTTTTGCCAAAACCATACCTCTCTAGCTACCTCACAATCCGCTTAGGTTTGTGCAGTGCAACTCCGATGCTTCTGCTGGGATCTTATTCCTTCTTTTGCACATCTCGTCTTCGAGTTAGCATCTCGCTCCGCTCCACATATGGAGGCACCTCTGACTGGTGCTCCACCGAAATTTCATGTCCTTCTGGTGCACCTCCAAAAGGTAAAATTGAATAAGAAGTTAGCTGTCCAACCCTATCCGGTTGGTTCTTCCCCCGCTCTTCTTCCACCCTTTACATCTTTAGGACTGAATTCTCATCAAAGACCACATCCCTACTGATAGTAGTCTTCTTCTCCAAGGGATCCCATAGCCTATAACCCTTGACTCCATGCGGATATCCTATGAACACCATCTTTCGTGACTTGGCATCCAACTTGCTCCGCTCGCTGGGATCAATGTGCACAAATGTCGTGCACCCAAATACTCTAAGATAGCCAACCTCCACCTTCTTTCCAGGCCATAGCTCCTCTAGAATCCTCCCATCTAGCTTTATATGAGAAGATCGATTCACCAAGTAGTAGGTTGTGTCTACTATATCCACCCAAAACACCATGGGAAGCCTGCCTGCAATCTTATACATCTAGCTTTCTTCATGAGAGTTCTGTTTATCCTTTCGGCCATCCCATTCTGTTGAGGAGTCTTCCTTACTAAAAATTGCCTCTTGATCCCACAATCTTCACAAAATTTCGGAAACTCTTTACTTGTGAATTCGCCACCATTGTCGGACCGCACACACTTCATGCAGCATCCCTTCTCCTTCTCTACCTCTGCCCTCCAGGCTTTGAACTTAGAGAAGATCCTTTGACTTTTTTCTCAAGAAGTACACCCAAACTCTTCTTAAAAAGTTATCAATAAGGGTTAGAAAATACCTTGCCCCATTCCTAGCTGTGACCGAGGTCGGTCCCCTAACATCCGTGTGCACTAGCTCTAGGGAACAACCGCTGCTTGTGATCTTTTGTGCTCTCATTTTATCACTTGCTTGTTAATTGCTAGAGACTAGCAATAAGCTTGTTGGTGTTGGTGCTGTGCGGAAGCATGTGGATTCCTAATAACGGCTAACCTAGGCATCCCCTAAGGCGTCAGGCCGCGTGGAGAAAGAAGGAAGAAGAGATGAAGAACCACAATCACAAACTAGAATTTTCGTGGAGAAGAAGAGGAAGAGAAGAGAGAACATGGGAGAAAGTTTTCTGGCGGCTCTTATTTCTCCAGAAAATAATACAAGTAATAACCCTAAAACTGATTACATCAAGCCTTTATATAGGCTCTCAATTTTAGTCTAATCTCAAGCCAACTCAATCTCTTCCTAAGCCACATTAGAAAGCACTCAACCCAAGTCCATGACTTACATGCTCTCTCCCTTTGAGTCTAAACCTAGCCCAAGAATGACTTAGACATTTCGAAACATAAATTACGAAGTTTCTAAGTCAGTCAAAGACCAAAAATTCCTTGCATTGACTGAATGGCATGCCTGGCACAATGCTGGAGTCGACCTCTACAGATCAGGGGTCGACCCCTAATGCTGAATGGCATGCCTGGCACAACGCTGGAGTCGACCTCTACAGATCAGGGGTCGACCCCTGATTAGGAGGGGTCGACCCCAATACTTCAGGGGTCGACCCCTCACAGACAGGGGTTGACCCCTCACAGATAAGGGTCGACCCCTCCTAAGACGACAAAGAACGGCTCTTTGTCGTCTCCCTGTGACTTCCTGGGGTCGACCCTTCCTTCACTAGGGTCGACCCTAGGGGTCTGCCCCTGACTGTTAGGGGTCGACCCCACCTGAGACCGACAAAAAAGTGACTCTATCGCCTCCCTATGACTTTTTGGGGTCGACCCGTCCTTCACTACGGTCGACCCTAGCTCTTAATGGATTGACCCCTCTGAGACGAATAGAGAACTGCTCTCTGTCTTCTTCCTGTGACTTCCTAGGGTCGACCCTTCTGAGACAAACAAAAATATCTAAAGATATCATGACTTGAAATACTATAAATGGAATATATTTTTAATTTCATGATTAAAGTAACATTGATTTTTCCCAACAAAAATATATACATAATTTATAATAAATTGTAACTATTAGAACCTTATAGTATCATGTCTTTGATGTGCATCCAATCATATCCTCACAATTAAATTACCAAGATGACTCACAAATCTCATTAATTAACTTAAATGAGAGAATATTTTGAGCTTGTTTCCAAAGTTTTTCATGCCTTCTCTTACTTAAACTAACATGGAATAAGCTATCAATGATATAGAGACCATGACATTTTGAACTAGTTTTCCTTCCCGATGCTCAAATTAGATATCATCCATTGTTTCACTCTATTTTCTACATTTAAAGGGTTTTCTTTCATGCCTAAATCTCTTAACTACGGGATATCCCCTATGGGAAGATAGGTGATGAGAGCACAAAAGGGCGATCTACACACCATTTAAATTAGTATTATTGCTAACAGATAACAATGAAATTGCTGATTTAATATTATATTTTTGTTTGGCACAGATTATCATAAATTAGAGTTTAAATGTGCATTTGGTATAGATGGCGCAAGCCCAATCCTACCATGACCTGGTCAAGCACATTTGCCTCTGAAAAACTTCCCATCCAGCCCACACTTATCAGCCCGTCTCCCGTGTCCCCTGCTTCCTAATTCACCTTCCGGAGAGCTGCCAAATCTAAGAAAGTATCTGTCATATCTGATGAATTCCCACCAACCATCCAAAAATCTCGAAGCACCATTCAAGGATCACAGAATGGAGCCCGGTTTGAATACATAGAGTATGGGAGCTAACAGTGGAGTCCCACCAACTATCCACATCCTTCCAAATCAGTCTCCGCGTATCTCATCCCGTGAGATCACGCATGAGCCCAAGCATCCAAGTCACAGCATCCCACGGATCCTGCTTCCATTCCAGATCTCCTCTTCTTCCATCTGCATTCATCTTCCACATCTGCAATTAGCCCGCATCCAAGTTCAGCCATTTCGTGCATTCCTCCCATCGATCACGGGTGACCCCAGCTCCATTCCAGATCAGCTCTCGCTCCCTCTTCCATGATCAACGTCCCCAGCGATCCCGCATCCCCCTCTTTTCGAGTCCATGATCCCAGCGCTTCTCATCCGGATCCACGTTCTCCTCCCAGCCGTCAGCTTCCGAAGCTCTTCTTCTTCCGCGATCCATCCCAGGCATCCGCAATGCATAGATCAGCAAGCTGCGTCCGCCCTCTCCTTCCTCCCGTCGATCCTGCGACGCTCGTCATTCCAGATTAACCTCCTCCCAGCAAAACTCCCGACGATCCTGTGATCCAGTTGTTGCTCCCACAGATCATGTATGATCCCAGCACTCCATCCGCTTCTGTGTACCCTGCGGCCAGCCAGGATGAGCATCCCGGACGATCCTCTCCATGCAATCAATCCATCATTGGCCATGAAGGGGATGGGCAATCTATAAAAGGAGGCTCTCAAAAGGGAGAAAGGGGAGCTCTGTTTCAAAAAAAAAGGAGAGAGGAAACAGAGGAGGAGCTCTATTTTTCGAGAAGAAGGAACAAAAAAAAAATAAAATATTTTATTCTTTTTTAGTGTTCCACCGAGAGGGGTTACTTATTCCCTTGTTTTCATTTTTTTTCTTATTATTTTTGTAATCAATTTTATTTTTATGAAATCCATCAATTTTCTTTTATGTAATCCATGTTCCAGATTAAGTTTTATTTCTGCTATATATGCAATATTTTAATTTTCTTTTATGCAATCCGTGCTCTAAGTTTAGTTTAATCTCTACAGCTTATTTTATGTGTCTTGGAATTCTTAGTTTTAAGATAACTCTGAAATTTTTCTTTGCTGTTCGATTTATAGTTTTTATTTATATTCTGTCTTCAAAAATCGACCCCTACTCTACATCAGATTTCAATTGTAAAATTTGCTTTCTTCCCTTTGTTTATTTTTACTAGCTCTAGTTGGTTAGAGATTAATCAAATATCCTCAAGAAATTGTTTTAAAATATATACATATATATATATATATATTTCCATGAATCTTAATAAAGTTTCTGTTGTCTATTTGTGTGCTCCAATCGCCTTCCTGTGGATCGACCTCCTACAATCACTATTTATTGATTAGAGGATGGTAAGAGTAATATAAAAATTTTTGTTTGTTGGTTAAAACTTTGACAACGACATCCTTTCTAAGTCATCCTCAGGTCTACCGAAAGAAAGCTAACAACAATAGGAATCAAACTTGTCCGTGTTTAATTGAATTAGATTGAGTTGCATGTATGCTAGATCAACTAGAAAATACATTTCGTGCAAGCTAATGTCATGTTTATTTGAACTACCATCGGATGAGGAATCCAACTCCTCAAACTTGATTAGATTATATTAATATAATTTAGATTGGTCTAGCAAGTGGTTGACCTATGCTAACTTCTAGAACTATCTCTCCAACTTGGGAGCAAGCTTACATGGTTACTTAAACTGCCACTTGATCAATTGAATCCAACTCTTCGGACTTGGAACAAATTAATTTAACATTATTCAGATCAGTTAAATTAAAACTTGACTTTTGCTCACCGATAGGGTTATCACCCCAACCTAAAAACTCATACCTTACCACATTCCCACCCCACAACAACTTTAAAAATGGTTTTCACAACAAATTGCTTGTGACTTTTCTTATTTTATGTAGTTAATTTTTTTTTGTTACATTATAGTATAAATACAACTACCATCTAATAATTTTTTTTATTAATGATACGTTATTGCAAATGGCACTATAAATTTTTATTATGTAGCATATAACTTGAAGTGTTTGGAACTAGAATTATTACTATGGTATTTAACTAATATGTTAGTAAATAATCTCATAATTTTTAAAATTTTGAGAGTATACTGCTAAACCTAAAATTATTTTTTAAACCTAAAATTATTATTATTATAGACCTTAGATCTAGTTGCTTTTGGGCAATCAAATATGTTGTCATATACATTATGCTTGTCATCAAATCTCTTATAATCAGAATCCTAGTGATAAAATTATTTACAATGAGTTAGCATACATTCTTGTAATTACTAAATATAAGTCACTAATTTGATTGCACATGTGTTAAATATTAAAATAAAAATTATTTAAGATAAAAATAACAAAAAAATATTAATATTTTTACATCAAATAGCATCATTACTTTTTATTATATCATAAATAAAAGTAATCATCAATTATTTATTTTTAAATAAAATGTAAGAAAAATTATATATGAATATAGGAATACATAGAATTTAATTTTTAAATATTTTCACAATAAAACTTTGGAAATATTATAAATGTTAAAAGAAAGAATGTCACTTTTCATTTTTATCAAAGAGAAAAGGATTTTGTATAAGAAAGAGTGATTGAAATATGAAATATCATAAAAATAAATTCTTCATGTATAATAAACATGCATGTTGTGGTAGTTGATGGCTTGTTGTTCAAACCAAAGATCGTTGGTTCAAATCTTTGATTGAAACTTTGAGAGCATTTACATATGCTTCTAAAAAAAAAAATCAGCATTTATTTAAAATGTTGGTTATTAATTTCCAACACCATGTTAAGACAGTACTTAAGAACATACCACAAAAATGCCAGAAAACATATTTGAATGGTTATAGGTTTGCAATTTTTTAACCTAAAAGGGATCAAACTCGACTAATTACCAAGCTATTCACACATATATAAGTAATGCTAATATACTTACGCAAAGGTAACTTGATTGAACAACAATTGGATGATCTGATTGGATATAATCTATTCTCTGTAGGTTGCTTAGAAATAAAGTATCACTTGATTTATAACCTATGCATTTAGTGGTCAAGAATGAACAATTTAAAATAATGCCTTTTTTTCCTATTAGATGCATAAACTAGGAATCTCCAAATTATATAATATTTAACATAAAACAATTAAAAGTAGTAGATCATGTTTAATATCTTGAATTATTGATGTTTGACCTCCCATCATCCTATTAGGATAGACCGCGTATGTGCATGCATGTGCATGCATACATATATACATATGTATGAATTTAAAATAATACATATTTGTTTGTCCATTAATGCATAAACTAGGAATCTCCAAATTATATAATATTTGATATTTAATAATTAAAAAATAGTACATCATATTTAGACATAAAACAAAACCAAATATGTTGCCCAACTAAGCAGCTACGAGGGAGGTTGAATTAGGTTTTTCAAAAACTTTATACAAAAATTCAGCCAAAAGAAAACTTTGATGTGCAAGTGAAATACGATAAAAATATGAGTAGTAAATAAAGTAATAAGCAAGAACGAGACAAACTAAACAATGTAAACACAGAAGGATTATAGCGGTTCAGTGCCAACCCCGCATCTACATCAACTTTCCAAGACACCCTTCTTGAATTTCTATTATAATTTCTCAAACATTACAGCACGATTATTTTGACCAAGCTCACAACCAACCTAGTAGATTTTTACTAGAAATCAACCAAAACCACCACCAATCCTTTTCTAGGCTTAACACAATCCAATTCCAGATTTGGATGGACCTTTTTTTCCTTGTTTCAATACCTGAAACTTGTTACAGTAGAGTATAGAAGGATAAGTAATAAAATAAATTACACTCCTTAAAAATAAAGAGACAAAGAATCAATTGGAGCTATGGAATGTTGGCCTTGAATGGACTTAAGTACTCTTCACCAACTTTCTCTAACAGTGAAAGATGTGCTCGTTTTGCTCTCACTGGATGCACTTAAAGTTTTTCCTTTCTTTTCTTATCTCTTTTTCCCTTATACTCAAAATCTTATCTTTCTTCAAATATTCTCTTGCATTTATATCATCAAAAAGTGGTTGGAAGATGTTTCTAGCCATTAGACAGGCTGAAGAGCCGTTGGAAGGCATAATGAGCCGTCGAAAGGCAAAAATGGCGATTCTAATTTATAGAAAAACTAGCTGTTGTTACTGTCAGATGTAGATAGATCGATTCAACTTCTTTAGGGGTCGACTCATGATAGCTCTTATTTTTGTTGGGCTCTTTCACTTATGGTCATTGTGGGGTCAACCTTTCTATTCTTTGGGGTCAACTCGTTCCTGACTGAAGGTCCACTCGTGATCTTCCAAGGTCAACTTGCTAGCATGCTGATTTTGGCTACTTTCTGTCTTCTGTCAGTGGCTGTTTTGGGGTTGACTCTTATTCAACAAGAGTCAACTCATGATCTTTAGGAGTCGACTCGTGGAAGCGCAAATTTTTATCTATTTCTATCTTTTTTCTGCGACTGTTCTGGGATCGACTCATCTAATCTAGGGGTAAATTCATAAAAGCATGCTTGAGTGCCAGAGTTGACTCTGTTGGAAATTATATCCTAAAAGTTCATCGTCAGCCTGTTGATGATTGAATTTGTATATGAATTGATTAATTAATAAAATGTTATTTGGCATTATTCATCATTTTATTTTTACATCTTTAAATGAACTCTTGTTATGAGATGAAGTCCTTAGGACTCCTTTATGATAAAGGAGGATTTATCTACGAGTCCTTAAAATATTTCGTGACTAAATAATGTGTTGTTACTAGGACAACAACATTATCAAGATTATGTCGTTGTGTGCCATATACGTTGGTTGTCCTCTTAACCAAGGAGTGTGGAGACACTAACATGTCACACAAGTGAAGTATAAGAGTACACTTCACTGAATGTGACCATTTCAAAATGCTCTGCTGTCAAGAGATGTTTCGAGTGGATATGGATATATATATCCCTCAGACCTGAGATCACCACGGTGATTAGCAAGCAACTTACTGTACTTTGGTACCTGACCAGCTGACTTTCTAATTCAGGAACGGAAGGTCACTGGGTGTAGTCAAGTACTTGCGAAATTGGTGTGTGAGTCAAGATGGAATTGATCCCTCCTGATGACAGGAGATAATGCCCTTGTGTTCAATTTCACAAAATCTTGGCTAGGGTAATTCTTGTGAGGAGTCACAAAATTTATAAGGTTGAATCACAAAGTGGATGTACTCTTACAGAGTTGACAGAACTCTGATGTCATCTAGGCATTAGGAGTCATAGGGATGAATTATATGGTAACCATAGTCCA
>JAOXJJ010001565.1:0-10417 GCA_025769935.1 Phoenix roebelenii
TCTCTTCACTTGTTACTTTTGGTTAAAGGCACAAAGGCCCCAAGGGTGGTGCGTCAACATTGCCGCACGAAGAGACATAGGTGAAAAATCCTTGTGCCCACCATGGACCATGAAACGCTTGGCGAACTCGAGACAATCCCTCTTAGAAGTTGACACTTTTCTGAGTGGATATTGTCACACCCAATTTGTCTATTTCTATCTATTAGAAAGAGAAGGATATCTTATGATATGATAAGTATATCTATCCTAAGTATATATCATAAACTTTAAAAATATTATTATATTATTATATATAGATAACAATCTACCTTTTCAAGAGGCAAGTCTCTTACTCATATTCTTTATTAGAGCTAATCAACATTATTTAGGTAGCTTCTTATAATAAAGTGACAGCCCGAGGTAGGTAAAAGGTAAATTTTCCTCCTTATAATAGCTCATAGTGGTAAATAGTTCCACTTTAGCCTCATCCATGTTAATGCATAGTACTTAGCTCTTGTGGAAATTTATTTTAAGTCTTGAGGACTCTTCAAATGCAAGTAGAATGGCCTTAGCAGCAATAATATTATCTTTTTTCCATGTACAAAAAAGAAGTGACATCTTCAAAATATGAATATCTTAAATTATGAAAATTCAACTACTCCCATATACCTGCAATCAGCCTAATATTTTTTGCATTGATCCAAGAGAATCACCAGACTCAATGTGGACTAGTTTGGCTACTACGAGTATTCAGGAGGATCACCAAACTCAATATAGAATACTTTGGCTAGTATGAGTATTCAGGAGGATCATCAGACTCGATGTGAAACTCTTTGACTACTATGAGTGGGGCTGGACAGTTTTCAGGAGCGAGATCCACTACATCGAAAAGCTGAGTTGCAGGCTAAACTTCAGAAAAGCCATAATTTGGTCATATGATGCCCAATTGAGATTATCTTTTTTTAAAAAAATTGGGTATCTTTTTAAGATCTACAACTTTGGGCCAACCTTCTAGAAGGTTGAATCAGGCCAAAATTCTATCATTTAGGCTTTGAAATAGGCTCGTCATACTGAAAGTTTTCTTTTTGAGTAAGACTTTGATTGAGCGTAGCTTTTTATTCAATAAGAATTCAATGAAACGATAAAAGACAGAATTGATGTAGAAGTCGAGATCTACTTGTTTGATATTTTCTATTTTTTTTCTACTAGAGATATCTATTTAAGAGAAAAAAAAGTCTTACTAGGATTGGAAAGAAAAATCCGACCCAAATTGTGTTAGAACAGACCTCATATTATAAATAAAGGTTATGTATCTTATTTTCTTTTATAGATCAATGAAAGAAAAGAGTACTTATGTATCTCATTTTCTTTCAAGATTCCCTCATCTTCTTCAAGTTTTTTTTTTTGAGAGATTCGAGTTGAGCGGATTGAAAAACTCTTTCTTTTCTCTAATCAGATCAAGTTAGCATTAGAGCTTCAATCTTCTATATCTATGGGTGCTTTAGTGTAGGATATAGATGTGCAAGCAGTATAAGCAGTCAGGAAAAGGGCTATCCATGCTTGAAGTACATTGAAGGATAAAGGCGAGTATGGCTACTTGTTCTACCTTGACAGATGATGAGATGATGGAACATCCCACACAATTAGAGGAGAAGATAGCCCAACTTATCTAGATTATGTCTCGATTGGCAACACCTTCAACACGAGCACTAGTAACTTTATCTTCGAGCAAAACCAAGTGGTTCAGCCGTGAGGAAGGAAAACAAACATTTTTCCATCTCTAGTTCTGATTTAACAAGAGCTAAATCTCCTAAATAAGGAGAGCTCTGATCTAAGAGGATCACCGAACTACATGTGGACCAATTTAACCACTACTAGTATTCAGAAGGATCATCAAACTCGAAGTAAAATATTTTGGCCACTACTAGTAATCAAGAGGATCACCAGACTTGATGTGGAACACTTTAGCTACAACGAGTAATCAGGAGGATCATCAGACTCGATGTGGAATACTTTGACTACTACAAGCGGGGCTGGATAGGGTCTAAGAGTGAGATCTGCCACATCGAAAAGCCGAGTTATAGGTCAAACTTCAGAAGGCCATAATTTGGTGATACGATGCCCAATTGAGATGATATTTTTTTAAAAAAAATTGGATATCTTTTCGAGATCTACAACTTTTGGCCAACCTTCTAGAAGATTAAATTAGGCCAAAATTTTATCATTTAGGCTTCAAAGTGGACTGGTCAAGCCGAAAGTTTCTTTTTTCGATAAGAATTTGACTGAGCATAACACTCTATTCGTTAAGAATTCGGCGGAGCGATAGAATTCAGAGTTATTGTAAGAATCAAGATCTACCTCCTCAAGATTTTTCGCTTTTTTTATACTAGAGATATCTATTTAAGGAAAAGAGTCTTAATAGGTTTAGAAATAAGAATCCGACCTAAATTATATTAGGGCAGACCTTACATTATAAATAGAGGATATGCATCTTATTTTTTTTTTTAGGATCAATAAAAGAAAAAGAGACTTGAAGTCCTACTTTTGAAATTTCTCCATTTTCTTCTAAGAGAATCGAGTTGAGCGGATTAAAAAAAATCTTCCTTCTTTCCGATCGGATCATGCATAATTAAGTAATTTAGAGAGTACATCTGCAATCAAAATAAATACAGCAAGAGATAGTGGGTCACCTTGCCTCACCCCTTGCTTGCATTTAATCCACTTGCCGGGAGCACCATTAACTAGCAAGGCCACTAATGTAGAAGAGAGAAGGGAATGAAGCCAACTAGGCACACAAATTTGGAGGAAATCCTCTTCCAATCAATAGAGAGAAAAAGAAATGCCAATTTACTCTATCAAAAGCTTTCTCAAAATTGAGCTTACATAGAATTGTAGAGGCCTCTAATCTCTCTCTATGGGCAAGCATCTTATATGCACTTGGGAATTTGTAAAAATTGATCTACCTTTGATAAATGGCGACTAAGATTCATCCACTAGAGTTGGAAGAAATTTTGCAAGTCTAGAAGCTAGGACCTTAGTAATAATCTTGTAAATTTTGTTGAGGAGAGTGATAGGATACAGATCCCAAACCGCACGTATTCCATCTTTTTTTGGAATGATAGTCCAATAGCCAAAATTGATGTTGTGCAAATCCAGAGTGCCATTATAAAAGTCTTCAAGAAGGGCCATGATGTCATCCTTCAGCAGATTCCAGTACCGCTGAATGAAGTGAAAGAAAAACTCATCCATTCTAGAAGCTTTGAGCCACCTAAGGAAAAAACTGTACTTCTAATTTCATCCTCTGAGAAATCATCAACCAAGGATCTCAGATCAACTGAGGGGATATCATGAAAATATATTCTAATCAATGTATAGCTTCAGAGTTTCAGAGGATTCAAAGAGAGTTTTATAAAATGGGTGCAGAAATAAGGCAATCTAATCATTATTCGAGCATTCTAAACCATTGTCCTCTAATGACGATATGTGACCTCTTCTTCTCGTCCTAGAATCTATCTTGTGAATAAAGGTAGTATTTCTGTCACCTTCCTTGTGCCAAGTAACTCCAGATCTTTGCCTCCAATAAAGTCCTTCCTTTTCATAAATTTCATGCAAGGACTATTTCAATATCTTCTTGGTATTCAATTCAAGGGGAGACCAATATATCTTCTTGACTTTTGACCATTTTTTTAAAATAGACATGGGGCTTTTGGAGATTCTCAACCAACCTGGTTGTAGTATCTTGACACCCACAAATTTTCTACCAAGAACCAATCATAATATTGTCCATCCCTTCTTCATTGATCCACCAAGTGTCAAATCTAAAAAATTGTCAATGCAAGAATTTGACATCACGATCAAGCACAATCGAAACATGATCTGAGATAGGAGTAGGCAAGGCTCTTTGTATGGACGTTGTAAAAAGACCATTCTATTCTGGTGAAAAATAAAAACTTGTTTAGTCTCACCTAAAAGGGTGGTCTCTTATATTAGATCAAATAAAGTGATGACCTTTGAGATCAATATCCACTAACTGAATAGTAGAAATCAAATCCATAAAAGCAGCAGTATCTCTTACCGACTGTGGGTTACCTCTTCTATCCAATGAAGACTTCATTATGTTGAAATCTCCACCAATTTCCCAAGGTCCTTCGAAGATGATAGCAACATTAATTTTCTACTACAAACTATCCCCATAGAGTTAGACAGATGAAATTAAATAACATATGTGGTAGTTGAGTTGATAGTTTAATATTCAAATGTGCATTCGACTTTTCTTTATATTATTTTGCAATGTAAGGTATGTCTATTCAGGAGACCTATACTTTATTTTAAAAATTTTAATCTACTTTATATTATGTCATTTTATTTTATTTGGGACAGATAGAGATTAGAGAAGAAAAGTAGATCCTATTTTCAAATATAGGATATTGTCCCCAGGGTAGTGGACCTTTCATTCCGTCCTTAATGAGATCTCGGTCTTAAAAAATGGCCGCAAACAAGCCAAAGATCAAACCATATCTCACACTCACGGTTGATAGGATTCTAATAAAGCATCGTGTTTAGTTGTCCTTATTAATTATTAAATTGTTTAGCCAAGTAAAAATTTCTCTTTTGCAAGCTTTGTTGAGTTAAATGACATCAAAGTTTATCCGAGAGCCTCTAGTCGACTCTTTGAGTCACCATAGAGATGATCCAAGGCCATTCCATTGGTGTTGGGAGAATCAGCCGACTTTCTGATGAAATCCTTCACCACATTTTGTCACCCCTCTCTGCTGATGAGGCCATCAGATTGACCACTTTGTCAAAAAAGATGGAGGTACCTCTAGACTTCTATCCATACACTCTCTAATTCAATGTTTTCTGCTTCAAAGTCATAAGGGCGCCGCATCAGTTGTGGGAGATGGGATTACATCGAGTTGGAGGAGGGGTTTGGAGTTGAGAGGATAACCGGATGATATTAGTAACGGATAAATTTTCTATATCACCATTGAAAATGGATGGCTAAGATGAATCCTATCTTTTGAAAAAAAAAGAGGCGCCATAGCAATATCTAAGTATTTAATAACTATTGATTGAAAGATAAAAATGCCTACGTTATTTTCCATGCATGTGGCTTGCTAGCCATGACCGGTGCCTCGGCTGCAAAGCCTCAAACCCTTTTCCCTCAACAAATAATTCATGGATTTATATATTATTTACAAGCTTTACAATTACTTGATATATTAGAAACACATTTGTGAATGAACAAATTATTTATTGAACTATTTAGCTCACCAACAATGAGAGGACCAAGAGGGCATATTATTGTTCCTACAAAGGAAAGGGAGATGTAGGAAGAGGAGAGAGTGAGGGAGGCCATTGATGACTACTTAGGAGTCCAAAAGCGTTGATTCATTTTTCTTGCCATGAAGCAAAAAATTCGTTTCAAATTACACCACAAATCTAAAGGAACACATAAAGAAATTGCACTTTAGATAATCAATATGAATTCTTTTCTCAAATAGACCAACTTGTTTAATTCATACTTATTATTAAAATGAGGTTTTTTTTTTGCAATATTAAACCATTATGAAATTTTAAATGCAAAAGTACTAAAATAAAATGTAAGAGCATGAAGTGTAGTTAGAAAACTTTTTCTTTAAGAAAATCTTTAATGACATAAATTAAATGCTTGGACTTTGGCTTCACAATCTATTCAATAGGCCTGACATAATCTTAGAATTTTGATACATGTATAACCAAATTCAGACACATACATATACATAAAAAGCTAGCAAAGACAAGGATAATTTTGATTCAATGTACTCAAATATAGAATATTGAAGGACCTTAGCCTAACCATTTTTTAAAATGAATACATTAATGAATAGTTCCATATTTCCCTTCATGCTTGATAATAGAACTTTTAATTGTGCAAGAGAGAGAAAGACAACTAGAGAACTGTATGTTTTCAATAATAACAGATAAATAGCTAAAGATATAGCTGAATATGTGGTTCTAATAGATACATAGAAACCAAGAAAGTCCCATTCGATCTATATTAAACTAGTTTCAAGAAGGAAGTGGCTTTCGATTAAGGAAGAACTTGATGAGAATAAGTGCTCGAAGTGCTTGGTAGCTCGGAACCTGATGTCCTGCTTCTCTAACCGTAGCAAATGTTAAGTTACCATCATAAACAACACTGTATCCACCAACCTATTTGTAATATTTTTTTAAAAAAAAGAGAAAAAGAGAGAGAGATGTTAGTAAAGTTGCCCAAAAGCAGTTTAATTAGTGAAAGATTATTGAATTCCATGAAGAAAAATAAGGTTTACTATTTAGTTTTAGACGTTTAGTGATATTTGTATAGGATCTTCTTAATTGACAATTAAATTATGTGATATTTTTTGAAGAAAAAATACAAGGCAAATTGATTCCAAAATTCATTAATAGCACATATTAATTCTATAACAACAAATATATAATAGTAGAACCAAAGTCATTAGATTTAAGATGGACGTGGAGAAATCTGGCAGAGGAAGAAGTGAAATGATGTGGTGTTACCTATCACGTAATAGTCCTCTTGTAAACTAGAAACCTGAGTTATTCTTATTAGGCTTTAAAATTATTTTCCCAATAGAATTAGCAATCATTGACTTGGTCTTCAATAGATAAATCCATCTATTGCTATCAAAATTTCTTTCTTAGATTCTACAATGGAGCCATCATCCTAAACTTTGTGGAACATTGAGAATCTTAGTTGGAAAAATCTAAAGATTTTTATCACTAAATGAAACACTAAAAAAATAAAGGGTAATTAAGATTTTATAACTTTATAATTAGAATAAGAAGAAAGTTATATAGTAGATTCTAAATTGCATTATAAAGAGATTGAAAAGGATGTGCCAAGATGTTATATTCCTCTTCAAGATAACAAATTAAGAAAACAGTAAAAGAATGAATTGGCATTGCATATGAAGAGGACTTTTGGAGGATATACAGATCAAAAACAACATTATCAATTCAAATAATTTATGTGAGTTGTGATTCTTCATATAATGTTTAAGTGTTACAACGAGAATCATGGTATGGCAATGCAGATCTAATATTGCTTTAATTACCTCTTTTCTTTCTTTTTCTTTGAAACTTACATGTCTTTCTATATATACGAAAAATTCTAAGGAATAATCTTGATTTCATAAATAATTCATATTAGATAAAAGATTTACCTCATTTTTGATAAACCATGGTTGCCATTGAGTTTTCACCCGAAGTTTTAGCTGATTGAGAGAATATCTCGATGAAGTGACAGGAACCCGTCCATCAACATCTCCACTATATTTGAATAAAGAAACTTATTTATCGTAATTATGTAATTATCATTGTTATTTCAGAAATTACCTTAAAGTTTTAAAATATACCAACAACTTTAATCAATATTACCTATATACCAAAACCTGGACATCATGAGCCATGGATTCCTTGATAAGTGGTAAGACTGTAAAAGGACTATCTGTCCATTGTGTTAACACTTGGCTGCAACATAATATGAGGGGTTAAAAAGCATTAAATCATGTATTCTTAAAACTTAAAAAAAATTAAAGGTAAGTTTCACCCCCCATGTCCATAAATCTAAATAAATGACAAGTTGTAATTAAACTATATTCGGATGACAATTGAAAACATACCAAAATTTTTTTAACAAATATTAAATGCTACCTATATTCCCAAATGAAAATTTTGTTCTTGTAAGAAAGTTCAACAATAACTTGCAATTGTAATCTAAAATGAAATACTCCTTCTATTATGACCTTAAGCAAATTAATACACATACTTCAATTTTATGTTATGCATCATTGATAAATGTTGCTTTGATCCAGTAACCACTCCTACAACGCATATTGTTATTAAAACATTTCCCCATGGAACTATATATACAAACTTTTACTAGAACATAAAGCCAATATACATAGATGAGGAAGAGTAATCCATAGCATGTAATGGCCATTCTAATTGTGATTATAGGTTGCATAATATGCCATTGAATTATTCCTACCTTCTTAGAAAACAATTTATCTTTGATTGTGTAACAAATGAACTATAGTTGAAATAACCACCTTTATATATCTTCCGATCTTAGTCGTCAATAAAATGAATTGTCAAGCACATGACATTTATGCTTGTTTTTTCCTGAAAGGGAAAAGAGGTGAAGTTGCAGGAATAGGCTGCAGTAGCAATATTACCAACATTAACTCCAATGAAGTTCATTTCATCATGTTCCCCTGAACTTATAGAATGATAACTAGTGGAAATATGAGATATTTGAGAACCCCCCAAAAGGGAAAAGAGTTGGTAGGTGCACAAATAATATTTGGGAAGAGAACTCCAATGGATAAGAAGAGGGTGGTAGGTCTTATTGTCTTTTGTTGAATGGAAGGGGGTAGGTCTTATTGTTCAAAATGCATGCCTTTTGATGTCTAATCAACGAGACCATAATCGATGCTCAATCCTTAAGAAATAATAAAGAGAGTGTAAGCGACGTCATGGTAGGGAGGTAGGGACTTAGGATAGAGTATAACATTATAAAAATCATTTTATGAAGCTATTGGACAACGGTTTATTGCTATTTCTTCCTCCACAATTGGAGGACATCATTCCTCACAATCATATTATTTAAACAAGAATGCACATGCAATGTTCTAATAACAATTATAGATGAAATCAGAAATGGTATAGTAACTTATATATGCAACTCAAGAGTCACTCAGCTGGTGTGTTGAATTCCTATTGCTCCCTTTGAATTGACATTATGTAACTTATTCTATGTGACGAAGAAAATGCACAGTGCAAACTAGTTAAATGACTTTTTTTTTCAAGTGATTTTACTGAGTTACCATAGCATTGAGCATACCAAATCAGAAAAACTAATCCTTAGTGTTATTGCCGGGAAATGAACTAGTTTAATCAATTTTCTATGTTGGGTCAAGGCATAGAAGATAATCAAATAATTATCTGAACTCTAAAACACCGGTCCATACTCCATGATACACCTTCCAAGTTTAAGGCCCGGGTCAAAGTACACTTGATTTTTGGTGGCCAGCCATGCTGCAAGGTAGGATTTCTTATCCAGAAGAAAAGGGAAGAAGGGCAAATGATCGTTGAATGGTTCAAAAATACATGTAGTACAAATGCCACTATGTGAGGCCCCACTAAACCTTGCAACCAAAGAAATCAAGCAAAAGCAAGTGGTTCACAAGTCATATGGTCTTGCAAGAAGTCTAGATATGTACAAGAAGAAAAGTCATGAACCACTCCTTCATTTACATCATTCTGGCGTTGGCAGGTGCTTATCACCTACGTACGAGCTTGGGCGGATTAGCAATAATGGGAACACGTACAACATGATATGATCACGAAAGTCTTATATAGATTAATTCCATTAGCAATCGTTGATTGGACGGCTGGCTTCATGCGCTTAACAGGTCGTGCACGGCACGTAGTGCTTAATTTCTTGTGAGGACCAGTGGAGTCTCTAATTAATTTTAATCTCTGAGTTTGTGACATAGGATTGTTTTCAAAATAGGAAATTAACGTACACCACTTGAGCTAAACAGGAGCAAAAAATCCATTGGATGGCCTTCGTCAATATCACAATAGAACATGCATGGAGGCACCCGGATTTGTGGTGGCTATTTGGATCTCCTTAATTAGCCATAGCTACGTGCACCGCCAGCTATTGGATTTGTGTCATTTGACCACCCTATGGACACGTCCCATTTGCTTCCCTCAGCATGATGTGGCAATTACGTTGGGGCAATCAAAACAACCTATGTAAGACCTAAGCCTCAACTTCGTGATAATGGTCCCGTCCTCTTGAGTTGCAATGAAGATTTTAGGCACACACAATAAAATATATTTTAATCTAACAAGAAGCTTAATTAAGTATGGGGGCATACCTACAACCAGACCATGTGTAGTCGAGTCTGGTGACATTGGCATGAAGAGCCATTTGCACTTCAGCAGTGTTGAGATATGCACTCACGTACTCACCAGTGCATGGGTCGAAATTTTCAATCTGGATCATTCACAACGTAAAAGTCCCTCAACAAACCTTGGCTGGTAAATTTAAGAATATGAGAAGAAGAGGCAACAAACCGAGTATCTCTTAGGAGAACGAGTGATGGTGGGTGAAGTGCAGAGAGGAGCATAGATGTTGTAGAGATTGATCGTTCCGAGTGACTCAGAGACAACCTCCACCGCCTGTAGGCATTGCTTCGGCTGGCTACTGGCATTGGGTGAGAAATTACAGTAGCTGTGGATTGCATCAATGGCCTCATCTGAGATCAATGCATGAGTCCAGAGATAGTCAAACATCCCCTTGCTGTCCGTTTCGTCGTTGATCACTCCATTGCCAATCTAGGATTGTCCAATCTCAATTTCAGTAAGTGCAACAAGATTA
>JAOXJJ010001566.1:0-10417 GCA_025769935.1 Phoenix roebelenii
CCGATCTTGTTGAGGAAATATAACAAAGAATAAGTGAGAAAAAATTATGATCAAAACCGCGCACTAAACCCTAAAGAAATTATAACTTCAGATCAAAAGTAGTTGAGAACCTTAAATAGAGCTATAAAAGAAGAAGATTGTAGCTCAAATTAAAGAAAGCATACAAACATACTTCCATACTACGAAAAGACTATATCTGAGGGCCAAGGAACATCAGTCTACTGTTCTTAGAGTATCTACAGCTTTTGTCTACTAGTTCGACGCATCACCACAATTCGAATTCAAACATAAATCTTGCAAGTAGAAATTGATGCTCTCAGTTTAATGGCAGAACTTCCTTAGAAAGTAGATTAGAAAATCCATTTAAAAAAATAGGCCTCAAAAGAGCGAGCTCTTTACTGATCAAATTGTTTAGAAGGAAACTAAAGGCAAGGTCTTCAATTTGCTCATGAGAAGGAGATGTAGTTTCTTTTTGACCTTTTCCCCATTATGTAGTTTTTTCTCTTTTTTTTCCGAATCATGGAACGGATTTTACACTCTCCTTCGCTTACTTCCTCCTTTTCTCGTCAAAAAAAGGTATCACATAGTTCAGATGATAAGAAAATTAACAGAAAAAAATATTTTTTTTTCTTAACAAACACACACAGTAAAATAGAAAAAACACAAATAGGAAACAAGGAAAAAAAAAAAGAAACACGTCAATCGACCAGAAGAATCAAAACCACAGAAGAAAAAGGACAACAATTCCAATTAACGAAAACAGGTTAACCAATAGCAAGGCGGGCACAAAAGATGAACAGAACCACGGAAGAAGAGACAAAGAGGAAGCGGGGAACCACCAACCTTGTCGGTACACGGAATCATGCTCCGGAGCGTGGTGAGGTGACCATTAATCCTCTGCCTCCGCCTCCTCTCCGCCTCGCTGTGGCTCTTCAAAGCCATCGCCACTCTCGCGTCCAAGACGCCACCTTTCCCCTTCTTCCCCACCCGGGCGGGCGTCCTCACCAGCTCCCCTCTCTCCCCATCCAACACCAGCGTCGCTGACGTCCCCGCAGCGAACCCAGGAGCCTCACGAAACCCTCTCAGAACTCCGTAATCCCCCAGCGGAATCGAACCCATTTATCCCCTCCAAACGGATCGCAAACGACAAGAAAATTAACCAGCTCAAGAGATAGAAGAAGATGGACAAGGAACAAACGCAAGGAACTCAGGAGCCCGGGGGGCGGCTCGGGGGGCAGAACCAGAAGGGGAGCCTGTGGCGCCGGAGCTTCCTCGCCTCGCCTTCTACTCGGTCACCGGTGGAATCATGAAGCCGTGGTCGTCCTCTTCCACTATAATCGACTGCTTCCATTACGCGGGAAACGAGAGATTTGGCGGGAGAGATCACTCGGAGAACGGTTTCATCTTGGACCTCTGTTTAGAAAACTCCACCATCTCTCCCCTTTACCACACTTTTCTCTATGTAGCACGGGGGTTCTGGAACAGCAGGAGAGGAGAGAATCTCTGGATGCGCGGAAAGAATCTTTGCCGGACAGAGGAGGGGTGAAGAAAAGTTGATTTGGAAGATGGAAAGAAGAAGAAACAGAGTTTATGATTTATATTTGATTTTTTGAATAAAATATTTGGAAAGACAAGGAGCAATTTGCTTACTTTATTTGCCTTTGTTTTGTTTTTATATCTATTGGTGGGATGCTTATTTTGGACAAATGACTGGTATTAGTTTAGCAACTTCGTGGTTAGCTTGATTTATATCTGCGGATTTTGCTTTAAATTATTTTATTTGAGAGAAGGAAGTAAATGATTCAAGTCTACATAATTCTAATTCATTAAAATGAGCAAGGTTTAATCCAGTGTTCATCCGTTTTTATTCATCACATATGAGAGAGAAGGAAAGATATTATTGATAAAATCTAACGTAGAGAAGTGCAGGTAGTTGTTGATGTTCAGGTCTGACGCACAATTCCTAGTAATTAATATCCAATGATGGAGAGATTGGAAATGGTCGTCAAGTTATGGGGTTAGGTTTAGAAAATAACGCTGCTGGCTTTTGGATAACCATAACTATTACTATTTTAATATTAAATAATTTCAAATTATAAAAGGTAGAGCAAAAACTTTGTAATAATCAATAGAATTCCTTCATAACAAAATATAGCCGATATGGAAACTTTGATATGAACGGTCAATTTACTGAAATGTGCATATCATTTACAGTGTGAAGCCTCCATCCAGTATAACAAAGTCATGGCTGAAAGTTTTGCCACGGCAGTTATGTTTGAGGACGGTTCAGCTACAGTAATTTGCTGGATTTAGAGCGGTACTAACGGCGTGGGAGGGTGCTACCCTTACTTCGAGACATCCAAGCTAAAAAAAAATAATAATGAATAAATATTTCGTTAAACACATGTATAGTTTTATTTTTTTTTCCAAAGGCTACAGGTTGTCTCTTCAATTAAGCAAAACAAAGCTTCTTCTCATGAATTGAATGCGATACCACTGTAACTTCGAGATTTGTTAGAGTATATGATTCACATTGCGCTGAATCTATTGTCTATTGATGAAGCCCCTGGATCGTCCTATCTCTAGTTTCAGCTGTCCGTTGATTCCAGTCAAAGATCGAACGGTTTGGCAGCTCTTACTGGGTAAAAATTTCTGTGTCAAATCTTACTACAACTTCGTTACTCAAGGTGGCGTCTTATGCCCTTGCTATAAAAGCATCCCTTGAACTCTTCCTGTATATAATATGCTTTTTAAATGAAAGCTGGACCGGAGTGTATTGCTCCTCTTCCTTTTAACTAAAAAAAAAATGATGATTCCAGTCAAAACAACATTGTTGTCGATTTATGTTTCGCTTTTCCTTGTTTCATTTATGCAATGGAGCTATCCAAAGGCCCACCACAGATTGTGGGGACTTCAACTCTTGCCACGACCCATCTTTTAACATCATTTGATGGCTCAAGATTAGAGGGGGCAATTTTGGGCCAACCATCAATTTGATCCATAAACGATCAAAGCGGATCTATTTAAATGGATCTATTTAACCCATTTTAATCTATTTAATAATTGAATTGGGTCATAACCGGATCCATTTAAATCAATTAAAATCTATCTAACCTATTTAAAATCTATTTAACATGTTTCTATTCAGTTTAAGCCAATCGGCTTAACTTGTTTAACGAGTTTAAATTCATTTAATTTATTAAAAATCTACTTGTTTAACCTAACCTGACTTGTTTGATAAATGAGTTATACAGATGGGTCAGGTTATCTATTAAATAGACAGCTCATATCTGAATTTTTTATCACTTTAATAAAAAGATCGAATTTGGCTTGATGAATTTTTGACCTAATTCATATCCAATTGATTGCCGCCCCTACTCAAAATATGGACCCATCCAAATGGAAAGGTTCTCCCATTGCATGACATCAAAACACTTGATGTGGCCACCTTAACTCTCTCCCTTGTCTCCAATCGCCTCAGGAATTTCTGCCTTTCCTCGATAGACGTCAAGAGCCAACTCCTCAAATTCAAAATACGCCAGATGACGTTTTGGTTGAGAAGAACTCATTTTGGCCAATGAGTTCCGCCCAACAACTCATTGACCTCCAATTTTGTAAAATTTTTGAAAATGTTGACAGGAAACTTAATAAAACATGGCTTAAATAATTTCAGTAGACCTGAGGTTCTCATAGCTTTTAATATGATCTTGTCCGACATCCACAAACCCTTATTCAATTTTGTTATAGTGTGCAACAGGATGCATTGATCATAGGTAAGCTGGAAGTTTATTTGATGAACCTACTTGTTACATAAAAGGTGTTCTTTCTCTTGCATGCATTTGAGGAGAGCTCTAGGGGTAGGCTTGTTTTTGTCTAAAGAAACTATAACTTTGGCATGCAATGTGCATGCTGCTGGTTATAGAGGACGAGCAATAAACAATTATAATCCAATGATTGGATGAAATTTGATTTAGGTGAGGATGATTATAATTGTTTATAATAATAATGTTTATGGTTATAATTGTTTATAATTATAAATAATTGCAAAAGAAAAAAAGAGCTATGATGGACTTAAAGAAATATAATCAAAAATAAGATTATTGGAAGGCGCTTCATACTTATCATAGCTGGAGTGCTTATGCTCAGCAAAAACAAAGAAAAACCATTGGCAGCTATAGAGGAACATTAGATCATTAACATCAGCTTTATAACTCTTCCTTCTTTCTCTCCGCTTCTCCTCGTACATTCTTCCCATTTTTTCCATTTGTAAACATTTTTTTTCCTAATAATATTTCTGGTGTCAGCTCCTACCTACCTCCATTTTCATCAATATATATATATATATATATATATTGGAAGGGCAAATAAAAAGTTTCTTAGAAGAACCACTGACATTCTAGGGCTCCAAAGTAAGATTTACAGAAACAGAGAAATACTTTGTCTTCCCATCCAATTAGTTTGTAATTCTAAAAGACATGTTGAAATTTATTATTGATTTAAAAAAGTCGAACGGTTGGTCATCAGCCATGGAGTGTGTGTATATGTATATATATAATAAGATAGGGATGCGGAGACCCTCCGCCTCAAAATAAAGTTTTTTGCATTATAATAAGAAGGATGATCAGTTAGTACCTCCCCCTCCCAAGCCCCTTCCAAGTTGATGAAAAACTAGGGGCCAGTCAAAGCTTAAGATCTCATTTGGTTCGTTGAAAAAATTTTCCTGTGCTCGAACATTTTAGTTGACAAGCTAATATCTAAACAAATGATTTTTAGTTAATTATGACATGCCCCCAATCAAGGACATGATACAGTCATACTACCGAAAGGTATGACTCATGATAATATGAAGCCAACCACTACATTTAGCTTCCAAATTCATTTCCAATAAAATAAAATAAATAAATATCCAATTTCATCATCCATTAAATAATAAAGTAAACATAGTTCAGAGCATACATAACTACCAAACCTATAATCTTCAATATTTAAAAATTACTAAGCTACAAATCCATGACCAACTAAATAATTAAAATTCTCCTACATAGATCATCAAGCTTGCTAGTGTGAGCTCCCAAGCCTGGACTATCCTTCGTCTCTACTGACTCTATTCATTTGGAGAGAGAAAAAAAAAGATATGTGAGTGATACAGCTCAGTAAGTAAAACTTACATTATCCTACCGGATCAAGTATAAATTTTTTATGTTAGTCCGTCATTTATAATAGTTCTTGCAAAAACAAAGTATTTAATATATCAAAACAAGTAATAAAGCCAATCATGTATGCATAAATCTTCAATATTTCATAAATATAGTTCCAAGTTCATATTATAAATAAATTCATAGTTCATTCTTCTGTTATTTAGTCAAGTTCAAAACATTGCTCACAGATATTTGCATTACAGTCAATTTATACTTGTGACAAAACCTATGTTCGTAATCGATATAGATTCATATTCCGTATGCTAACTTTATACCCACTGTCAGGGTCTGTATTTGAATGGATGCTAGCTTCGGGTATCGATCTTCCTAATTCTAGAAATCATACGTAGTTATCTAAGCCTTTTAAATACTTATATCATTTTTTAAAATATAAACTTAAATAGATGAAAAATACTAAATAGCATGATCAGATTCATATTTCATAACAAACATATTTTCCTTAAAAACATTCATGAAACTATTTTTCATAATACAATATATTTTTTATAATATATAAATTGATCCATAATTTAAAGAAAAATATAACTTTATTATTGGCAATTTATGCATGAAAGATATGATAATTTGAAATAATAAAGAGTGTAAGATTTTCTTACCTCTTTTATCTTAAATTGCTAGACTTCACTAGGCGACCCCGCTAGACCTATTTAAAATATTAATAACAAAATTAACTTCATTTAGATAACTTTAATAAAATTAAAAAATAAAAAAAAGACTTGATCGGGCAAATGGTGGTTTCTGGTGGATCAGGTCTAGACAATTTGCTTAATGAACCAAAGGGTATGGACTCAATTGGGGCGAAGATTCATTTAATAAGATTCATTAATGAAGGTTTCAAGGACATTCAACGGGTCGGGTGATCGGTCCAGTAGGTGGCCTGGGCATAGGGCAGTTTAGGGTTTTTTTATAGGGGTCAACCCGGAGTCCATAGGATAGGCAGTTGGTGTTGTGCAAAAGCCTCGTGAAAATTCTTACACATGATATTGATGTTTGCTTGATAATATAGATCAATAAAAAAAATGCAGTTAAGTAAAGAACAATCAACCGCAAGAAAGAGAAACAGATTTATGTGGTTCGGCGATAGCCTACTCCACGGGCAGCAAGGATCGATCACCTCTTTATTTTTCTTTTCACATACTACAAAAGTAGAGACGTGGTTCCAATACATGTTAAAACAGATCCTAAAAAATAGGATCTTAAAAAACTGAAATCCTAACACAACCGGGATCGTACAAATCCAACCAACGACCCAACAAATCTCCACCTTGGCAAGATTTGCAGGTCACATACTCTCCAAATGCAAATAACCCCTCACGCCATTCAAACAAGCTGAATAAATCATGCTGTCTCCAAATGCGCCCGTAGGCGCCACGCATCCGAAGGTGCTCAAACATGCAAAATATTGATCAAGTCCAAACAATATTGGAACTTGACCCCAGTTACAACTTTAGTCGGCATATCTGCAGGATTATCTGCGGTCCCAATCTTCTGAAGGAGAATGTCACCCTCATCCATAATTTCTCGTACAAAATGGAAACGAACGTCGATATGCTTAGTTCGAGTATGATGAACCTGGTTCTTTGCTAAGTGAATTGTACTTTGACTGTCGCAGTAGACAACAACGTGCTCCTGAATAATGCCCAAGTCCTCAATCAACCCATGTAGCCAAATAGCCTCCTTAATAGCCTCTGTTACCGCCATATACTCTGCCTCGGTAGTCGACAGTGCAACGGTAGACTGTAATGTCGACCTCCAACTAACCGGTCCCCCAGCAAGTGTAAAAAAATATCCTGTAGTAGACCATCATTTATCCAAATCACCAGCATAATTCAAATCCACATATCCAACCACATGCTGACCAAATCTATCATCCCTCTCAAACATCAAACCAGTATCCACGGTACCCAGGATGTACCGTAAGATCCATTTTGCTGCCTGCCAATGCCCTTTTCCAGGATCATGCATGTACCTGCTCACCATACCGACAACCTGTGAAATGTCAGGTCTCGTACACATCATGGCATACATTAAGCTACCAACCACGCTCGCATACGGAACCTGATCCATATACTCACGTTCCTCATCTGTACACGGAGACATCAAAGCGCTAAGCTTGAAGTGAGGAGCTAAAGGTGTACTTATAGATTTTGTGTTTTCATCCATATCAAAACGCTGTAGCACTTTCTTCAAATATTGTTTCTGTGATAACCAAACTCTACCCTTCACCCTGTCTCTTTTAATTTCCATGCCAAGTATTTTCTCCGCTTCCCCAAGATCCTTCATTTCAAACTCATTTCTCAATTGAGTCTTTAACTTGTTTATCTCCACCTTGCTTTTAGATGCAATGAGCATATCATCTATATATAAAAGCAAATATATGAAGGATCTGTCACATAGCTTACGAAAATAAACACAATGATCATAATGACTTCTTGTGTACTTTTGCTTTATCATAAATCGATCAAATCGCTTGTACCACTGCCTTGGAGACTGTTTCAAACCATAAAGCGACTTTCTCAGTTTGCAAAACCAATTCTCTTTTCCAACTACCTTAAATCCATCTAGCTGTAACATGTATATCTCCTCTTCCAAATCACCGTGCAAGAAAGCAGTTTTGACATCGAGTTGTGCTAACTCAAGATCAAATTGTGCAACCAAAGCTAGCAAAATGCGAATTGAAGAGTGCTTAACAACTGAAGAAAATACCTCATTGTAATCTATCCCTTCCTTTTGCGCGTTTCCTTTAGCTACCAACCTAACCTTGAATCTCACACTGTCCATCCCTGGAGAACCTTCCTTCTTGGTGTATACCCACTTGCAACCAATTACTTTCTTTTCCTTTTGAGGTTGTACCAACTCCCAAGTCTGATTCTTGTGAAGAGATTGTATCTCCTCATCCATTGCCTTCTTCCATTCTAAGCTTTCTGAATTTCTCATAGCTTCTCTGTAAGTAGCCGGAATATCATCATCAATAACTGAAAGTGCATATGCTACCATGTTAGTAAATCGTGCAGGTTTTCGACTCTCTCTCCTTGGTCTACTGGCTGCAATAGAGTCTGGCTGCTGTGGAGAATCCACAATTGGGGCTTTAACCTCGTTTGTACTAGAGTCCTCATCATTTAAATCCCCTGGGAGACAATCATCTATTACCATAGATTTCACTGAGATCATTGGAGCCTCAAACTCCACTTGTTGTGAAGCACCTTTGGTTGTGCAATCTTCCTGGGAGCCCTTTTGTGTCTTCTATCTAAACATAACAGACTCATTAAAAGTTACATCCCTGCTAAGAATAACCTTCTTCAATTCAGAACACCAAAACCTATAACCTTTCACACCTGTGCTAAAGCCCAAGAATAAAGCTTTCTTGGCTCTAGGATCCAATTTACCTTCTTTGACATGAAAATAGGCAGGACAACCAAATATATGTAAAGAATCATAATCTGTAGCAGAAGTTCCAGACCATACCTCCATGGGAATTTTTCCCTCATTTGCAGCTGCAGGCAACCTATTGACGAGATGGCATGCATATGTCACTGCCTCAGCCCAAAACACTTTGCCCAACCCAGCATTGGACAACATACATTGTACCTTCTCCAGTAAAGTACGATTCATGCATTCTGCCATCCTATTCTGTTGCGGCGTCTCTCTTACTGTGAAATGTCTAACTATCCCCTCATCCTGACATACTTGCAAGAATGGATCTGACTTATGCTCACCACCATTGTCTGACCTGAGCCTTTTGATCTTTCTACCAGTTTGAATCTCAATCATTTTCTTCCACTTTAGGAATACATCAAGGACTTCATTTTTATGCTGCAGAGTGTACACCCAAACTCGCCTTGAGAAGTCATCAACAAAAGAGACAAACAAATGCTTACCTCCCAAAGATGCAACTTTGGTAGGTCCCCATACATCTGTGTGAACATAATCAAGAGTCCTTTGAGTACGATGAACAGCGGTGCCAAACTTGACTCTAGTCTGCTTGCCCAGAATGCAATGTTCACAAAATCCAACTTTACAGGTCTTGATACCTTTTAACAGGCCTTGCTTCACCAATCCTTGCGTAGCCTTCTCCCCTGCATGCCCTAAGCGCATGTGCCACAATCTGGTATCGTCAGAAACAATCTTGTCTATTCTTTCAATAACTGTTGCTGCTCCACCTATAACTGTACTTTCCTGTAAGAAATACAAATTACTCTGACGAGTACCTTTCATTACTACAAGTGCACCCAAAACAACCTTTAGAGCTCTACCTTCCATAATAATCTTAAGGCCCTTGGATTCTAAAGCACCCAATAAGATGAGATTTTTCCTCAAGTCCGGTACATACCGAACATCTGTCAACATTCTAACTGTTCCATCATGCAACTTCAACCAAATTTTACCTATTCCTTTCGTTTTACAAGCATTATCATTACCCATAAAAACTGCTCCACCATCCAACTCCTCAAAGCTGGAAAACCAGTCCCTGTTGGGACACATATGATGAGTGCAACCCGAGTCCAAAATCCATTCATCTGAATGGCATACCAATGATGAACCAGTCAGTGCAAATTCAGAATCATCATCGTCACCACGTACAACATTCACATTTGAATTCTTCTTGTCCTTATTTTGCAAAAGTGGACAATCCTTTTTCCAATGCCCTTTATTTCGACAATAGGCACACTCATCTTATGAGGGAATTTTTCTATTAGATGATACTCCTCTCATCTTGGAACGAGACTTACCCCGCTTATCAGATTTTCTGTAATCTGACCTACCCCTTACAATCAAAGCTTCTGATGTTGACCCTCCATAGGTCTGTTTGTCCTTCTTCCGATACTCATTATTTATCAAGGCATTAGACACATCATCAAATTTAATTTCATCTTTCCCATATAGTAAAGTGGTAATCAAATACTCATAAGTATCAGGTAATGAATTTAACAGTAGCAGTGCTTTGTCCTCATCTTTAATTTCAACATCAAGATTCTGTAAATCAACAAGAATTTTATTATAATTATTCAAATGCTCAGACATCGAAATACCTTCTTTATACTGGAAATGGAAAAGTTTCTTCTTTAGATAGAGACGATTTTCCATTCTCTTGGTCATGTGCTTATCTTCCAGTTTCTTCCACAACTCCTTAGCCAAAGTCTCTTTCATAACAAAATACTTCTGATCTTTAGCAAGACAAAGCCTGATAGTGCCACAAG
>JAOXJJ010001567.1:0-10416 GCA_025769935.1 Phoenix roebelenii
AGTCAGAATAGAATCTATGGGGTCACACACATTAGAGGTATTGACCGATCCAATGGTTGAATTGTGATTAGGAATCATAAATAATCAATTTGATTGATAATTGGTTAACCCGCTAAGAGTTAGTGAGTTGAAGAAGGAATAATTGCAATCGGATTATAATTTAATTTAATTAATTGGATTTAATTAATTAGACTTGATCACGAGTCCTACTTGGAGTAGGATTCTTGAAGTCCTAATTGGATTAGGATTTCGAATTAAATTAGAATCTTACTTGGAGTAGGATTTCTAAATTTCTAGTTGGATTAGGACTGAAATTTAAGTAGTCCTAATTAGATTAGAATTTTTTAAGTCCTAATTAATTTTAATCTAATTAATTAAATGACTCCTAATTAGATTAGGATTGAAGAGTTCAATTGAGTCATGGTTCAATTAAATCCTAATTGGATTAGGATTTGGAGGAAATTAAAATGGGTCTACATAATCCTATTTTGAATAGGATTGGACCCATCCTTTGGACCCAACCCTCCCTACTTGATTTGATCAACTAGGGGCTAACCAAATGGGAGAAGAGGGAGGGGCGTACGCCCCTCCCTTGGCTGGTGGCATGAGGGAAAAAGGAGGGGCCACGCCCCTCCTATTTTGAATTCACAAAGGGATAAAGATGAGCTCCTAAAATTTAGGAGCTCATCTTTATCCACACACCATAAAAGAGGGGTTCAAAGGGGCTACGAATTTTTCATGGTTTTTTCTTGGGATTTCGGCAGCAAACTCCTCCTCTCCTATCCTCCTTTGAGCCACAAGCAACAAGAAAAAAATGAGCCTTGGCGGCCCTCCTACTTCCTCCTTTTGGTTCCAACGCAAGGGAAAAAGAAAAGGCTGCGAAAGGGCCTTTAGATCTTCTTCCTTGGTTCTTTCTTCTTCTTCCTCCTCCCTTGGGAAATCAAGAGTTGATTCAAAGTGAGGTCTTCAGCCATCTAAAGCTATCTCTGTAAGGGAGCTAGCACCCCGGGAAGATACGAGAGCTTTGATTGGTTCACTACCTCATGTGGATACCCGTAGAGGCCGGACGCATGTGCGGCTTCCATCGATCCTTCAACAAATCCACGTAAATCAAATTTGCGGAGACCATCTACCCACACAAGGTGAAGATCTGATCTTCTTAATGATTTTAAAATGGTTTAAAAGAATTTAATCCTAATCCATTTACGAACGGTTTTAAAATACGTTCATACGATGAACAGGATCCTTGCATGCCCTTTCGCTGCAGAATTGAAAAGTTTTTGAAATTTTTTGCAGCATGTGACAGATCCTAACAAGAAGCTCCTCCTCCTCGGTTCGTGGACACCCCTGGGTCTATTTTCCAGCAACAAAAATATTTTTCAAAATCTATAAAAAAAAATCAAAAGAAAGAAACAATATATTTACCCAATCACTCCTACTTGAACTTTGTCTCTCTTTGTCCTTTTTAAATATCATCATCATTAATAACAACAGCAACAACATTGCCATTTTTTCTACTTAAAGCTAAGCATGTTCAAGCTTGGATGCGAATTGACTATTGAGCATGGTTTAACCTAGGCACAACCAAGCCCAAGTCAACTAATAAAAGTACTCAAACTTAACTTGATCGACCATAAATTAACTTTACTAGCTAAGCCCAAATCTATTCTAGCCCAAAGATTTAGAAATTCTTTTTATATCTATACATTTGTAATTTGGCTTATTGAACATTTACTTCTCAAATCACTATTTACATTTGTATCCTTAATTTCATCTTGTTTTCATAATGTTGCCCCTTTCAATAGATTTTGGTTGCCAATGTTAACCAGTATCCACTTTAGATATAAAATAGCTCTATTATTCTTTCACATTAATATCTCTAAAAATTTATGACAAAATACAACTCTTTACCATATGAATGAAAGGTTGATATTTTTCATAATAGTAATATATTCATTTTGTATTTAAAATAAATACTAGTTAACAAAGTTATTCAAGAATTTAGCAAATGAACATTGCTACAAAAATAAGGTAGAATAGGGGCTATATATGTAAAGAGAGATTTTCAAAGGGTTCAAAAAAATATTCGAAAGTGTATAAATGTAGATTTTTCAATTTGAAGCTAGAAGTAAATTTAGTTAAATTGAACTACTTTAGAGATTTAGGCTATATTTGGAAGGTGAATAGAATTTCGAAAATAAATTTGATATCTTATTAATGAAATATCTTGAAAGAATATCCTAATCTATTTCTTAATTTTTGTCCAAAAATGTGACTTTTGCCTGCGTCATACCTTTCATACCATACAACCCAATTGAAAAATTGGTATAGTAGTGAAGAGAGGTGATTCATAGGCATCATATGCATGCATGAAATGGTCAAGTTCTGAAAGAAATGGATTGTACAGAGCATGACTACGAAGTCACATGAACATATTGCAATATACATTAGGTCGAAAAAGAAAGAAAAAATGCTCCATTGTTATCCTAGGGATCTCGATTTTGGAGATAAACTAAGCTCTATAAGTCCTTCCAACCGTGAGAGAGCTATAATTTATCAAATAAAGAGGAAACTCTATATATGAAGAAAACCAAACCCTAGAGAAAGAAGGAAAAAGAAAGAAAAAAAGGAGGCCCATCACTATGCTAGGGAGTTGTTTGGATGGTACTGTCAGAACACTAGAAGGTTAGGAATGGCATCAACTTAAGTGGTCAGTAGTAGGATTAGGTGGAGTAGGGGGAGAGAGAGAAGAACCGGTGAGGGAGAAGGGAAAGGTCAAAATAGATGGTAAGTGGTAAAAAATTTTGGAGGGATAATTTCAGTATGATAAAATGACCCTAAAAGAATAACTTTTAGCCAACTTCTTGGAATAAAGTTACTCCACCATTGTAAGAAAAAATTATACCATTTAATATGGGACATTCTTGCATTGACTATAATAGCTGCCCACTCAAAATGTGATTTGTTTAATTTGTACTTAAGGAATATCCTAGTTTATCTAGTTTTATTCTCCAAGCATGCCATTGTATTGAATAAAAAACTTGAGATAACATGGTATCATTAGATCCATACAAATCTTATTTCGTTATATTTTATAAAATCAAAAAATTTAGTTGTAACTTTTCTTGGATTCTTTGCATTTATGGTAGTTCTATATCGTGTCTCTAAATTATATCTATTTTTGTTTTGAGCAACACATACCAGTAAGCCACCTCTCCACCCACTCTAACACAATCCATCTAATGCTAGATTACTTGATCCTAAACCATCCAATCTTAATCATAGACCATTGGATCCTAACCTTAGATCACCTAATCTCAATCCTTGACAATTGTTTTCACCCAATTAACCCAACTCTGAGGGTCGAGCAATGTTAACACACTTGATTAGCCTAGAATTTTACACTTCCACTTGAAATTAAGTCCATAAAGAATTGGGTTAAGGCCAAATGCCATGAGCGAGTCTGTAGACCTCTCCACATCTTTATCTCACCAATTTACTTCCTACCATAGGTGTACCCCATAATAATCTTCCTACACATATTAGGGTGCATCTCGGTAGAGTCATCCCTCATTTAACCGTCATGTCTCTCCCTTTCTAAGGATCACTTGGCAAGGGGTATTCTCCTACCATGTCACCTCAAATATTTTTCTATCTTATTCCTCCATTTTCCTCTTGCTATATATCCCTCTCAATATGCTCGTGATATGCTCTCCTTCCCACACCAAATCCTAGCCCCACTATATGCCAAATATAAGAAATCCCCATATAATAAACCTTATCCATTCTATATATGGCATGCATAGCTTATTTTGGATATTTCATATTTGGCCTCCATATCTTCCAATAATCCGCTGCTAAATACCCACTAAATTTTCCTAGACTAATAAAAACATCAAATTTGCCACTCCCCTTCTTCACCATCAAATCTCTTTCTCCCTCTTCTAAATTCTCAATCCTTCTTTCCCCTTTCACATCACCAATCCAAAGAGAAAGGCCAATCCCAATATTGTCTTTATTTAGAACTTATCTTTACCCTTACATTAGGTTCTCTTTCTTAGCCATTTCTTCTATCCATTAATCCTACTCACTCAAAAAATATACTTCAAGAAATTCTCTCGCCTTCAATCTCCACCTTCCATCTTCTTAATTTTCTTCTATTCTATCCAACCAATATGATTATGCTACCACAAGTCTATTCTCACCCTTCATTCTTACAAGTCTCAATCCTAGCTGTGAAACCAATTCTCCTCTCTATAGAATCCCAATGCTCAATTCCCTAGAAAATATAACAAACACACCCTCTACAATCTCAATCCTTGATTAATGCTACCTCATTAATCCTTTCTTTAGCCTAAGACCCAATAGGAAAAAGCCATTAAATCCCTTTATCCTAGTCATCAAGGGCAACCCCTCCCCTCATTTAATCTTAACCTTGGGTTCCCTCATCCTCTCCTACAAATTACTCCTGTCCTCTACCAAAATTGAAGCAAGAAATATATTAGAAATTAAGTTATAACTAGAACACAATAGAGAAGCCCTACCTCTTTTAACTCTTTTTGAGCCCTAGCCTTCCCATCCTCTACCACATCTCTTCCCTTCTATCTTTCACAAATCCTAAACCCTAATCCTCTACTAGCAACCCTCGAAGAAAGAAGAAGGCTCATCAAGAAGTCTTGGGACCCTATCCTTTTGCTAATCTTTTCTCTTTTTGTTTTGAAGGTTGAAAAAGAAACATTAAAGAAGGAAAACGAAGAAAAATTAAGTGATAAGGGCCACAAATATTTTGCATAGGTTAGGATTAGATTTATTGACATGCTTCTCATGCTCTACTTGTTTGTCTTACATCTTATTTGCTATACTCTTTAAACACAAAAATATAATAAACCTATAGGGCTTCACATTATCATTTCATACCTATCTTTCTATCTAAATCCAAAGAGTAAATGTGCTCCTTTGCGTCTGTTGCCAAGAAAAGATACCAAGAGCCTCCACCATTCTTCTAAATTTAAGGTAAAACTACCTGCAAATATATGAATACACCCTTAGTGCATCACTAAGCATCTTATGATTCAGAAGAATTACCAGATTCGATATGGACCACTTTGGCTACTATAGGTATCTAAAAGGATCACCATATATGATGTACATCATTTTGGCCACTATTAATATTTAGGAGGATCACCAGAATTTATGTAGACAATTTTAGCCACTATGGGTAGGGTTAGATAGGATTAGATAGGATCTAGAAGTAAGATCAGCCACCAAATCATATGCCAAAAATTTTGGAGGCCATAATTTAGTCATATGATATTTGATTGAGATGATATTTTTCTCAAATCAGATAATTTTTTGAGATCTATGACGAAGAGCCAGCCCCTTAGGAAGATAAAACAAGCCAAAATTCTATTATTTTAGATTACTCTATAAGTGGGTATTAGAGCTTCAGATTCCACTATAAGTTGGTATCAGAGCTTGAGGTTCCTCTACAAGTTAGTATCAAAGCTTCAAGTTCCTCCACAAATTGGTATCAAAGCTTCACGTTCTTTTACAAGTTAGTTTTAGAGCCTCGGTCCTCCATATTTATGGAAGCCGGTTTGTGGCCCGAACACATGGCGCTTAAAGTACATCGAATGACAAAAATGCCTATAGCTACTAGTTCTACCTTAGTGGATGATGAAATGAATGAACATCTCACATAACAAGAAAAAACGATTTTCTAACTCATCGAGATCGTCTCTCGATTGGTGATGCTTTAAGTACAAGCATAAGCAACTTTCATAGGGAAACTGTCTCTCATGTCCGAAGACAAGAATCTGCCATCAAGTAAAGAAGATAAAGATTGAAAACCATCTTCAAACAAAGCTAAGTAGTTCAGCCGTGAGACAACGAAGTAGACATTTCTCCATCTTAAGTTATGATTTGGTATGAGTTAAATTTTTTAAACAGTAGAGCTCTAATTCAAAAGGATCATCAGACTTGATATGGACTACTACGAGTATCTAGAAGGATCACTAGACTCGATGTAGATTACTTTGATCACTATGAATATGCAAAAGGATAACCATACTTGATGTGGACTACTATGGCTATTACGGGTAGGGCTGCACAAGATTTAGGAGCGAGATACACCACATTAAGAAGTTGAATTGTGCACCAACTTTTCAATCACCATACTTGATCATATAATGCTTGATGTAGTTGATCTTGTCTTTTAAATCGAATAACTTTTCGAGATCTATGATAAAGACTAAACCTCTCAAGCAATAAAATGGGACAAAATTCTATCGTTTGAATTCAAAATAGGCCAATCAAATCGAAAGTTTTTTTTTGAAAAAAGTTTTTAACCGAGTGTATCTCTTAATCCGTGAAGAATGAGGCAGAGTAACAGAAGATAAAGTTGATATAAAAATCGAGATTTACCTCCTATAGAATTTTTATTTTTTTCATGATTATGTCTATTGGATATACACCACATTAAGAAGTTGAATTGTGCACCAACTTTTCAATCACCATACTTGATCATATAATGCCTGATGTAGATGATCTTGTCTTTTAAATCGAATAACTTTTCGAGATCTATGATAAAGACTAAACCTCTCAAGCAATAAAATGGGACAAAATTCTATCGTTTGAATTCAAAATAGGCCAATCAAATCGAAAGTTTTTTTTTGAAAAAAGTTTTTAACCGAGTGTATCTCTTAATCCGTGAAGAATGAGGCAGAGTAACAGAAGATAAAGTTGATATAAAAATCGAGATTTACCTCCTATAGAATTTTTATTTTTTTCATGATTATGTCTATTGAATACATTTATTTTTGGAAATCAAGTTCTATTCGAACTAGAAAATAAATCCAACTCAGTTTGTACAAGGAAGACCTCACTACTAATATAAATAGAGGCTATGTTTCTCAGTTTATGATATATGGATCATTAATAAAGAAAAGAGGATGTAAAGCCTCTTCAAAAAATTTTCACCTTCTCTATTTTTTTTTTTTAAAGATTCAAATTGAGCAGATTAAGAAAATTCTTTCTTCACCCTGATCAGATCAACTCAAGAAGCCTATATTGGTTAATAGAGGGCAAGAATTTTGGATTTTTATTTTTTTTTAGGTCCAATTAACTTCAAAGTATGCTTTTCTAGTATGAAGGACCATATGCATGATTTCTATGATAATTTCAATCCCTAACTGGGTGTACATGTAGTCCCTAATTTTTATCATAGTCAAATTTTGATTTCCTAGCTACCCATCCAACTTTCAAAGTTCAAATATGACCCAATTAAGTTTGCATGGCCTAAGAACTATTCTTCAGTCAATTATTCATGTCCCAATCATCCTAATTAGCTCCATAACTTACATTACCTAGAGGCCCCTCAATTTCTTCAAAAATTATGTCGAGAAGATCATTGCTTCTATCAATATCACCATAGCAATCTCTTTCAAAATTCATTCGTATCCAATATAATCCTCCTCTCACAAACCTTTTGCCAAGTTTACATTCCCTTCTATATCCCTTCCCTCACAATCCTATCATCCCCAACCATGACTCCTAACCCTTATCCTCAATTCGTATATACTCATTTTAATCCAATCGCTCCTACTCTTCCAATACCTACACCACCCAACCTTCATATCCTCCTTCACATCCATACACAATCAATAATCTAACACCTCATCATATTCACACCTCACTTGTTACTATCCCTTTTTCTCCTCTTTTTGATTCATATTCAAAATTACATAACTATATCCATATTATCAAAGAATCCTTAAAGACAAAGGATGAAATTGAAGGTCGTGGACTTCAAGAAATATGATGCGGCGGGGTGCCCTATTGCTCATTTTAGGTTATTACTATGGAGAGATGGCTCTAGTTATCCACTATCAATGCCTCATGATCATTTCCCACCCTTGAATGGCTCACTTTACTTGATCATTCCAACCTCCAAACTTTTTAGATTTACTTGATCTCTACATCAATCAAAATCGATACAATCTTAACAATCGTTCTTATAAGGAGAATCTTGAAGCCTTAACCCAAAAACTTGATGAGTCATGTTCTGAGTATGTCTGTTACTTCAGAGAACTCGCTATTACATTAGTTGTCCTCTACCTGATGAAGAAGCAATTAGTATGATCATAAAAATTGCATGCCTAGGTATCACAATACTCCTTGCCCTCCAAACAACTTTGGACTTTTCTTCGTTGATCAAGGTAGGAATAAAAGCTGAATAAATGATTAGACATAGGAAAATCTCCTTGCCAACTCATTTGATCTCATTCACTTCATCTCCTTCTACCACTTGTACACCTGACTAAGTATATGAATGTTATCTATCAGCTAAATTGTTCACATCCTTGCAAAGACATATATGGTTCAATTTCTCAATATCTTTTTTTTAACATTAAAATTATAGTATGATCAATAGGTACTGAAACTTTGGCCAATGGAGGGATCTACTATTAAATACACCTTTTTTAAACATTCTTTTGTCTACCCAGTTGTCATGATCTATCTTCATTTTTTCTCTCGTACTTCCCCATGGATATCTCACCTCCTCCTTGAATCTCCTCTATTTCCTCATGCAGTCACACTCACATCAAAGTTTAATATATTCTGAGTAGTGCTCGGGGAACGTGATAAACTTTTGCTCACTTATTATGCTTTTAAGTTTTATTTATTCTTGTTTGGATACAAATAAGGTGCGACTTTTGAAAAGAGCAACCAACACTAGTCCTTGTCAAAAGCAACCTCTATTTTTTTAATAATTCTTATAATTTTAACTATTACTTAGTAAGTACTTTTGTGATGTCAAAAAAAATCTCTTCTATAGTTTGCAGACTCTTCTTTGCTTCAATAATTTTATTGCTGTTGAACATGGTGATGCTATAGAGAATCAAATAGTTTCTATTGTGATAGCAACCATATTTGAACCATTAATTAGGATTTAAATTTATACTATTGTAATGTTTCTTTAGGTCTCTTCAAGACATATGATGGACATTTTCATAATAAATATTATTTTTCTACCAATGAATACTGTATAATGGGTATGGCACTTTACAAATTTTCTACATTTTTTATAATGTTTAATTGTACATAAAATAAAAAATTATATGTGTACTTGAAAAGAGTAACCAACAACTAGTCCATATCAAAAGTAAACTCCATATTTTTTTTAATTGTTCTTATAAGTTTTAGTTAGCAAGTACTGAATTTCTTTATGACATCAAAAAAATTCTCTCCCTTGATTTATAGATTCTTGTTTGCTTCAATAGTTTTATTATAGTTAAAGATGATGATGTTATAGAGAATAAAATAATTTCTATTGTAATTTTAATGTTTTCCCAGGTCTCTTCAAGAAAAATATGGTGGACATTTGCATAATATATATTATTTTTAAATGTTATATAATGGGTATGGCACTTTTAAACTTTATGTACATAAAATATGGTGGATATTTATATAATAAATATTAATTTTCTTGAAAATCGACCCACCATCCACTATCTATATTAACCATGAAGGATTCTGAAATCATTATTGTAAGTTGATCTCCTTCCATAAAATTGGCATCATATAATTTTTGTTAGCTTTTGCACTGTCGGTACTCTTTGGCCATATAACCAATCTTTTCACAAGCAAAACACGAGCCCTTCTTCTTTTGTTTTCTTTCTTAAGATTATTATCTCTCTTGAAAAATTAGTCCTTTGTGATCCAGCCTTTTTTAACCTTTCTAACTCATTTTAGAATTGTTAGGATAAGGTATATCCACTAAATTCATAGTGGCAAAATTAGAATGACAGACCTGATTTTGCATTGCCTCCAATTTATCTTGAACATGTGCCTCTTCCTCTATTTGAAGATGTTGAAGTAATTCTTCCAAAGTTTAAAAATGATGCTCATGCTTCAACATTTTTTGGTGGTCCTACTAAGATCGAGGCAATTTGCTCTCAATGGTGCACTTGAAAAGGTCTTGTGTCACATGAATCACTTCTTGAATTTGCTCCATAATAGGCTTCTCATTAACTATCTTGATTTCAATATACTTGTTAATCAAATATGATCTATTTTCTGCATCTTCAGTCAAGTATCTTGCTAGAAGTGCACTCCACAATACTAATACGGTTTGATGGTGCCAATGAATATGAAATAGGTCTTTGAGCATAGAACTCGAAATCATGCCTCTACAAATTAATATAGTCATCCTTCGACTGTTTGACTGGCTCTAGTGTAATCATCTTCCAAATAACTTTTTGGACATAGTGTTTGAAGCACATACGCCTGTTAGAACCCACCCATGCCGCAGAAAATTAAAAAAAATTCAGATGCAGCAGAAGAGGCATGCGCGGGATCATCCGTTCATCGCATGAACGTTGTTCAAAAATCGTTCGTAGATAGATAAGGATTAAA
>JAOXJJ010001568.1:0-10405 GCA_025769935.1 Phoenix roebelenii
CAAATTTGTACTCAATGTGCATTTTATCTCTAATTTATGATAATCTGTGTCAACCCTAAATATAATATTAATCCAGTAAATTTATCATTATTGGTTAGCAATAACACTCATTTTAGTGACATGTAGGTCGCACTTTTTGTGCTCTCATCAGGTTGCTCCGAGTGCAAAAAGCTAGGATATTTCAGAACTGACTGTCCTCTATTGATAAAGGCTCCGAAAAGGTTGAGGAAGAAAGTTATGCTGGCTACTTGGAGTGACAGTGATGAATCCAGCCCTGGAGAAGAAGAACAGCAATAAGAAGCTGCAAATCTATGTCTAATGGCAAACGAAAATGAGGTATACTTGAATACTGAATATGATTTCACTTTCAATGAACTTCAAGATACTTTTTTTGTACTAATGACTGAATATAAAAAACTTAGCTTAAAAAAAAAGGAATTGAAAAATAAGAACCAATCGTTAGAAAAAGAAAATGTTCTACTTCTGAAAAATAAAAAGGAACTGCATGAAGAAAATCCGAAGTTAGCTAAAGAAGTTGGAAAGCTGAAACCTATAGTAGACAAATTCATCCTAAATTTTGAGAAATTAAATCTAATTCTTGAAAGTCAGAAAACTGTCTATGATAAAGCTGGTTTAGATCCTTGGAGAAAACAAAAATCATTTAAAAACATATTTGTGAAACCAACTTATGTTTAACCGAAATCTGCACTGTTTAAGTTAGACAAACTGAAACAAGAACACACTGCATGCAATCCTAAAAGCCAAAAACTTGTAAGTAATGTTTCAATTAAGAAAATATGGGTTTCAAAGGGAACCATCATTGCTAACATTCAAGGACCCAAGAAAACTTGGGTACCAAAGATAAAGAATTAAATTTCTGTTTTGCAGGTGTGTCTAGCATCCCAAGCATCAAAGAGAAAATGGTATTTTGACAGTGGATTCTCTAGACACATGATAGAGGATGAATCCCAATTCATGTCCCTCAAAAAGAAAGATGGAGGAATGGTTACCTTTGGTGATAATGGAAAAGGCAAAATTATTGGTATCGGTAACATTCGGATTACTCCAACAACTTTTATTAAAAATATTTTATTGGTAGATTGATTAAAACATAATTTGCTAAGCATTAGTCAATTCTGTGATAAAGGATATATTGTGACTTTTGAATCATCTATATGTTTAGTTTCAAGTACCATGTGTATTTGGTTGATTTAGATCAAATACTCATGAAAAATATGGATTGTTTGGTAGCTATGAAAACCAAAAATAGTGAAGCTAGCTGGTTATGGCATCGAAAATTAGCTCATGCAAGCATGGACTTAATTTCCAAACTTATTCGAAAAAGAACTTATTTTCGGCTTGCCAAAATTATCATTTGAAAGGGATAAAATCTGCTCTACATATCAACTAAGGAAACATACCAGAACTTCTTTCAAATCTAAAAATATTGTCTCCACAACTAGACCCTTAGAGCTTCTGCACATGGACTTATTTGGACCAACTAGGACTGCAAGCCTAGGTGGAAAACTTTATGGCTTTGTTAGTGTGGATGATTTTTCTAAATGTATATGGATTTTATTTTTGGCACACAAAAGTGAAGCATTTTCAGCTTTTACTAAACTGTATAAAAAGATTTCAAATAAACATGGACTGCAGACCATCAAGATTAGAAGTGATCATGAAACTGAATTTGAAAATCATGATTTTGCAAATTTCTGCACTAAAAATGGTATTGATCATAACTTTTCTGCACCAAGAACACCACAACAAAATAGTATTGTAGAGGAAAAGAATAGAACTCTTACTGAAATGGCTAGAACAATGTTATATGAAAGTGACTTACCTAAGTATTTTTGGGCTAAAGCCATAAATACAGCTTATCATGTTCTTAATAGAGTTACTATTAAGTCAATTCTAAAGAAAACTCCTTATAAACTTTTGAAAAATAAGAAACCAAATCTTTCATACTTTCATGTTTTTGGTTGCATCTATTTTGCTCTAAATAATGGTAAGGACAACTTGAAAAAATTTGATTCAAAAACAGATGAAGCTATTTTTCTTGGATATTCTTCATCAAGCAAAGCATATAGAATATTTAACAAGAAAACTCTAGTCGTAGAAGAGTCAATACATGTTATCTTTGATAAATCTAATGACCCTTCTTCAAGGAAGAATGTAGATCTCGATGATGATGCAGAAGAACTCGATAAGCAAGTCAAAGAATTAACCCTAAAGGATGTTTCTGCATCTAAAAATTCAGAGCATGATAATAGTTAAGGAGAAGAAGATCAAATGCTTAAAGGTAAAACTAGTCTACCAAAAGAATGGAGGTATGCACATAGTCATTCTAGAGACTTAATAATTGGTGATCCTTCTCAAGGCATTAGAACTAGATCTTCTATTAGAGATGTTTGTAATCATCTTGCATTTGTTTCTCAAATTGAACCAAAATCTTTTAAAGAAGCTGAAAATGATAAAATGATAACAATTGGTTAATGACAATGCAAGAAGAACTAAATCAATTTGAAAGAAACAATGTTTGGAATTTGGTTAGAAGGTCTGAAAATATTTCTGTAATTGGAACAAAATAGGTTTTTAGAAATAAATTATATGAAGATGCAATTGTAATTAGAAATAAGGCTAGATTAGTTGCAAAAGGATATAATCAAGAAGAAGAAATTGATTTTGATGAAACTTTTGCACCTGTAGCTAGACTTAAAGCTATTAGGCTATTACTCGCATTTGCATGCTTCATGAATTTTAAATTATTTCAGATGGATGTCAAAAGTACATTTCTAAATAGTTTTATAACTAAAGAAGTTTATGTAGAACAGCCACCTGAATTTGAAAATCATATACTTCCAGAACATGTTTTTAAATTGAACAAAGCACTTTATGGCTTGAAGCAAACTCCTAGAGCTTGGTATGATGGATTAAGCAACTTCTTAATAAAGAGTAATTTTTCAGGAAGAAATGTTGACAAAACTCTATTTATTAAAAAGGAAAATGATGATATTCTGATTGTTCAAATATATATTGATGATATTATATTTGGTGCTACTAATGAAAGTTTATGTGAAGGATTTGCTAAGCTTATGCAAAGTGAGCTCGAGATGAGTTTGATGGGTGAACTCAACTTTTTTCTTGGACTCCAAATCAAGCAAACAAGAGATGCAATCTTCATCTGCCAAAGCAAATACACAAAGAAAATCTTAAAGAAGTTTGGTATGGAAAATTCAAAATCAATAGGTACTCCTATGAGCCTCTCTTGTAAATTAGAAAAGGATGAGCATGGTAAATTCTTTGATTCAAAGCTGTATAAAGGAATGATTCGATCTTTACTTTATCTAACAGCAAGTAGACCTGATATAATGTATAGTGTTTGTATGTGTGCAAGATATAAAGCAAATCCTAAAGAATCACACTTAATTGCTGTTAAAAGGATATTGAGATACTTAAAAGGAACACAACACTTAGGTTTCTGGTATTCTAAGACATCTACAATTGACTTAATTGGATATTCAGATGCAGAGTTTGCTGGTTCTAGATTAGACAGAAAAAGTACAAGTGGAACCTGTCAATTCTTTGGAACAAACTTAATCTCTTGGTTTAGCAAGAAACAAAATTCCGTAGCGCTATCTACAGTTGAGGCTGAATATATAGCTGCAGAAAGTTGCTGTGCCCAAATCCTATGGATTAAGAAACAACTTGAGAACTATGGCATAAAACAAAATAAAATTTCTATAAGGTGTGACAACACTAATGTCATAAATCTGACTAAAAATTTCATACAACACTCAAGATCTAAACATATAGAAATCATACATCATTTCATAAGAGATCATGCTCAAAATGTGGATATAAAAATGAAATTTATAAATACTGATAAACATATTTATAAATCCTCAAAATGGAATTACAAATATTTTCACTAAACCTCTTATGAAGAAATCTTTTGTAAATTTAGAGGTGAATTATGCACTTATGATACCTTTTGATGACTGCTTATGAATGATAAATTGCATATTTTGATTGACTATTGTTGGTTGAATTTTAGCTGATTTGTTATATGGTTTACCATTGATTTTCAAAACATATTTAAAAATATTTTTTCTTTTGAACTGTCTGAGGAGACGACTCATGTGAATGAGGAGTTGACTCATGTAGTAAGGGACGACTCTTAAGTTTAAAGAGTCGACCCCTAACTTACAAGAGACGACTCTTAAGTTAAAAGAGTCGACTCCTAATCTACAGGAGACAACTCATTAGCTGAATGAGTCGACTAAAGTGGAAACTATTCAAAACGGATTGTAAAAGGCTTTCTCTCTCTCTCTGAAACATTGAACCTAAAACATTTCATACCCCTTAGAACGTCTTTCTATCTTCAAACTCTCCTTCAAATAAAAACCTCCAAAATTTTAGAAAACCTTTTCGAGGTTGTGATTGATCTTCCAATGGTGAGAATAAAGCAAGTAACATCCGGACCAAAGTGGAAGAATATCACTCCGCACACAAGGAGGAGAACAAAGGCTAGGGTAGAGAAGAAAATGAATCCACAAAGGGAAAAAACACCGCCACCTCAACCCGTTCCGGCCCCTCTGTCTCCTCCGTCCTCAGTTTCAAAGCAAGGTCCTCTCTCCATAAGGAATGTCTCTACAGGAAGAAGAGTGGATTTTAAATTTCTAGAAAAGAAAAACTTCCCCTTAGGGCAGAATCTAAAGAAGATGGGTTGGGAATATCTATGCTCACTGAATGTACCAACCTACCCAGATCTGGTACGAGAATTTTACAACAATGCAAGATTTGGACAAGGATATATCTCGTCCATGGTAAAAGATATCCCTATCTTGATTATAGAAGAAATTTTAAGATATGCTCTTCGGATTCCAAATGATGGAGAAAATGGAAATCACTTAGAGAATAGGAATGAAGGGATTAGTACAATTCTCAATAGAAAATCATAGAAGATTGGACTGAAATCAGTGCCAATCAACTGAATGCTGAGATGCGACTGCTGCATCACATGATCAACAAAATGTTCTTTCCGAAGATAGAAAAAATTGATCATGTTTCAGGAAGGGATATACTAGTAATGCATCATATTATACAAGGACTCCCACTGAACCTACCCTGCTTAATGATCAGATACATGGAAGCTCAAGGACAGAGAAAAGGAGCTTCACTTCCTTATAGTATGGCGTTAACTCAAGTCTTCAGTTACTTCAATCTGAATTTAGAAGGAGAGACCAAGAAGGAATTACTGTACTCAGATGTGTACAATGACAAATCACTGAAAAGAATGGGATTTGTCAAAACTGAGGGCAAATGGAGTCCTAAAGGAAAAGGAGTCCAAGATGAAAGTGGTCAAGATACTCCTATACCACTCAAAGGCAAAAAAATCCCTACATAAGCACCTCCAAAAGAGCCTCCAGTTAGTCAACCTCCTCCAATACAAAGGCCATCAGATCCTCCACTCAGACTTGAGAAGTGGCAGTTAAAGTCTATTGGAGGTAACATTATAACATCACTGTTTAATTCTGGAGTCTGTTTTAGCAAAGTCCAACATCTCACTAACATGACCCAAGAAGTAAAAGTTGAACTGCAAGGTTTAAGGCAACTTGCAGCTAATCAACAAAGAAGAATTGCTGTAATTGATGAGCAACTAAGGACTCAAGGAAATTCTGTTCAAAACTCTATACAAGAACTAAAGGAAGAACACACTTAGCTTACTAGCTCTATCTCTGCACTAAACAGCAAGATTGACAAGCTGATAAAAGAGCCAAAGGAAGATCAGTCTGGATCTTCATCTTCAAAATCTTGAACCTAGACTGAACTTAGATTAAACCTAACCTGAGCTTAGACTAAAACCTATGTTTTCAAAACATAACCTTGTACTAAGCTAAATTTCATATCTTTTTGGCACACTTGTATGCTGACTGATACCAATTGATACCAATTGTAATCTTTTTGATTTATCAAGTGTACTTCATTTACCAAATGCAATAAATTCTTATCTTTCTTGGAATATATGTCTTTATTGGTTTGTATGCTGCTCTGATACATATTGCATCTCATACACATCAAAACCTTTAATTAATCCTTAATGTTAGTATCAGAAATTATTTTGAGTTTCCTTCCTTTTGTTGATGACAAAAAGGGGAAGAAATATGAAAAGCATTCTAATCTGAGAAATGAGAAATAAGAAATGTGAAAAGAATTCAGAATATCAATCTCTACATTAAAGATAATATATAGGGGGGATTTAAATTATGATGGTATACTATGATACTGCACTATCAAAAAATACTTAAGAAAAGATGAAAAACAAGAACTCTGCATAATTCAAATGTTTGTAATTGATGGGGGAAGACTTTTCTCCTTAATTTGCTTAAATTATGCATATATCTCAGAATGTCATACTTGCTCTGAACTTCATTACAAAATTCTGATAATTGCTGTAAAACTTATTGCAAAATTCTTTTTAACTCAATGGTTTTGTCATCATCAAAAAGGGAAAGATTGTCAATCCTAAAGGATGAATTTTGATGATTACAAAATACTTGAGATAATATTCTATACTAATGATATTGGCTTAATTATGAAGTTTTATAAGTCAAGAAAAATCAAAAAAAATGAAGCACTGCAAAATCATAAGTTCTTCGTAAACACTTCATTGGATATGTTCTAAAGGAAAATGATCTTAATCTAATCCATGAAGATCAAAGATGAATTTTAAAGTTTTCTTTTTGAAAAACTTAGGTCAACCCCTAAGCAAAAATGACAAGTTTAAGTTGATTATGATATATTTTATTCAAGAAGCACAGTCAATGAGTTGACCCCTGCAAAATATGAGTCGACCCTTGTGTAGTTCAAAGTAAACAGAAAGCTTTTACCGTCTGGGACAAAATTTGAAGAGTCAACCCTTGTTCAAAATGAGTCGACCCCTGAAATTGAAGAATCGACCCTTGCATTTGAAGAGTCGACCCCAGTTTAGTCTCAGCGTCAGCCAGAAAATTATAGTATGAGTTGACCCTTATATTTAAATAGGCGACTTCTGAGGGCGATGAATCGACCCTTGTGTTTAAAGAGGCGACTCCTGAAGAAAATGAGCCGACCCTTAAGGTTAAAGAGTCAACCCTTTGAAGATGACACAGCAAGAGCCTTCTCAACATCTTGAAGTGCTGATCCAGAATAAACATGAGTCGATCCCTGAGTTACATGAGTCGACCCCTGTACTGCTAGGACCATAATGGGAAGCTTGCAATAATTTTTATCTTCTTCTGTAACAAAAAAAGATTCTCATTAGAACGGAAAGAAAGAAATTCAAATTTTGCCGAAGAATTTATCTATAAATACGAGAAAATCTCAGAAGGAAAACAAAAAAAAGAAAAAGATTTTATTGAAAACAAAAAGGTTTCCACTGAGAATAAAAGAGAAGAAAAGCTTAACAGTTCATCATCCTCACCGGTATTTCATCTGAAACCTTCTTCTGTGAGAAAATCAGTCGAAGCTTCTCACTGCATCGAGAAGAGCAACTATTCGAGCATTGGAACATCCTTCCACAGCCAACCTCTTCATCAGCTTCAGCCTTCATTTTTATTGTTTCATTCTTTATATTCTGAAGCTTTTGGTTCTCTGGTTACAACATTCATTTAGTTGAATTAACTGTTGCTGTAATAGTTTCATTCATTTAAAACTTGTAAAGGCTCTTCCAAGCCTTGATTGGAAGTTGCTGAATCGAGAGTATTCAGCAAGGAAGATAGTTTTTGGTTGGTTTGTCTGAAAACCAACTGGGTTGTTTGTGAGCACGAAAAAACAAACAGTGTAAAGTTTTTGGTTGGTTTATCTGAAAACCAACTGGGTTGTTTGTGATCCCGGAAAATAAAAAGTTTTTAGTTGGTTGCCTGGAAAAACCGATTGGATTTTTGATTGTGAGCCGAGAAAACAATCAGGCTGTAATCTGCTGGGTTATAGTGAAATCTCAAGCTAGGCTTGAGGAGTGGATGTAGGTGCTCGGAGTGCACCAAACCACTATAAACCTTGGTGTTTGCATTTGTGGTTTTATCTCTTCCTCCACTGCATATTCCTGATTGCTTTCCTCATCTTACTCACTGCTTCATTTGTGCAATTTTATTTCTGCTGCAAAATCTGCAAGTTATTGAAAGATAACAATAACTCATACTCTGATCATGTTTATTTTTTTCAAACACCCAATTTACCCCCCTCTTGGGCTACACCTCTGGGCAACATGGTAGTTCTTCAGCTCTGTGAAGGTGCCTTGAGACTAGAAGCAGACTTTCATCACTCTCATTCTGAAGAGGCAAGACGCCACATAGCCGAGCCATTACCGCCTGATCAGCTTGTGTACCACTCTGTATAAAGTCATTACGAAGATCCTCGTGAGAGGATGAGTGGTATCTTGCCTAGGCTTAATAGCCCTGAGCATGGGGCCTTCATTGGGGAACACAACATCATCGACAATGTGCTTATAACAGATGTGTTTATGTTTGATCTCTAGAGATCTTTGGGTCAGAGGAGTCTGACTGGTATCAAGTTCGATATGGAGAGAACTTATGACAGGATGAGCTAGAGCTTCCTGACCCACTCCTTGGAGAGCTTTGCATTTCATCATATCTAGATTAGGTGGATCATGGGGTGTATCAGGAACCCCTCCTTCGCCATTTTAGTGAATGACACACCCACGTAGTTCTTTGAGTCCTCTGTTGTCTTTCGACAAGGTTGTTTGCTCTTGCCTCTTCTCTTCATCATTTATATGGATGCACTACCTAGATCGCTTCGGCATGCTTCTGAGATCCAGGCTATGGAGGCCTATAGACTTAGGGAGGGCCCTCTCTATATCTCTCAATGATTGGTTGCTCCTAGCCCGAGTGACGAGACAATCAGCTTGGAATATTTGAAGGATCTAAAGGACTATTGCTAGGCATCTAGGTAGAAGGTGAACCTGGCTAAGTCTGCTATTTGCTTCAGTCTAAGGATCAAGTCGAGGCTGAAGATATCTATCATGGGGATCCCAGGAATTGGCGAGCAAGGGAGCACCATGAGATATCTAGGGGTTCCCATTATACCGCATCGCCTTTGCAGAGGTGAGTGCATGACTATCGAGCAAGACATCAGGCACAAGTTGGAGAGGTGGCAGGCGAGTGCTTTATCTATGATGGGCAGTGTGATTCTTGTTGGGTCTATTTTTGGTTCAATCCCGATCTACTTGATGTCCAACACCATTCTGTCGCTGACATCACTTAGGATTCTAGAGTAGATGTTCAGGTGCTTTCTCTGGGGCAGATGGAAAGGTAGATGCAACATCCACTTGCTGGCATGGGATGTTATCTATCAGCCGACTAGTAATAGGGGGCTGGGTGTCCACTCCTTGACAGAGAGGCATAGGATTCTGGCGACTAGGCATGCAGTCAGGTATCTCCTGGATCCTTAAGGCCTCTGGTGCACAGTAATGAGGGCCAAGTACAGAGACCCAGCAAGTAGGTTGGATTCTGCAGCGGATGCCGAAGCCCTTTCATTTGAAGAGAGATATGTGCATGTGCCCCATCCGTGCTCCCCTCGATCATATGGGCGATTGGGATAGGAGGGTTATTGATGTGCTGGAGGATAGGTAGTTGTCTGAGAAGCCACTTAGTTGGTAGCCTACCATGTTCGACTCGGGGTGTTTGGAGGGGTACAGAGTCTGCCACTTGTTTGTCCCTAGGGAGAGAAGGTGGAACGAGTCTCGTATTCGGTAGGCTTTCGGAGAGCAGTTGGCTGAGAGGATTTTGGCACTACCAGTACCCACAGGGGAGGCCACAAATAGGAGGGTATAGAAAGCGATAGGAAGATCGAAGGTAGATGCTCCAAACCTATTGGTCCTAGTCAAAGGGATTACGACTTATTAGATGGATGAGAGATGGATCTAGAAGATGCACATCCACCCCCGTGTCACCTTGTTTATTTTGGAGGGTGGCACGAGGTTGCTTGCTAACTAGGGGTGTATTGGTGAGGAGGGTTGTGTGTGTCATGTTTGCTTAAGAGGGGTTTCTTGATGTGGAGGAGTCCATCAATCATGTTCTCCTTCGATGCCCACGTGCGGCGCAAATCTAGGAGTGCACTATGGTTTCAATGCAGGTCATAGCATTGATTGAGGACTTACTTTGTTTGCTGAAGCAGACGCTGTGGAGGGCCAGTATTGTGGAGTGGGGCATCAGATATGCCTATGTGGCCTATCACATTTAGCTAGAACAAAATGTTGGGATCTAGCATATGCCGTTGAAAATTCAAAAATTATCAGATATGCAGCGGAAAGACATATGCATATCCCGTTCATCGCATTAACGTATTTTAAAACCATTTATAGATAGATCAGGATTAAATTCTTATTAAATTATTTTAAAATCAT
>JAOXJJ010001570.1:0-10400 GCA_025769935.1 Phoenix roebelenii
AATGGGTTGGCCGGCTTGGGTTATTTAGAGTCCTATTGGGATTAGGACTCAAGGGAGGACGTGGGAAGGGGTTGTGGCAGGAGGAATACGGCTAGGGAGGCTGATGTGGCATGCAAGAAGGCGCACCTAAGGGAAAAAGGCATGAAACAAGGGAGAGAGAGAGTGGATAAGGATGAATTAGTTGGAAGTCTCATCCAAACTAATTCAAAATTGGAAGGCGTGAGGGGAGGCATCCCACCTCTTCCTCCAGCATCTTGGCATCGCACCAAGCAGGGGACTAGCTCCTCTTCACGTAAACAAAGAGAATTTCAAAATCCAAAACTAATTTCATTCATCATACCCTCCTTTATATAGAAAGAAAGGTTGGCAAAGGATAAGGATAAGGACTACACAGAATTTTAAATTGGACTCCTAATTACATGTGGACTCAATTCAAAATTTAAATTTTCTAATTGACCAATCAAAGGCCTTGACACCTAAGCCTAGACACCTAGGAATCCATTCCTTATGGCGTGTGGATTGAAACCCATCAAAAGGAATTCAGCCGCATGCCATGAGTTGGAATCTAGGTGGAACTCCTTCTCGGGTAGCAACATCAGCATGAAGTTCGGGAGACTCAAATTTCTTCCGATCTCTAAATTTCACGTTCTTATAGTCATTGGAAAGCTACAGATGTCTACTTTCCAACAAAATTTGAATCAACTTAATCAGACTTCTATAGCTCCTAAATCTTCAAAATACCATATGGTATTCAATCTATCATGGATTTCAACTGGATCTAAGCTCTAAATTTCTTCCACATGACCCAATCAATGCCTTGGACTCAATCTAATTAGGCATTGGAGACACTAACCCATTGTGAATTAAATCACTTATTACGTAGACTCAATTTAATTTTAGCTTGGACTCAACTTTTCTTGGACTCAAATTCTTTTCACCCGTCACCCAATGTCCCACGCCATTAAAATGAGGGTGGTGCTCCTGCATCATTCCTCCATCTTTCTTTTTGAGGGACATGAATTGGGATTCATCCCTTGTCATGTGTCTAGAGCACCTACTATCCAAGTACCATTTTCTGTTTGATACTTGGGATGCTAGACACACCTGCAAAACAGAAATTCAATTCTTTATCTTTGGTACCCAAGCTTTCTTGGGTCCTTGAATGTTAGCAATGATGGTACAGATTTCTTTATCTCTGTTTCAGTTTGTCTAATTTGAATGGTACAGATTTCAGTTTAACATAAGTGGGTTTCACAAAAATATTTTTCAATGATTTCTGTTTCTTCTTAGGATTATATCATAAACCAATTTTATCATAAACAGCTTTCTGACTTTCTAGATTTAAATTTAATTTCTCAGAACTTAGGGTGACTACTATAGGTTTCAGTTTTTCAACTTCATTAGCTAACTTTCGATTTTCTTCATGCAGTTTCTTCTTGTTGTCCAGAAGCAGAGTATTTTCTTTTTCTAATGATTGATTTTTAATTTTCAGTTCCTTGTTCTTTAAGCTAAGATTTTTATATTCAATCATAAGCTCAGAAAAAGCATCTTGAAGCTCATCGAAAGTGAAATCATATTCAATATTTAGACATACCTCATTTTCATGCCCCATTGGACATAGATTTGCAGCTTCTTGTTTCTGTTCTTCTTCTCCAGAGCTGGATTCATCACTGTCACTCCAAGTAGCCATCATAGCTTTCTTCCTTAACCTCTTTGGAGCCTTTTTTAATAGAGGATAGTATGTTCTGAAGTGTCCAGGCTTTTTGTACTCATAACAAATATATTGCTCCTTACTTTCTTTGCTTTGCTCCCCCTTGATTATAGGCCTTTTCCTGAAATTTTCTCTGTTTCTTCTGAAAATTTTTCTGAACTTTCTTGAAATCAGGGCCATTTCCTCACTGTTATTAGGTTCAGAATCCTCACTTTCATCCTTATGCAGAGTGGATTTAAGAGCAATGGTTCTGCGCTTCTTGGGTTCATCCTCCTCAAGGTTCTATTTCATTGAGAGCTCATGAGTCATTAAGGAACCCAGCAGTTTTTCCAATAGGAGAGAGTTAATGATGCAGGAGCACCACCCTCATTCTAATGTCATCGGACATTGGGTGAGGGATGAAAAGAAGTTGAGTCCAAGCTGAAATTAGATTGAATCCATGTAATAAGTAATTTAACTCACAATAGGTTAGTGTCTCCAATGCCTAATTAGATTGAGTCCAAGGCATGGATTGGGACATGTGGAAGAAATTCAGAGTTCAAATCCAGTTGAAATCCGTGACAAATTGAATACTATATGGTATTTTGAAGATTTGGGGAGCTACAGAAGTCTGATTAAGTTTATTGAAATTTTGTTGGAACGTAGACAGCCATGGCTTTCTAATGACTATAAGAACGTCAAATTTGGAGATCGGATGAAATTTGAGGAGTCTCTCGAACTTCATGCTGATGTTGGTACCTGAGAAGGAGTTCCACCTAGATTCCAACTCATGGCATGCGGCTAAAATCCTTTTGATGGGTTTCAATCCACACGCCATAAGGAATGGATTCCTAGGTGTCTAGGCTTAGGTGTCAAGGCCTTTGATTGGTCAATTAGAAAATTTAAATTTTGAATTGAGTCCATATGTAATTAGGTGTCCAATTTAAATTTCTGTGTAGTCCTTATCCTTTGCCAACCTTTCTTTCTATATAAAGGAGGGTATGATGAATGAAATTAGCATTGAATTTTGAAATTGTTATTTGTTTGCATAAAGAGAGGCTACTCCTCTTGCTGGTACGACGCCAAAGGGGTTGAGGGAAGGTGGGATGCCTCCCCTTCACGTTATTTGAAATTGGGTTGGTTTTGGATGAGATTTCCCTAACTAACTCAACCTTATCCTTATCCATTCTCTTTCTCCTCACGCCTCCACCCTTTGTGTGCGTGATCCTAGCTTGCCATCTCATCCACCAGCAATTTCCTCATGCCCATTACCCTCTCATATCCTCCCCTTGGGTCCAAGGCAATCAAAGTCTAATTAAACCCATTTCAGCCTACATGCAAATGAACCAACCAATTTCAGCTGCCCACTAAACTTGGTGCCTAATTTTGGTCCATTGACTGACCCTCCTTGAACCCAATCTTGCCATCCAGCAACCCATCTTCTTCCTCCTTTCTTCCACCACAAAGAACCCCAGCCTCCATTGAGGATGATAGTGTTATTTCGATGATTAACACAACCATTGAGGAAATATCAAATTAATAATACAGTTTAACGTGATACATCACTAATGAATACGACACCCTCGATACATTAATGATATATTAAGAGAATGAGATCAAGACGTCTTCCAATGATTAACAACGAGATAAAATTTGTAGTGAAAAAGTGATAGAGAACTTTTAATTCTAATTCAGCAAAGTTTCAAGTGAAATATACTCTTAAGGGCAAAATAGTGATTTTCATTGTTAAGGGTATGTAGCTCTATCGTGACGTACACTAAAAATTACTTTAAATATGTTTCATTGATTATATGAATTAGTCTAACCTTAAGATGCAGGAAAGTGTAAATTGAGTCGACCCCAGAGGAAGTGGAGTCGACCCTGGCACACCTTGGAACCGTCTGGCACATCCCTGCAAAAATGGCATAGATGAACAGTAGGTGGAGTCGACCCCATGTATCTTTGAGTCTAGCCTAGAAGAGGAGCCGACCCCAAAGAACCTTGAGTCGATCCCAGCTTCAAGCCTCAAGAAAACAACTCTCTGAAATTTACTGAGAGGGCCGAACCAAAGTTTCCTTGAGCCGACCCTAGATGGAGCCAACCCCAGGAACACTTGAGCCGACCCCAATGGAGCCTACCCTAACTGAACATGAGCTGACCCTAGGGATATGTGCTCAAAAACTACATCTCTGGAATTTCTGAGTGGGTCGATCCTAATGGAGCTTGAGTCAACCCCACTGTAGCATGGGTCGACCCCAAGAATGGTTGAGTCGACCCCAGTGAAAACAACCGAAAATGCAAGATTTTGTGGTTCCTGAGAAGGCCGATCCCACTGTAGCAGGGGTTGACCCCAGTGAAGTTTGAGTCAACCTCAGAGTGAGTTGGGTCGACCCCAAATCTAATGAACAGTTAGTTGAGTCGACCCTAGGAAAGTTTGGATCGACCCTAGCACGGGCAAGGGCATAACAACTAGTTCTGCAGAAGTGCTTTTTGACCTTCCAACGGCTAGTAATGGCTAGTTTTTCAAATCTAACCAATGGGGAGTAACCAATAGAGGTGGAAAAGTATTTAAAGTGACACTATTCATCAGAGGAAGCATTTTTTGCCAAAAAATCAATAGTACATTCAAGTCAAAGCAAGCCCTAGCATCCTTCATCAAGGTTCTTCATTCAAGTCTCAAAAAGGAGGTGGTTGAGCAATCTGAGTGTGCATTCAACAGATCCACCAACCCATTGTGAAGTGAAGTAACCTTGGCAAAGAAGAGAAAAGCATCCTCAAAGCGATAACTATTTTCTCATCTCTTCTCTTAGTGTAAAATTATTATATTTGCTCATCTAGGAGTTTCAAATTCTTTCTTCTTAATTATTTTGTAAGGTTTATTAGTGAGCCCGTAAAACCAACGGTGTAGGTTGTTGGTGAGCCCGCAAAACCAACATAGATTATTGGTGATTCTGAAAAATCAAAGTGTAAAGATTTTTGGATTGTGAGCCCGAAAAACAATCCAACTATAATCTGCGGGATTATAGCGAATTTCCAAGGGGACGCTTGGAAAGTGGACGTAGGTAATTAGGAGTGCACCGAACTACTATACTTCTTGTGTGTTTGCATTGTGTATTGTTTTAACTTCACTACACGCACTTAATTAATATTAACTAAATCACTTACTCATCAATTGATTTAATTAAGGGATTGAAAAATTAAGAAAAACCAATTCACCCTGTCACCTTGGGCAATAAGTGGTATCAGAACGAGGTGCTCTTATAGTATTTGTTGATCTTACAATCAAGAGTCAAAGATCATAACAACCCAAGTAGGATGTTCTATGAGCGAGGGACAATTCACAAATAGACCTTTCCTGTTTAATGGTACTAATTATACATATTGGAAAGCTAGGATTAGGATATTCATTCAAGCTCTAAATTATGACTTGTAGAGTGTCATAACTAGAGGACCACACACACCCATAATTAGTATAGAGGGCACAATCATTCCTAAACCTGAAATGGATTGGAATGATAGTGATAGAAGACTGGCACAATTAAATGCTAAAGCAATTAATGTACTTTATTGCTCACTAGATATAAATGAATTCAATAGAATATCTACATGCACATCTGCCAAAGAAATTTGGGATAAGATGGGGGTCACACATGAAGGAACTAATCAGGTTAAAGAGTCAAAAATAAATATGTTAGTACATAGCTATGAATTGTTTAAAATGGAGTCCATAGAGTCCATAACTGAAATGTTCACTCGATTCAATGAAATCATAAATGGATTAAAGAGTTTAGGCAAATCATATTCTAACTCTAAATTGGTGCAAAAAATTCTTAGGTCTCTATCAAGAGTTTGGGAGGCCAAGGTAACCATAATTCAAGAAGCAAAGGACCTCAACACACTACAATTGGAAGAGCTTCTAGGATCACTCATGACCCATGAGTTGACTATGAAGCAAAATTCAGAAGAAGAGGTCAAGAAAAAGAAAAGCATTGCCTTGAAGTCCATGACTCCAAAACAAGACATTGAATTAGAGGAGTCTGATGATGAGGAGAGATATGATGAAGAAGGAATGGCAATGCTCACAAGAAAATTTAGAAAGTTCATGAGAGGTAAGAAGAAATTCCATAAAAGAAAACCCTTCCTCAAAGGTAGCTCAAGCAGGAAAAAGGGAAAGGACAAAGAAAAGAAAAAAGAAGTGCCGATCTGCTGAGTGTAACAAGCCCGGGCACTTCAAGATAGATTATCCGGAATTGAAATGGATGGCTAGAAAACTTAAAAAGAAGATTCTCATGGTTGAATGGAGTGAAAGTGAAGAATCAAGCTCGGAAGAGGAAGAGCAACAAGAGACAGCTCAAATTTGCTACGTGGCCAATGATGATGAGGCAGATTCTGAACTTGAGTGTGATTTTACAGTAGAAGAACTATATGATGCATTTTTAAATCTTATGGAAGAGCACAAAAAGCTAATCACTAAAAATAAAAATCTAAAAGATGAAAAACCAATCTCTTATAAAAGAAAAGCTGAAACTATCTAATGACTATGAAACACTAAGTAGGAAGTTCACCAATGAAACTAAAAGTCTAACTACTGAAAATTTCAAACTAAAGGAAGATGCAGAAAAATATAAATCCTTAGTAGACAAATTTGTGCTTAGCTCAACTAAATTAAATATGATTCTTGATAGTCAAAAAGCTGTGTATGATAAAACAGGATTAGGATATAAAACAAATAGAAAGCAAAAATACTTAAAGAACATATTCGTTAAAGCCAAAAATGAAAATACAATATGTTATTGCTGCAATAAAATAGGACACAAAGCATATGAATGCAATCTTAGGAAATTCAGCTACAACAAATTGAGTGATAAAGGCAAGCTAAAATACAAGAAAATTTGGGTTCCAAAAGGAACATTAAAGACTAACCCTAAAGGACCCAACATAGTTTGGGTACCTAAAGTATATCCTTGATTTTGATTCCAGGTGTGTCTTATAGCCAATAAGAGGGATAGACGATAGTATCTAGATAGCGGTTGTTCAAGACATATGACAAGTGACATAGAACAATTTGTCACTTTCGAATCTAAAGATGATGGAGTGGTAACCTATGGAGACATTGGAAAAGGACTTATCATTGAAAAGGGTAAAATTTGTATTACTCCATCCACTTTTACAGAAAATATTTTATTAGTTAACGGTTTGAAACATAACTTACTTAGCATAAGTCAATTTTGTGATAAAGGTCTTAAGGTCACATTTGAAGCCTCAGTATGCATAATCACAAATCCTAAAGACAATACCATTGTATTTATGGGTATAGGCATGGAATAATTTATATGGTAGATCTTCATGACTTAGCCAAGAAAAATGGATTATCCTTAATCACTAATGAAGAAAAGAGAAATGAAACAAATTGGCTTTGGCATTGTAGACTAGGACACGCTAGTATGGACCTAATATCAAAACTAGTCAAAAAGAATTTGATAAAAGATGTACCAAAATTGATCTTTGAAAAAGACAAAATCTGTGGACCATGCACATTAGGAAAGCAAACAAATTCATCCTTCAAATCAAAGAATGTAGTATCAACCACTAGACCTTTCGAACTCATACACATGGATCTATTTGGACCTACTAGAACTACAAGCCTAGGAGGGAAGAAATATGGACTAGTTATAGTAGATGATTTCTCAAGATATACATGGGTTTCATTTCTTGCACATAAGAATTAAGCATTTCAACATTCTTGAAAGATTATAAAAATATCATAACTGAAAAGAAGCTCACCTTAGTTGCAATTTGAAGTGATCATGGAACTGAATTTGAAAATCAACACTTTGAAGAATTCTGTAATGAAAATGGTATTTCACATCAATTTTCAGCACGTAGAACACCTCAACAAAATATGATTGTTGAAAGGAATAATAGGACCTTGGCAAAAATGGCACGCACGATGTTGTGTGAGTCAAATCTTTCAAAGTGCTTTTGGGATGAAGCTATAAATAATGCTTGTCATATTTTAAATCGTGTCTTAATACGTCCTATAATAAAGAAAACTCCTTATGAACTTTGGAAGAATAGGAAATCAACTGCTAAATATTTTAGAGTATTTGGGTGTAGATGTTTTATTTTAAACAATGGCAAGGAGGATCTAAGCAAATTTAATGCCAAGTCAGATGAGGGTATCTTTTTAGATGCTCCACTTCTAGCAGGGCATACAAAATATTCAACAAAAGAACTCTTGTAGTTGAAGAGTCAATTAATGTTATTTTTGATGAGTCTGATAGTGAGTCTCCTAGGAGAAAAAGTACTTTTGATGATGATGCAAGAATTATTGAGTTTGAAAAGCTGAATCTCAATGACATGCCAAATCAAGAAAAGGTAGATGAAAAGGAAAAGGAAGATGATTGTGTGCCACCATAATTTCAAGACTTGCCAAAAGAATGGAGGTATGCACATGGACATCCCAAAGACTTAATTATTGGTGATCCATCTCGAGGGGTGAGAACTCGATCTTCTCTTAGAAATTTGAATGACTATCTTGCTTTTGTTTCACAAATAGAGCCTAAAACTTATGACGAAGCTGAGCATGATATAAATTGGATTAATGCTATGCAAGAAGAATTAAATCAATTTAAAAAAAGCAATGTATGGACATTAATTAAGAGAACAAAGCATAATTCTGTAATTGGAACAAATTGGGTCTTTAGAAATAAGTTAGATGAAAATGGAGTAGTTATAAGGAATAAAGCTAGACTTGTAGCTAAGGAATACAATCAAGAAGATGGGATAGATTTTGAAGAAACATTTGCTTCCGTGGCTAGATTAGAAGCTATTAGATTACTTCTAGCTTTTGCATGCTTTATGGATTTCAAATTATATCAAATGGATATAAAAGAGTGCTTTCTTAAATGGTTATATAGAAGAAGAAGTATATGTAGAGCAACCCCTTGGTTTTGAGAATCATGAATTTCCTGATCATGTATTTAAATTACATAAGGCACTATAAGGATTGAAACAAGCACCTAGGACATGGTATGATCGATTAAGCAAATTTCTATTAAATAATAATTTTAGTAGAGAAAACGTAGATAAAACACTTTTCCTTAAGAGAAAAGATAAAAAAATTGCTAGTGGTACAAATATATGTAGATGACATCATATTTGGTGCCACTAATGATAATCTATGTAAAGAATTTGCTGAATTAATGCATGAAGAATTTAAGATGAGTATGATGGAAGAACTAAATTTCTTTCTTGGATTACAAATCAAGCAAACTAAGGAAGAAATTTTTATTCATCAAACTAAGTATACAAAGGAAATACTGAAGAAATTTGGAAATAAAAACCACAAAGAAATAGGCACTCCAATGAACCCCACTAGTAAGCTAGACAAAGATGAAAAAGGAAAAAGTGTAGATATGAAACTCTATAGAGGCTTAATTGGATCTTTGCTTTATCTTACTGCCAGTAGGCCTGACATAGTATTCAGTGCGGAAATATGTGCAAGATACCAATCAGATCCTAAGGAATCACATTTAAGTGCTGTCAAAAGAATCCTTAGATATCTAAGAGGAACCACAAGTATAAGATTATGGTACTCTAGAGACTCTTGTCTTGATTTGCTTGCATATTCTGATGCGAATTTTGCTGGATGCAAATTAGTTAGGAAGAACACTACTGGGACATGTCAATTCCTAGGAAGTAACTTAGTATCATGGTATAGCAAAAAGCAAAATTCAATAGCATTGTCAACGGCTGAGGCCAAATACATAGCTAACGGGAATTGTTGTGCTCAAGTACTTTGGCTCAAGCAACAACTAGAGGACTATGGAATCAAACTAGACAACATTCCTATAAAATGTGATAACACTAGTACCATTAATCTTACCAAAAATTCTGTTCAGCGCTCTAAGGCAAAGCATATTGAAATAAGGTATCACTTCATTAGAGATCATGTGCAAAATGAGAATGTATGAATTGAGCATGTGTGTATTGAGAAACAATTGGCTGACATATTTACAAAATCCTTAAGTGAAGATAGATTTTACATGCTTAGAAGAGAATTACGCATATATGATCACTTTGATTGAAAAACAAATAAAAGGACCAAGTTGTCTCATGATACTCTCCTCTCATTTAGAAAATCTCATGAAACATTGGTAAAACTATTCATTGATAGATTCCTTACATATATATCAATGCTCCATAAATATTTGTTAAGGATCAGAAAGAAGGAAGAATTAAAAAAAAAATTAAAACCTGAACCGGGGCCGACCCGAGCCAGAATGGGGTCGACTCAAGCTAAGAAAAATCTGGGATCGACCCAACGGCGGGACCCCCATTTTTAAAGGGGACCCGTGAGCCATTTTAGGCCATTCTTTCCCTTTGTCCTCTTCCTAAAATCCTATTTTCCACTTTCCAATCCCTTCCAATCACCTCCAAACAGTAGTAGATTGTTTCCCCAAGCTGTTGGATCAAGACCTAAGTGAGGGTATAGTAAAAATGGGACCCAAGCGAGCTATTGCCAAGAGATCCGGGAGGGTTTCACGGCCAACCATTGTAGAAGGGTGTCACAGTTTTTCCATAAGGTGAGACACGTGTGGAGCCTCCTCCACCTCCTTCCCCCTCAATTCAACTTGCTAAATATGCGGGAAGACCGGTAACCACGGGTAGAAGGATCCATTCTAAATTTTTGGATCAAGAAGGGTTC
>JAOXJJ010001571.1:0-10400 GCA_025769935.1 Phoenix roebelenii
CGAAGCAAATATTCTGGAATCCTGGACTATGGTTACTGTATAATTCATCCCTTTGACTCCTAATGCCAGGATGACTTCAGAGCTCTGTCAACTCTGTGATAAGTACATCCTCTATGTGATCAACTTTAGAAATTCTGTGACTCCTCATAAGAATTACCCTGTCCAAGGTTTGGCTAAATTGAACACAAAGCATTATCTCCTGTTTTCAAGAGAGGTCAATTCCATCTTGACGCACGCAATGATTTCGCAAGTACTTGACTGCACCCAGTAACCTTCCGTCCTAGAATTAGAAATTCTGCTAGTCCGGTATCAAAGTATAGTGAGTTGCTTGCTAGTCACTGTGGTGATCTCAGGTATGAGGGATACTTATACCCATATCTACTCGGAACATCTCTCGATGGTAGAGTGTTCCGAAATTAGTCACGTTCAGTGAAATGTACTCCTACACTTCACCTGTGCAACATATCAGTGTCTCCACACTCTTTAGTTAAGAGGACAACCAACGTATATGTCTCACAATGATCTAATCTCGACAATGCTATCGTCCTATTAACAATAAATCATTTGATCGCGAACAGGTTTAAGGACTTGAAGATAAATCCTCCTTTATCATAAAACAAGTCCTAAGGACTTCATCATATAAGAGTTCATTTGAAGATATACAATCGAATGATAAACAATGTCAAATAACACTTTATTAATTTTTCAATTCATTTACAAAATTCAATCATCAGCACACTGACGATTGACTCTTAGGATACAATTCCCAACAGAGCTTTGATGGAGCAGTGGAGATCTGAGAGCATGAGATATATAAAGTGGAATGAAATAAGAGTTAGCGTACGTGGAGATCACCTAGGTTTTGTTTATAAAGAAGTGAAGGCGCAGTGCCATTACCTAAAAAGGACGGACGTGCTGAAACTATGGACATATCGTAACCGTCCAATTTGTATGGGATAAGCTATAACCATATGGCAACGTGCTTCATAAGCACAGAGGGTTATAACCACCCTCTTTAATGGGCTTTAATTACACTTTGATTTAAAGATACATAACACACTATTATTGGTCAGCTTTAACTACCTTTAATGCTCTTTGATTCAGGGAAATGTAACACACTATTATTGGTCAGTTGGTCTGGTTGGCAATAGTTTCAAGCGATGAATCTAGACCTTATTAATGGCCGTCTCTCTTGATATGGTTTAGACACATGAAACCCTCATAAGAGCATTGATAAGAGGGGAGACACATTTTTTTATTTATTCGATATACATTGGTGCAGCAATGTGACATTGGTAGCCATGTCAGCACATTCCTATGCCTTACATACATAAGCATTGCTTTTTTATTTTTATTTTGGAAATGTATTGCCCGCATATTATAGTAAAGTCATCGAAACCATTGATCTCCCTAAACTTATTTCCTCCTTGAAGAGGGTTTCGGGAGAAAACAAACCCATAAAAACAAGTGCCAAGCATATCCTAAGGAACATAGGTTACATTCTTGTAAAACCGCTATAGGATCCCATCTGGATGACAAGGGATGTGAAAGAAAAATATATATGCTCCAAATTTCATCTTTCCCACACTCCTTGGTCCAGTGCCTTGCAAATTTCCCCATGTGATTTATCTTCCCATGTAACACTCTTGCTCAAGTTTCATTCTTTAATTTGAAATCTTCTAAATCCAAAATTGTTTTCTAATATAAAAAATCTACAATAACCAACATACATGAAGCTATAACCAAACATACTTCAAAAAGTTACTGTTAGGCACTATGATAAAAGAAAGAAATAAGAAAAATATGCATATCCTTTATTTATTTTAAATTTTAAAAAGCATGCTTTGTTAAACTTTGTGACATATATTTTTTTATTTTTTATAATAAATATATAAAAAACTTTACTAATTTTGTTGAATTGTGTACAATTTTCTATATCGATTATAACTATTGCTACACGTAACATTTGTTATACTCATTTCTAAACTCACTAACTATAGTTGGGACAAATGTTTAGATGCTTATTGATTGGAGTATTTTTTAGGTTGATCTATAGCATCTGATTGTTCCCTTCTTAAAATTAGAGTTTACATAATTGTACATACTTAGTTTGTAGTTCAAAAATTCAAACTAGTAACTTAATTACTTAAACAATATTTTCTATATTGCTATCATCATCATCATCATCATCATCATCATCTTCTTAGAAAGGGTCTATCGAGTAGAGTTGATCAAACAACAAGCCGGACCAGGCTGGGCTCTATGGTAGTAGTTAGGTCCAATGCCTGTGCCTAGGTCTGACCCTATTCGAATATTGAACTTACATTTTTGTCAAGGTCAGCCCAATCTTGAAGAGCCTATCCACCGGATCCAATTTACTCTTCTCCCCTCCCAAATATTATAGGCTAAGTACAATATGATATATTATTATCTCATTGTAATATATAATTATTTAATATAATTAACATATAAAATAAATGTATAATCTGGGTAGCGATGAACTAGTTTTTAATTTTTTTCAGGTCTAGCTTGATTTTTAGATGGTGTCTACTCTTTTTTGCGTAAGTCTATTTCATGGGTCTTTTTGCAGTGTACATTCCGGATGGGCTGGGCTGGCTGGGCGGCCATCTGGCCCATGATTAGGTCTGCTAGCTATCCAGGCGGCACCGGAAGAATAAAATAAACGGATTAAAAAGTCGGAAAACAAAATGAACGTGCCTTCCTTCGGGCTTCATAAAGTCATCTGCAGTCCACAAACGAAACGACCAGATGAAAATAAAACGAAAATAAACAAAAAAAGAAAAAGAAAATCATTCCTGTCGCTGACCATGTGGTTGTTCGGCCCTCAAAATCCTCGCCTAAGTGGTTTCCGATGCGTTCGGTCTCACCTAACCCCTTCAATTTCAAATTATATATTGCAAACCACCGCAATCATTCTGTCTTATTTACGAAATTCTCCCTCTTCCCTTCCCGTAAATAACTCCAAAATCTGGAACATTCTCGTGACGCGCTCCTTGTTCCCTTTTTTTTTTTTTTTTTGGTACAACTCCTTGTTCCCTTCGCTCTTCCCTTCTCGCCTCTCCAAGTCCTAAAGACCAAACCCCAATCCTAACCCTAACCCTAAACCTAGCTCGCCCCAAAAGCCCGCCATGGATTCCCTCACCGGAGCCACAACCTCCATGCACGCCGAGGGAATCCTCTTTTCCACCTTCCGTTCTACCTTCAAACCCTCCACCCCTCCCAAAGCCGTCCGTTTCCAGGCTCCGTTTCTCTCCAAATCTAGGGTTTCCTGGGATTCCAGGGTTAGGGCTTCATCCAGTTCGAGCCCTCCGAATCCCCTCGCCCGAACCATCGGCTCCGCCGCCTCGGGCGCGCTCGTCCTCGCTGCCACCACGACGGCGCTCCTCGCCGGCAAGTTCTCCGCGCCGCTGCCGGCAAGGGCCGAACACTCCGCTCCGCTGGCGACTGAGGAGAGAACCGAGGCCACCGAAGTCGAGACAAAAAACGACTCCTCCACGCTGTCCCAATATCTAGAATCCAATTCCGAGGCAGTGGGCGCCCTCCGGACCACCCTCTACAAGAAACTCGAGGAGGGAGAGGAATCCAAGGCCCTGGAGATCCTCAAACGTTTGATGGCCTTGCAGCCGGTTGAAACCGAGTGGAAGTTCCTCGCTGCCCGGCTCCTCAACGAGATGGGGGAGGCCGCCGAGTCCCGGAGGCTCTTCGAGGAGATCCTTGCAGTCGATCCTCTCTCCTTTGAGGCCCTCTTTGAGAACGCGGTGCTCATGGACCGGTGTGGCGAGGGGAATGCAGTGATTGAACGGCTGGAGAGGGCTCTGGATCTTGCGAGGGCCGAGCAGAAGGAGAAAGCGGCGAGGGACGTGCGTCTGATCATGGCCCAGATACAATTCTTGCAGAAGAATGTTGATGAGGCTCTATCAACCTATGAGGAGTTGGCCCGGCAGGACCCCAAGGACTACAGGCCGTACTTTTGCCAGGGGGTGATTTATAGCTTATTGGATCGGAACAAGGAGGCAAGGGAGAAGTTTTCAAAGTATCATGAGCTTTCGCTGAAGAAGTTTGAAGTGGATGCCTACTTGCAGTCGCCTCTGTCGAGGGTGAAGCTCTTCGGGATTGGAGACTCTGAGATTTGAAGTTATATTTTCTTTTGGCATGCCGAGAAATCAAAAAGATGGAATAATTGGAGAGAGGTGAGCTTCTCCTGCTTGAGAAATTGTTGTACGATGATGCCACATTGTTTTAAAAATTTTGCAGCGTGCATGCTGTAAGGGCTATATAGGATATAATAATTCAGTAATTCTGTTCTGAAAAATATTACTCTTATTTTGCCCTGTGATGGTGAATTCAATACATGATGAATCATTTGGGCTTCGAATTCTTCTTTGGCCTTCTGTTTCGATTGTGCTTGAAGTTAAATTAGCAATGGAGGTGTGGTGCAACTGTCTGGACACAGCATTGGGCTGAGCGCATGGCTTTGTTGTTATGGTTTATTTCTTCTAATGAGTTACATTGTCTGATATGTGATGAATGATTCTGAACACCAAGTTCAGTTAATCTGAAACTGCATGACTTTAACATTACAGGGCAAGGTTCATTTTTGACATCTTGTAGTCGCTATAGTATTCGATTAGAGGTGTACTATTTCATTCTTTCAAAACTGATCAAAATCGTAACTTGACTGTAAGTGTAAGTGATTTCTTTTGTTCTCCATCTGGTAATAATATCCATTGTCAGTGTATTTTTGTTCTACATCTGGTTTTGTGGCTTTCCTAGAAAGGGTTTGTTAAAGATTTCTGTACAGATGTGAGGAGCATTAGGTTGTGTTTTTTTCTCACCTTTCTTTTCCCATCCAAGTTGAGCAGCTCATTTTCCTTGTTCTAGGAGGCCAGACTCGTTTCACTGCCATTAATGAGGCAAACTCCATTGGCAGCAATTAGAAGATGGAGCTAGGCTAGCACAGTGGTTTGAGATGTGAATTATTTTGAGTTACTAACAGACATTACAATGGTAGTTATCGAAGGAAAACAAGGGAAATAAATCATTTGGTAATTTTTTTTAAAATGACTTATTCATCGTATTAATTTCATTATGAAAGCCTGAAAGTTGACTGCTCCAATTTCTGAAAAAACAGGAAGACTGAATAAATGCAGAGACTTTAGTACTTAGAGGGGAATGTAGCTCATCGTCAGGAAAGCTTAACAACTACTGGAGGGAGCTAAATCTTCTATAGAATGCAAGGGAGAATGGGATTAAAGCAAGGACACATTTTTCTTAAAACCCCTGATGCAAGTGAAAACAGTCAACCTTCTTCCAGAAGATTAATATAGATCAATTTCTTTAGCGAATTAATTTGTAATTTCATCTCTCTTTTCTGTTCTCCTCTATTTCTTCTTCTGTGTCTTTCTTTGATCCTCTTTATTCTTCTGTTTTTTCTTCTTAATCTTCTCTTTTTACCTAATCTTCGCACTTTCTCTGTCAATGGTTTTTCACTTTTCTGCTTCTTACTGTTTTACTTATTTTCTTGTTAATCCCTCTCTTACTTGTTCGCAGCTTAATCCTATGCAATACAATACGGAAGTTATCTATCAGTTCATTGCTGCTAAATTAGATTATATCTGCTTTTATCCTGGTGCCTATTTTGATAAGATATAGTTTACCACTGTTTAACCTGATTCAAAATTTTATCTGATAGATTTGTATTGAAAATCTTGTATGCTCATTATATCCAAGATCTCTTTTGGAGGCTAGTTTGCTATGCAAGTTGTGCAAGGGTTGAAAAATGTAAGCTGGTTCAGATTTAGTCATATCTAAATTGGGCAGATCTTATTAGATATCAATCAAATTTGTTGTTATTTAGCGTATCTTTATTCGTCTGCAAGGCTACATCATTTTGGTGTTAGGACAGTTTATGCTGCCTAATCATGGTTGTAGAGTTCAGAGAGCTAGCCAAGGGAATTGATGCAAAAAAGTAGGTTCTGAAAGAGTCTGCGGTATATAGTTATTTGTTGCATGGTTTGTTATCTTCATCTTTTGGTTTAATTTCACAATCCTTATGCGGTTAGCTATTCACTAGGTGGTTTTATTGTCATTTTGGATTTCTTTAATTCAATCCTTATAGGGGTAGGAGGGGTGTTCTCTTTAGCCAATTGATAGGCTCTATTAGCTGGCTTTTAGGAAGTCTTGGAAATTTTACTCATAATTGAGAGGAGTAAGAAGTCTGCAGGCCTCTTTTCCTTTCTCCTCTTTCTTCTTATTCTTCATATTCTATCTAATTTTCCCTTTGTTCTTATTTTTTTCCTTGTTCTCTTTCTTAGTTTTCTATTTTATTTTTCCTTCTTCTATATAACGATTGCTCACTGGTTTTCACAGCAATTTACTGCTGTAGCAAGATCTAAAAGTAAGTCTTCTGTTAATCTACAATAGTATTTATCCTCAACTACATTTCAGCAACTGATGTATCGCCTGACCATAAGTTTAAAGATATTCATAATTCAAATTTAGAATTCAGATGTGAGTTTTTAGTATTTTTGCTTTTTTTTTTTTCAGCGAGAGTTAAAAGAAAAATAGTATGCTTTGCCAATTTCAGACTTTGTTAGCCTCTTTGTACAAATCAATTTACTTAATCACTTTGATGACCGTCCTGAAATTTTGTTGGTTGAAAATGTTAAGTGTATGCTTTTGTGTTAGAATTGTTTGATTTTATTTGCTATTCCTTATGATTTCACTATTACATCATCCAAATGCTCTGTGTGACATGGTATGGACATCCTTTGTGTCGAGTGGTTGATGGTGATTCAAGTACTAGGCATTTTTGACAAAATTACAAAAGAAATTCTTAGAGGCAAGTTTTCAAACTCTGTGGGATGGGCAGTCTTGGTTTTCTGATTGAACGGGACGTGTTGTCCAGTTCCATCCCGATGCTTGGGAGAGATGTCCGAAGACTTGCCGATTAGAATGCTAGGGTAATGGCAGGATGGTTTTGTCCCAACACTTGGGATGGTATCTGGTTCCAATGTCCCGTGGGACATCTCGGGACTTGAGTCATTGCTTAGAGGTGATAGCGTGAGGTATTTTATTGTTAATGGTAGGCGTCTCGACTCCTAGAGGGATATTTCCAATAATGCCTATGGGCTCGTTTAGTTCCTTGTACAAAATATCTCTAGGATAATTGGTGGAATTTGTTTCTTATGTGGAGACTTGAAATAGGCAGACAAGTTTTATAAGGCATCTGTTTTACTTATCTTGACCATGCTGGAGATTTTAGTCCATTTCATTTAAAATTATCCTCGCGAAACCTTTTTCAACAGTCATTTCTTGGGATGAGGTTACTGTTTCTGCAGTTATTTTTCCTTGATCTATGGGTTCTTGGTATAAGAAAATGTATAGAAAAAACATTGATCGAAGTTCAAGACTAATAAATTACTGAATCTGGCTTTCTTGGTCATACTTGTTAAAGAATAAGTTCTGTGGTTACATGATGCTCCAATATGTTTTCTGTCCTTGTGTGGAATCCCTTTTTGCCTTTTTGCTTAGAAGTTATAAAACAATCTGACTGGGTTGACTCTTTATCATATCCTTTTTTCTGAACTTTGCGGGTGGGAGTTTTCCATATTACAGTGATTAATGTTGTGGGAGGTCCCCCTGCATTCTGGTTCAAGCTTCATGATAAAACTATCTTTGGTGGGTATTGCAAATTAGTTGTGATACATTTATTTTTTGTTGGTTCTCCTTCATGATGTAGGTAAATGACAGATCTTACATGAAAACATAAATTTGAGGTATATCAATGTGTTTTGTTAATTGAACATGAACTTTGGTTGAGAAGCTGGGTGCATCATCTCTTGGGTTGCCTTTTTGTGGGCAATCAATTTAATTAGATTGCTGATCATCTATCAAATTAGACCGAAGTCTTGATGACCGACCTTTCATATACAAATGCTTTATCAAGAGAACGAGGAAAGAAAGAAGAAATGGCATTGTAGGCCGAGAATACGGAAACCGAAGGGCACCTACGAATTCACTCGTCTAAGAACAGCAAATGAGCCAGGATATCCCACCATTGTTGAACAGTGTCTTGGAATGGCGCTTTAGGATCATGATGGCAAGGTGGTCTGTAAGAAGATGAGACTAAAAGGACCCGAAGGCAGAAAGTTATGGAGGAAAGGTTAAAGAGGGCGGTTGATTTATAGCCAAATGATACTCCGTACTGAGATGTAATTTGAAAGATTCATTTTGGTTATGAGATCTTCGGAGATTAGGTCGGACTAGTTTCTAACTGGCTCATATGCTTTGTGGGCGTGTAGCCACTGCTTTGGGGAAGAGGAAGTGATGTCGCACAGTTCCTATAGCGCGCTAGAGCTAAATTTAAAAAAGATGAAAAATCCAATAGAAAGATTTATTTGAAAGACCCTAAGGGCACTGCTATTTTTCACAAAGTATGGACATGCTCGGTACGTCTCATCACCCTTTTCGACTGTTAGTAGATGGGATATTAGGAGTATTGTTTACACCACATTTTGGCTAATGATAGTTCAAAAGGTACATGCATATCCAGCTACATGGCAAGACTAGGACAAGATAATGATGGAGGGGTTTGAGCCAAGTACCCTCTATTAACTAATTGAGATGGTAATTTAGAGGCCAAAGTATGGACACCCTCTTGATTTCTTTTGGAAAATAGATTGAGTAAGCTCAAAAAATATCTCAATATAGGACCTATATGGTACCCCATAGACCAAATAAGGAGAGCATCGGTGGGGACAGGTTGGATAGTTGTCAAGGATAGGCCTCATGAACACCATCAGAAGTTTGACGTCGATTAGGTATGGCGATCCATGAGATCCTCCTATCAACCTAGCAGACGGATTGTTATAAGGTATGAGACCTGACGGTTACTAGAATATGAGAAGTGGAGAGTGGTTAACACAGCCATTGGAATAGTTAAAGAAATGGAGGTCGGACTCGGACAAATGTTGACACTAGAAATGAGTGGCTATCATACCATTTATGATGTTTTGTATAAATAGTAGGATGTAATTTTGAGGGATGACTCTTTAACGAATGAAACATCTATTGTTGCCTTCATATGTACCCTTAATTTATCATTGCATTTTTCTTTTTTTTTTTTCTTATTTTAGTTACTTTGCTTTACTCTAATTTATCTGTAGCTCTTATCATAGAATCGTGGCTCCAGCTACGTACTTTCTCCTCTTTCGAGCAGGAGATATCATAGGAATGAAAGTCTTTGAAATTCAGGACATCAAGACTGGCCCACACTAGCAATTTTCACCTGCTTTGCTTTCCAGTTCTTGACAGCGGTGACACGCCTATGCATTTGCACAAATTTGCCAAGAACTCGTGCACCATCCCCCCCAATTCCAGCAGCCAACAAATAATAATAATAATAGTAGTAATAGTAGTAGTAATAATAATAATGATTGCAATAGTAATAGTAACAATAATAGTAATAGAAATAGTGATACTAGTAATAGTAGCAATGGTAGTAATAGTACCAGTAATAATAATAGTATTAATAATAGCCATCGTAATAGTAGTATTAATGATTTCAAATAGTAAATTTTGTTAATTATGGATTGATTTTACCATGGAAAAGGCCTAGGTCTAAAATTGTTAGGATCTATCAGGATAGCTCGATTTTGACAAAAGTAACCATAAAAAAGAAATTTCAGTTTCCTATTTATTTAAAATATTTTCTTCTAAGTTCACAATTTTTGGAGCCTTATTTCATAGTTGTGAATATTTGCCTTCCATGAAATTTGGAGGTTAATTGGATTGAGGGAATAATGTGGAATTTGAATAATTGCATAATTGACTTTGTAAAACATCTCTTTAGAATAAATTGCATGATTCTCTATTAAATGCTTAGAGTTTTGAACCATGTGGGTTCATATGATGCCTAGCTGATAAGATGTCGGCACGTGGTATTTGTTAGCACAAGATGTGTATCATAATGTGGTATTTGTTGTCACTATTGTTAGCAAGTGACATGCACCATATGATACAACATTGTATTGTTAACTGTTGGGAATTGTATCCTAAGAGTCAATCGTCAGTGCGCTGATGATTAACTTTTGTAAATGAATTGATAAATTAAAAAAAATGTTATTTGGCATTGTTCATTATTTCATTGTACATCTTCAAATGAACTCTTATATGATGAAGTCCATAGGACTTGTTTTATGATAAAGGAGGATTTATCTTCAAGTCCTTAAAACTGTTCGCGATCAAATAATATGCTATTACTAGGACGACATCATTATTGAGATTAGGTCGTTGTGTGACATATACGTTGGTTGTCCTCTTAACCAAGAAGTGTGGAGACACTAATATGTCACACAGGTGAAGTGTAGGAGTACATT
>JAOXJJ010001572.1:0-10370 GCA_025769935.1 Phoenix roebelenii
CCTCCTCTCACACACACTCTCTCTACCCCTATCCCCCTCTCCTTGAGACAGATTCACTGGAGATACTATAGTGAAATGAATTACAGTCTCAAAGAACAGAATTAGATATGAGAAGTGGTTTTCAGCATTTTATAAGGAATAGAAGTTTTTAAGGATAATCTGGGAAATAAAATTTTCCTGGTTTGCTGTCCCAAATTTATAATATAGACTATTTGTTGAGAAACTTCTGAAAAATAAGGTATAGATTCATATTTCTTGGATTCTTGGCACAGGGGAAAAGATGGATGGATGGATTATCCAATTTTAGGGAAGCAAAGCTGAGAATTTAGAGACTATAGTTTGGTTTACAGTATGTTAAGTGTTTCATATCTCTGTTTCTAGAAACCATTTGCAACTTGAAAAAAAGGTGATAAAGAAAGCACAACTAAAAGGAAATGACTTACAGGAAAGATGATGGTCAACCTGGTTTTAGATCTATTTATTTTGCAAATCCAATTACAGAGTTTAAAAACAGGGGACAAGGTAAGGGAAGAGGAGGGAAGATAGAAAAAAAAGAATAATTTGGAATCAAAATTGTCAAACTGTCTGTTACAAGCATTTAACCATAGCTCTCATTGTGTAAGTGGTTGGTGCAACTAAATAAGCTGTTTCAAGTCCACTCTAATATCTAAGTAGATGAAGGGAAATAAGAAAAAGGCACTATTAAATTCATTAGTTTCTGTACTAATTTTCCAAATTTTATTCTGAGGAAGGTCAGGTACAAACATGACCCTTTGTCCTACATCGTAATCATAAACCTGTATCAATTGTTTTCTTTCTTGCTGGAATCGTCCTTCAATTCAGTCCCTTTCTATAGGCTTGGCATCTTCGAGAAGCTCGAAGAATGTCCTTTGTTTGGGATGGCTTATGTATGCTATTAGTTTTAGTCTGACCAGTATGTTGTGATTAACTGGACATCAGGGTCGTGTAATCACCCTGGCTGAAACATAGTTGCTTCTCAAGTCTTTACATTTGATTAACTGGGTAGTCTTGAAAGATACTCCTCAATGATCATTATTTCACTAACTTTCCATGTCCGGTAATGGTTAGTATGGAAATAATCATGCACTCATCTTCTGTCCTTTTCATGTTGCATTTACTTTCCGCTGAAAGAGTAACATAATTTCACTTTACCATTTCTATCATAATACATAATTTTGAGGTACTCAAAGATCATGTACTTGTTCATAAACAAAGTTGCAAAAGCAAGAGGTGGGCGGTCTAGAGTTTATTTGTCTTGTCCTTTTTTAGTCATTGCTGCTCTTCCTTTTGATGTAGTGTTGACATTATTGGGATCCAGTGTTTCTCTTTGATAGAAACTATGTCTGTCTCCATTTTTCCAATCTAGCCAAAGATATTGTTTCCTTTTTCCTGTTCTTTTGCTTTGTATGCTTGTTTTGTCTTCTTTAGTTCAGATGTAATGATATCCTCATCATAATTGACTAGTAAGATATAGGGAATGGGTTCTGCAAGTACTTTGTAGAAACTTCGAACAAGTGCTATTCTCTAAATAGTTCACATCTAATGGTCTCACCTTCACAACTGACAAGCTACATGGATTGGTGCCTTTTTACATCTAAATGTAGAAATCAAATCTCTTTCATCATTTCTACAATATCACATTGTAGCGTTTCAATCTTTTGTTATAAACATCATCACAATTACAGTATGCATGAGCTTGTGGATGATGTTTACAATCACGTGAAAGCAAAATTTCATTCCTGATGCTTATGGGGCTTTTCATTGCCATCTCTTACCCCTACCTGCATTTGCTTGCTGCACATATATAAAACTATCTCGCATAAGTAACTTTGAGTGGAAATTACTTTAGGGGCCATGGCATTTGATATGGAGTATGCCCGGTGGCTTGATGAACATCAACGTCAGATTAATGAACTGAGGTCAGCATTAAATTCTCATGTGGGTGATGATGAGCTGCGGCTTCATGTTGATGCTGTGATGACACATTATGATGAAGTTTTTAGGCTCAAAAGCATCGGTACAAAGTCTGATGTCTTCCACATGCTTTCAGGCATGTGGACAACCCCTACAGAGAGGTGTTTCATGTGGTTGGGGGGATTCAGATCATCTGAACTTTTAAAGGTAATTATTAGAATTTCTTTTAGGCTTTTAGCATATATTACCATTGCAAATATAGCTTATTGCATATATATCGTCTGAAAATCACTATTTGCATATATATATCCTTATATCATCCTATTTTGGCATGGATGCCCTTCCCATTAGCGTTTTGGCTAATAAAATTAATAAAAAACCATTTTGAGCATCATTCGGCACTATTACCCTTTTACTTTGAGGCCTTTAAAATTTAACATTCAATTTGTGTTGAAAAGAGCAATCATTTATATAAATTTTTCAACAGTATCGATGCAAAAGGATGATAGACTCATTTTCTACTTTAAATGGTTATTTATTAATATATTAAAAAAATCTAGGAGAGATTTATACAAAAGCAAGATGATTTAGGGTTGTGTATGCAAATAGTAATTTTTGGAGGGTAAATATGCAGTCAGCTATATTAGTAGGCATATATGCAAAATAACCATTTCTTGGGCATTCTTAAACAGAAACTAGAATTACGAATCCTAGAAGTCAATGTTCTTTGAAAGTCAAGTTGATTATTCTGAAAAATTTGCAGATACTAGCAAACCATCTCGAACCTTTGACAGATCAGCAGTTGATGGGTTTATGTAACCTTCAGCTGTCATCCCAACAGGCTGAGGATGCCTTGTCTCAGGGAATGGAAGCCTTGCAGCAATCTCTTTCAGATACCCTTGCTTCAGCTTCTCTTGGGCCATCTGCTGGTTCTGATAATGTTGCTAATTACATGAGCCAGATGGCGATTGCTATGAGCAAGCTAGGGACGCTAGAGAGCTTCCTTCGGCAGGTATGAGGCATAATTGACAATCAACATGTCTTTTCTTATATCCTAATTTTTTTTGCTCTCTAAATGTAGAGAAGGGTCATAAACTTTCAAAAAGCTAGTTCTAGATATTTTTGTAGATGTTCTAAATTTCTTGTTTTCTCCTGACATTTGTGAATGATGTCCTTAAGTTATAAAAGATATTATCAAGGCAATATTTTTCAAAATTCTGACAATATTCATTTTGAACTTGCTAAGAATCTTTACATGTGTATATGTATGTATATATAAATCTTTAGCATTTCTTCAAGTGATTTCTTGCATGTCTTCGGACATAACCCTATTTGTATGACATTATGCTTCTTTTCTTAGGCTGATCTTTTGCGGCAGCAGACCTTGCATCAAATGCATCGCATATTAACGACCCGTCAAGCAGCCCGTGCACTGCTGGCGATCAGTGACTACTTCTCTCGCCTTCGGGCACTTAGCTCTTTATGGCTGGCTCGCCCTAGGGATTAGTACTAATTATAATTGTAAAGGGGATAGATAATATATGATTAAGATGTAGGCGATGGAACAATGGAGTAATTTTGATGGTGTGAGTAAACTGAGGAAGGGCCTCTTTGGAAGAAGGATGAATGTGCTTCATTGTTCTATTTTGCCTCATGATAACTATAATTAATGATTTATATAGATGCATTTGAGTTATAATGCTTATAATGCTTGATTACCTTTGTTAAAAGTGCTGTATGCATGTGCAAGGACAGTGCTAGTTTAACTAATGTCTTCTAAGCCATCAGAAGAGTAACTGCTTTATCATCATAGAATGTATTCTTTAACGTTGTCATCAGTCATGGAAGAAATTCGTCAATGGAGTACATGATGAGGTTGGATGTAGCAGTCTTTAGACACATTGAACAACACTAATTCACATGATAGATTCGGAAAAATACATGCATACATGAAGAAATCGAGATCACAATCCAGACGTTCTCATCAAAATCCTCCTTAGATGCATCAAATCTACGCTAAAAAAAATATCAAAAATAAATAGTACCTCAAAAAATAAGTTGGAGATGGTGACTAAGGTGGCGAAGCTGGCGATGGAGAAGCTGGTGGAGAAGGAGAGATGATGGATTGATAATTCAGACAACGGAGCTGGTGGTAGAGCAGGGGCCAACGATTAAGGCGGCAAAGCTAGGAGTGAAGAAAGAGAAGCCCTCACACCAAGGTTTCGGTGGCAGAGTAGGGGAGTGGCCAAGGTGATGGAGATGGTTCGGGTGGAGGCGTTGGAGAAAATGGAGATGGGGGAGGTGAAGATGGTGGTGGAGGAGGAGCCCTCACACCTAGGTTCCAGTGGTGGTGTAGGGGGATGGTAGAGGTGGTGGAGATGGTTCGGACGAAGGAAGAGGAGAAGGAGAGGATGTGAAGCCGACGGGGGACAAAGAGGAGCCCTCTCACCTAGGGTTCTCGTGGCGATGTAAGGGGGTGGCGGAGGTGGTGGAGATGGCTTGGGCGAAGGAGGAGAAGGAGATAGGAGAGGTGAAGCATACAAGAGAGGAGGAGCCCTCATTTTGGTTTCGGGTGGCAGAGCAAAGTATGGGGGAGTTGATGCTTTTGAACAAGGAGAGTGGGATCCATCAAAGCCAACAAAGAAGAGTGCAGGAGGTGAAGGGGGGCGAAGAAGAGAAGAGTTTTGTGAGGGTGATCCACTGGTGGCAAAGGTGAGGTGGGGAGGAGAAGAGCGAGCAAAGGGTACGAGCTTCAAGGGTTCGATGAGGAAGAGCAAAGTGCACATGGGAAAGGAGAGTGATCTAGAAAGATCACTAGACTTGATGTGGATTACTTTGACAACTATGATTAGGGCTGGATAGGGTCCAAAAGTAAGATCCACTACATCGGAACCCAAGTCACAAGCCAAATTTTCGGACGGCTATAACTTGGTCATACAATTCTCAATTGAAATGATCTTCATTTTCGAAATTAGCTAACTTTTTGATATCTATGACATGGCACTACATACTTCCATATGGAGCAATCAAAACTAAATTCTATCGTTTGGACTCTGAAATAGATCGATCAAATTGAAAGTTTTCTGTTTGGAAAAGACTTTCACCAAACGTATCTTCCAATCTGAGAAAAATCAAGCATAGAGACAAAAAACAAAATTGATGTAGAAGTTGAGATCTACCTTCAATAGAAAACGGATTTTTGAGTTTATTTCTACTTGTCATATCTATTTTAGGAAAGAGACTTCTATTAGAATTAGAAATAGAAATCTTTTCTGAATTATACAAGGGCGGACCTTGCCATTATAAATAAAAACTATATACCTCAATTTTAGGTTCATCAATGAAAGAAAAGGGGACCTAAATCTTATTTTTGAAATTTATCCATTTTTTTTTATTTTCTTTTGAGAGATTCATGCTAAACAAGTTGAGAAAATTCTTACTTCTCGTATGTCGGATCAAAGAGTGGGAGAGTAGTAAAAGAAAATTGGGGGTGCGCGGCTTTGAGTGGTGAAAGGGTTGGAGTCAAAATTTTGGGACACATGGCTTAAGAATTATGCCCATGATAAATCCAAGCCCGTAAGCAGAAACGCAGGGTTTTACCCACACATCGAGGTGTCTGTTGGTATATTTCAATATCTAGCTATAGTTATGTAAATTCGTTAGCACATACCTAGAATTTTGTTGATGGATTACAATTATCTGTTAGCACAATTTATGCCTTTTAATGATGGATAGTGAACTTTGTAGCCAATAATATAGAACTGCCGGTAAAAACCTGAATATACTGATGTATTTGTCTTTATAAGCAAAAGCATCCATGGCAAATATCCATTTTCTTGTCGAGAAAGCAAATGATCAAGATATTTGGGAACTTTCTATCACATTTGGTTTGCTATATTAAGCTGTGTGTGGTTTAATTTTCTGTCTTATGAGACATGCGAGACTAGAAAGGTTCGGCGCAGGTCCAATATCGGATGCCTCAAACAAGACTGGGACATAAAGCATGATTTTAATTGCCAATAGAACATTTGCACATCTGGTGAGAGGTGTTCATGTGCATTGTTTGGCTGGGTTTGAGGATGCACAAGCCTCTACATGCCACCAATACCAGCAAGATCAACAAAACTTGTTATAGAATTTTGCAAATACTTCGAGTAATTCTACTAGATAGATATATACAACTATTTTACCCTCTCAATTAATTACGCATTCAAATTAACAAGAGGAGAGTGACTTTTCTTGATTGATTTGAGTTACCGAGGAATTGCACTACATAGCAACATGATTCAACACATAAATCATACGAGAGACTTAACCAGACACGCAACAACAATAACTATAATCAGACTCGAACACTATGACAAAGCACACTATCCTGATGAGCAGGATTGACTTTTGCTCGTTTGCAAGCAGAACAGGATTCAAATTTTTTTTCAGCACTTACCCATGCTATGTTGAGGATGACAGCCACCGCGGCTGATCACCTTTTGTTGTAATCTAAAATAGCGTAGACTGATTGGAGAATAGTGAGTCCAAGGAGTACAACAGCTGCTACTACTGAAATGATCGTCCATGGATTGCTGAAATAGTCGTGCACAAGTTTGGCGCGCCACCTAGGCCATCTCGACTGGCAATAAGCGTTCAAGTCCTCGTACACAGCCGTAAGGTAGCTTTGTCCGGGAAAGAAGACAACATCTCTGCCTAGTTTGTTGAAGATAGATGCAATGTCCTTGTCCCCTCCAATATACGGTTGAATGATCCCTTCCCAGTGAAGCAACACCACATCTCTTGAGGTGTTGATGATGGCATCCATGAACTTGGTATATTCAGTGACATGCATCTCGTGTCTCCTGCAACTTTGCTCCAAAGCAATTAGGTTTGCAAAAAGAAGTTCGTGGACTCATCAACCAAAATGGCCGCGATTCCCAGCATCCCCTGATCCTTGCAGAACGTAATGTCTTGAAAGCCAGATGCTGACTTGCTCCCCTCGATTTTCACTCCAGCCTCTGCAAGTCTAGTAATGGGGGGGAGGGTACTTGGGAATACCTCTGAACTCGAAGAATTGCTACGGCGCGGCAGCACCTTGGAGAGCCAATCCCCAGTCTTGTCGATTATTAGGGATAAAGCAGAATAAGCAGTCCTTGATCGTTTACTGTAGCTTGTTGTGTTGGTCACCTCTGATTTTGGGAATCGCCGGATCCATCGGTGGATCAAGTGGAGTAAATGATCCACATCGAAGCCTTCCGCGGAACGGTGGCAGAAAGTCATGAACACATCGATGGCAGCATTCAGAAGGCGGGAGCTATCCCACTCTAGCATCCCCAGTGTTTCGAGGAGATGCTGGACAATGAAATACGGAAGTTGATTTTCTTGCAGCATCAGGTCTGCAAGAATATGACATTTGAGGCACACATTATCGCCGAAAAGCGATCTGAGCTCCTCCGCTTGCAGATCCTCATTAAACATTTGAAGGAGGAAACATCCATCAAGTAGCAGCATCGCCACAAACCGATCGCTACCCATATCGATCACTTCCGAGTAGCAGTCCCGAGCCTGGTTCTCCAAATCCTTCATCTTTCTTAGGCCCTCGTTGTTGCCCCCGTTCGGAACTTTGGAGAGGTAGTGGTGCAGTAGCCGCCACTTGAGTCCCTCCATGGCCTTCAAGTCCTCCTTGCCATGATGGTAAGGACCGATGGAGACTAGTTTTGGCTCGTAGGCAAGCCGATTGCGGCGTCGCAATCTCGGGGGGACTCTGAAGATGGTTGGCTCAGTAGGGGGTTTTCTGTGCAAGGACTCGCGCGCTCTATCATCGACAGATTCCAGCCATGCTGTATTGATGTCCAAGAGGACATGTTGGTTGGCTTCTCTCGGTGGTCTTCTTCCACTCATTCTTCGTTTTTTTTTTCTCTCTCTCCTCTCGCCGCTCAAAGTGCCTGAGAACTGAGAACTTTTGGGGGCGGGGTGGAGGAACTTGACACCAATTAGTGTTCGGGTGGGGGTGCGGGTTGTCGCGAAGGAACTTGATACCAATTAGTGTGGTATCAGTGTGAGGGGCGCGAAGGAACTTGATACCAATTAGTGGACATCATTATAGTCAATGAGTGACAACTAGAGAATCTTACAAACATAACTTGCATGCATAGGTGGTCGGAGCAGTTTGCACTAGATTCTTACATAATAAGTGACAACGCTCATACAATTTTCCAATTATGTGAAACACCACGAAACTAGTCTAGTTTGTCTTCTAATTTCCAATCATTACAATCATCTGATCTGAAATGTAATTTAGGAAAAATGTCTAGAATAACTTATTTGAATTCAAGACTAATCCAAACCATAATTGATCTTCAAATAACCCATATCTCCAACCTTGTTACAGGTACTTTAGTAAACTGGTTGTTATATGACCTAATCGATTTGTATTGGGTCAGCATGTTTATGATGAATTACGTGCTGAAATTTAAACCTGACAAAATATGGTGCTAATGCTCATAAAAAGTAGTTTTAGCCAGTGATTTAGAGGTCCTAATTATAGACACAAATCAGGCTACCAACATACTAGTCATAGATGACTATTAGCATTTTTAAGGCCCTGAATGATACACCAAACGAGATATACCAAACAAGATGCTTTTAATTTAATTCTTGATGTCTTTTTTTAATTTGATTCTTGATGTACCTTGCTCTAATGGTTTTATCGACCAAGATGAGATCATTTGCTATTTGAATTTGGAAGGAATGGGGAGTAAAAGGGTGTAGTATCATGAAGAATGAGAGAGCCACAAGACCATGTGTCATAAAATCTAGCCGCTTGAAGCTCTTCAATACACTGGTGGCATGGCATGTGGTATAAGTTGATTGGTGGTTTCAGAAGGGACCAGAGTAATCAAGGATCGGGTTTGGTCTTTAGAATGCGACTGCATAATCAGGACGATCATATGTAATCAACATGTGATCACATAGGATCATATATCTCGAAGCATGAATGGTGATCGTGTGGGTGGAAGACCTTACACTACCAATCCATAAATTAAAGGAGAAGATTAATTGAATGTCGAGTAAAAACCTATTCAATAAATTGTTTCCATCACAACAACATTTAATTTACCATTCAATATAAATGTTGGTGATGAAGTAGTAGAGAGGTTCAATTGACACCAATCTGTCGTATACTTCATCAATTTCAGGCTACCATATCAGCGCAATAAACTGAGCGGGGATCTGCCAAGTGATCACTACTATTATTTCGACCCTATATATATATACATATATATATATATATATATAAATCATTTGGGGTTAAGAGAGCAGCTGTGAAGAGAGACGCAATGTCCTCATCAGCACCGAGAGACCGATGAATGATCCAAAAAAATGGTACAATAAGTGACGTCCAACCTGACTCTAGGGCAACATTGCTCCAAAGCAGTGAGGTTTGCAAAAAACGTATTTGTTTGATCAGCAATCACAATGGTCGGGATTTCCAACACCCCCTTATGTTTACAAAATGAAATGTCCTAAAAGGCTATTTGCTTCCCTCACCTTAATCTCTACTCCAGTCTCTGCAAGTTCAGTTGTGGTGGGGACAGTCGGTGGGAATCTTTCGTTTTTTTTTGCACAACACGGAAGTCCTTCTGAAAGCGAGGAATTGCATTCCATACCCTTTATATTGTTTACTTTTACTTGATTTGACAGATTGTACTCACGTTTGAATTGTTTAAAATGAAATGTCGTTTGAGCAAAAAAAGAAAAAAAAAGCTAGGAATTGCTACACCACGACAACAGCTTGGAAAGACAATTGCCACTCGCATTGATCATCGAAGATAAAGCAGAACAAGGTAGTTCTAGGAACAAGCAGATTTTTTTTCCTTTTCAAATCCTCCTTCACAAGGTTAATCAAGTACTTATAAATTCACTAAATTATCAGGAAATAATGAGAACAATCTACTTCAACTCAAAAGACCAGGAAGCTTCAAATAGAGAAGAAAATTAAGAGTTTTTTTTTTCTGAGTAAAACATCTTGACTCTTTCAATTCATCCAATTTCAAATCTTAATCAAAAAAAATTGTTTTCGTGATTTTCTGATACTATGAAATTCATTTTTAGCCTGCGCATTAAGCAAATTCTTCTTAAAGACCAAAGTTTGCAACCAGTTTACACCCATGATCACGTCTAGGTTCCAAAGTTACTTAAATAACCAGCAATACATAATTACATACGTCATAACATAACCTACTTAGTAACGCAACATGAATTCCCATATACATTAATTATGTAACCCCAAGTGCACTCATCCTTGGCCTGGGCTTAGTAATTTTAATCGAAAGTTTAACTGTACAAGCCTTATAAACACAAAAGCCGAAGGAGAGACTAAACCAATCACACTACAACAACAACGAAAATCAGACTCGGGCACAACGACGATGCACACAGTCCAC
>JAOXJJ010001574.1:0-10363 GCA_025769935.1 Phoenix roebelenii
TATTCATCTTTGAATCTTTCAACGATATTTTTATTAGTTCTATTATTGGCATACATTAATATGACTTTTTCTTTTGAAAGATATAGGACAGGGCTACATCTCTTATTTCAAAGAGCGTCGGGGAGTCATCATCATCCGATGCGATAAGTCATATCGAAGCTCAAGTGCTCGCTGAATTATTGGGCCCAGAGCGATATGGTCGAGTGAGGGAATATGGCATTGGAGTTAACTCCACTCAGTTATCTGCAGTGGGCGTGTATACAAGAAATGCTAGAGAATGTAGTAACAATGCCGAAGTTAGTAGACTTCCGGCAACAATTGAAGATATGAAGGATCGCCATCAGGCAGAGTTGGCGGAGCTGAAGCAGAACCAACAAACTTTGCAGTCTCAGCTTGAGCATATTTCATCTATGTTACAGCGATTTTTTCCTCCTCAGGTAAATAACTATATGTATTTGATGACTTTACATAATTATCACTTATTTTGCATGAGTTAATGATTTTCATATTCCAAACTTCTAAAGTTTCTCTTCTTTTTTTGTAGATTCCTGATACTTCAACAGTTCGTAGAGATGATGATGGTGCTGAATCCGATCCCTGATATTTTTTAGACTGTTATTTAAGAAGTTTTATATGTATCTTTCTTATATTTTTTATAGTACATAGTAATTCTAAACTTATTATGTAAATTTAATCATATATGACAATATGAATGCTTCGAATGATCTGAATATTTGTCTTAATGTAAATGTAATACAGATTCATATTGTTATAATGTGATTTATGATATGCATTTATTTTCCTAATATTTTTTTTAAAAAAAATTCTACTCCCGATGCTTTAAAGCGTTGTTAAAAACATGTTTGGCACGTTTTCGCCGACACTTTAAAGTGTCAGTAAAAGCCCAAGTTGGCACTCTTTCACCGACGCTTTAAATACGTCGGAAAAAATCTCGGCCACTACGCAAGCATTAGTTCATGCCGACACTTATAAACGTCGGAACACAAGCATATGCCGATGCTTCAGAAAGCGTCGAGAAAGCTTTGGTTTTGCCGAAGCTTTTCTTTTGCATCGGAAAAAATTTTCTCCACTCAGGTATCGCCGACACTTTTGCGACGTTTATCTTAGCGTCGGTGGGGTTTTTACCAATGCTAATTAGCGTCAGAAAAGGCTATAAAAAATGTCGGTAAAACCTATTATTCCTGTACTAATAGTGAATGAATATGCATGACTTTCTTCTTTGAGTTTTCAAAATCTAAATTTCCTCTCTAGTATAAATGCTTAATGTTGATTTCATGCCAATGTTAAAACTTTATTGAGCATAATACTTATAAAATCTTATTTCATTATTTGTGAAGGTATGAATATAATTTATCATTATATCACTCATTCCTTATGTGATTATTTGAAATATATTATGATTTGCTTTATAAGTCGCATGTATAGTCATGATCAAATCATAATTGTTTCAATCATAAATGATTAATATGTCATGGTCATAATAAAAAAAATCTATTAAAAAATTTTATAACAACAGTTTGTTTTCCCTTTACAAGTAATTCTCAAGACTATTCTAAAAATCTAAAATCAATAAATCTGATCTTTAAAGTGTTTCATTTAGTATAATCATTGTATCCTTGATTGAATGACTAATATCCTTCCACAAAATTATCTCAAATTCTACTGATTAATTTTGACACGTCATGTTTAATCTAAGCATAAAAATCTTTTAAAAGTATGAATATTAATTTTTTTGAACTATCTCAAATGAGTTAAATATAAAATCTTATTTGATCTAAAAGAAAATTGCTTATCTTTTTGAAATATGATTATTTGTGTTGAAAGCTAAATCATAATCAGAATTGTGATGGAAACAACTGTTTAAGATAATTTGATTAAAATTTAACTTGTATATATTATTGATAATTATCTTACACAAGTAGAATTTAAGCTAAATTGATTATAAAAATAAGAAATTGATTTGATCTTGATGAATCTTTCTATTGCCTCATATGCTTGTCCTTGAACCATTTTGCTTAATGAAGCTATCTCTTTAGTTCAAGTGACTTGTGCTTACTTATATTTAAGCAATCTCTTGAATAGAGTGACTCAATATTCAATTATTATCATGCCTTATGTTGAGTCATTTAGTTAAGAAATATGTTGTATGAATATTTTGTATCTTGAAAAAACTAATGACTTTTCTTCAAGAAAGAAAAAAATTTTACTAATAATGCAGGATCTATGAACAAGAAATAAGAGATTTCAACTTAAAGAATACCTCCATATAAAGTACAATGAACATTCGCATGCAAACAAGAGAGAGGACCTTCTTCAGCCAAAAGTTTACACATAAGAAATCTAGTATGTATTTGACTTAAGGAATACAGAATGAATCAGTGATTTCAAATACCTCTCTTATAAATTAGCAAAACAAAGTCAATAACTTAAATCTTATTGTAACATGATTAAAATATTTAATTACTAATTTTTTGATATCATGTCTACATATGTATTGATTGACTTATGCTTTTGAAAATTGTTTCATGGTTTGCCTAAATTGAAGTATACCTTTGCCTATGTGATGCATAACTATGAAATACACAAGTTTATGCTTCAAATTTTGATTTAAAATAACTTGTGATAAGCTATTAATCTATAAGCATAATGAAAATGTTGTTTGCATGATATACATTTATATGATATATTAGATTATTTCTTTATTCTGCTCTTCCATGTAAATTACTTGAAAATAATAAAATGAGAGAATGATAAAGAAAAGAAAATGAACATTATACAAAAAAAGTAAAAGCTAAGTAAAAATAAATACTTCAATCTTAAGTAAAAGCAAAACAAGCATAATATATTCAATATATTTGTGAGACATATGTGAGCATTCTTTTGGAAAGGATAAAATCTATAATAAACTATATTTAAATAGGAAGAGTTTAGAGTGAATATTTTATTGTTAAAGAAAACGGTTTAACCTTTCTATATTGCTCATCATAGGGATGGTGCCAATGGAGAGGCTAGTGGTAGTACCCGGCACTATTTGACCCAACTATTCGGTATAGGGTATATTAGGAACAGTACAAGAGGGAGGCTAGTGGTAGTACCTCGTACTCCTTCCAACTCCACCGGATAGAAAGCAAATAGAGTATAGAGCATAAGAAAGTAAAAACGAAAAATAAAATCAAAATGTTCATTGATTGGTTAAGGAAAGAAATTCAAAAAAAAAGAGGAAATGAATGACAAAATAAATGAAAGTATATAAGAAGAACCAAATAAAGTTTCAATCACTTGAAGACACACCTTAAGGATAAAATCAATGTAGAATTATATTTAAATATAGAGAGTTTATTTGAAAAGAATTGATTTTGATCCATGAAATGTATATTATGTTTTGCATGTGATATGATGTTTTCAATTATGCATTCAGATAACAAATATCTTCTTTAAATATAACATGTAATGCTCCATGCTTGAACAACCTGTTTGAAACATAGTTCTACCAATAGCAATTTCATTTCTCTTTTTATGACATTCATAATTTGAAATAGACTTTAACTTTGTACACAAGTTTTTGCTTCACCTTTGACTTCGAAATAACTTATATTCCAAAGTCTAATGAAAATTGTTTTCACTTGAATTCTATACTCATCAATGATATTTTGGATTTCTCTTATACTCTTTTGATCAAATTTTTTTTTTATTAAATCAGTTCCAATGCTTGAATAGTTAAAACATTACATAAGAATTTTTCTAAAGTATTTTTGAAAGAAATTTCAGATTTGTCGTTCATGATCATCTTTGAAATCTGAAAGTTGAATATATTTGCAAAAAGAAAATGAGAATGATACTTTTATTTTAATGAATATCTTCTAAAAAATAAAAAAAATAATCTAAATTTGTAAATTAGGTAGAATAAATTGATTCTAAGTTATCTTTCAACTTGCCTAACATTAGTACACAATATCCTCCAACTTGTACCAAAATTCAATATGAATTACAAAAATTTTGGATATGCTCTAATATTTTTGAAATATGTGCTTTCAATCTTAATCATTTAAGATGAGCTACAATGTAGAAAATACATATCTCAAAATTATAATCTTGAAAACTTTCTTGAATTTTTTTATGAAATTCAGAATCTAATTTTGTATAAAAGCTTAAATATATGCATCAATGATTGCATCATTCTGGAGAATAATTCAATATGATTTCTAGATGAAAACTACAATTTAAGAAAATAGAATTATGATGCCTTGGTTATTTGCTCTGATACGCATCTGAAACATATCATTTTTTATCTTATAACTGTACTAAAATTGGTCTAAATGATGTGTTTTTCAATGATCTTTATTGCGAACAAATATTTCTAAACATATGACTTTATTTTGATATTGAAAAAATTTATTGTGCTTCATGTATACATTGCCGAGAAACTATGATTAAGAAATTAAAATTTATAAATATAAACTTGAATGATATTCTATATATTTTTTCTGCATAATGAATTGCTTCTATCATTAAAAGAAAAGGCTATTTTTAAGAAGAGAGTGAATGAATCTAAAGCTTGAAATATTTCAACTCACTCAAATAATTCTTAAAAGAAAAAAAATATAATTACTTTTGAAAGAAATTTGAGCTTCAAAAGAATTATTTTTTTATTAATATTTTAGTGCATATTCTCAAAAAATTGAGAAAAAGCATGACTTATTCTTGAAAGATTAAAATGAATGATTGTTATAAATCTTGAAAAACTCTAGATCACTCTACATTCTTGAAATCACAAAATTTTGGTTTTATTCACACTTATCATTAAAATCTAAAATTCAATAAAAAAAGGGTTTAAAGAAGAATACATCTTTTGAGGGGGAGCTTTAACTATTTAATTTCTTTGCATTCTGCATCTTACTTAAAAGTCACTTTCATTTGATGCATACATTGAAAGTTTTATGTTTGATTCATGATCATTCTTGCCGATTTTTGAATTTAACTATTTTAATTACAAAGCATGAATTGATATCAAGAGCTTTACATAAATAAAAGGGAATTGAATGTTCTCAAAAGGATTTTCTGCTTCATTAAACATCTTTTGAAAGTTGGATTTCTATATAAAGTAAATCATGTTTTGAAAATTAATTAAAAAGAATTCTATTTGTCTTAATATCGAAAATTAACTTTGGAATCTACTAATGAGTTCTTATTGGCTTGCACTTTAGTGTTTCAATGTTGAATCAATTTATTTTAATTGATTTTGAAGCTATGATCTTTAAAGGAGTAAAAGAAAGTCTTTAAAAGAGCTCTAAAAGAACTTTCAAAGCTTTGAATTTTATATATACTCTAAGATGTATCATAAATTGTATGAATTTACATTTTGGTACATGTGCCCCAATGCTTTTGTATCTTGGAAGAACTTTGAAATCATTAAGAATTAATAATTCAACATGATCATGTGTTGGTATCATGTGTTCGAGTATATAAGTTTTGATCTTTATCAGCACTTATACTATACTCTGAAAAGTAATTAGATTGCTCTAATGTTGCTATATACTTAATATATTAAAAAAAATAAAAAAAGCTTTCATATGTTATTAAAATCTTTCAAAAAAAAAGAGGTTGGATTTTCGTTCGTGCTTTCATTGAATATCATTCTTGATACTTCTTGAAATAACTTGAAAAAGATTTCATCTACACTTGATTTGAAAACTATCTTTGGAATCTATATTTCGAGATCTCTTTTGGTGGCTCGTATCTCAAATGTCTCATTCTTAAAGCTAACCTTTTCATCCTTGATTTTGATGATATTTGTTATCCCTAAAATTATCTCAGGTTTACTCTTTTTGAAAGAGAAGTAAAAGAACTTTAAAAGAATGTTAAAATCATCAAATTTGATGTGATATCATCATAATTTTGAAACTATTTTAATTGGCTCAATCTATACTCATTATCTTGCCCTGACATTATTGCCTTGAGTTACATGATTCATATTCTTGCAATAATTTGACATGCAATAGTACCTTGTGCTTAATGTTTCATTATTTTGCAACATTTTTTATGTTGTCTAAAAGAAAACGAAATATTTGAGTATATGCTCATAATGCTTTATATTTTGAATTGAATATAAATCAGCTTAGTTTGAAATATGTTGATTATGTTAAAGCTGATTAACTTCGAAGCATTATCATGACATATGTTCTTAAAGTGTCTCCTAGATTTTGTATTTCTTAAAGTATAATTATTTTGACTGGTGTTTACTCTCTGTTATTGTCTGTATTTTTTCTCTAAAATATTGTACTTTTAGTTTAGATGAAATACAATGTTTCCTCTTGAGTTATGATCTTTGTGATTGTCATTACAATGCTATCCATTTCATTATTATTCATTCTTTTTGATGATGAAAAAAAGGGGAAGAAAATATAAGGGAGAAACTAGAAGTAAATTCTATAAGAAAAATTGTATAAGAAAGAAAATATTAGTATCAACCCTTAAACTAAGAGGCATATATTATATACTTAAGGGGGGGACATGTGACAAAAACAAAAAAACTAAATTTTAACAAAAATAAAATCTGAATTTTAGCATATAATCATAGAGATTTTTCTTGTCTCGATACATAATATGAAACTCTTGTTCTGGCACAAACTTTTGAAAAATTTGCTTTTAATGATACACAAGAGTAAAAGGGAGCAAAGCTGAAATTCTTTTGACATTCATTTGGATAAGATAGAGGGAGCTTTTGGTCCATTGATATATACCCTAAATTGGACTAGTTTGAAACTTTTGCACCAAAAGCATTTTCTATACATTAAACCTTGCATCTCACATGAATATCAATTTGCTAATATTCAATATTTTGTAATCATCAAAAAAAGGAAGATTGTTTTGACCCTTGTGTGATTTTAATGTTTACAAAGCCATTAAGTTGATGTTGATGTATTAATGCTTTTAAATTGAGTATTTCAAAAGATCTAGTACATAAGTGAGTAAGGAAGAAAGATTTGATACACCCTTGATACGCTTTGCTTGATACATTTAAAAGAACTTTCAAGAACACATTTAAAAACAAAGTATATTGGAAGAACTTGAGGAAAGAACTAATTTACAGTTTAATATATCTTAGAGTCAAGTTCTCTTGATTAAAGCTCAATTATGTCTTTTACATATTTAATGAGCTTAAACTTTAATGTGCCAAATACTCTAAGAAGAAAGAAATTATTTGCAATATTGTTACTTCATGATTACATGTTATATATGCAAATCTAACCTTAAGATACAGAAAATCAGGATTAGAGTCGACCCCAGGAAGTTTGGAGTCAACTCTGATACATTTGGCACGCTATGGCACGCTGTAGCATACTTTGATACATTTGGCACGGAGTTGGAGTCGACCCTGGCGCAATCTGGCACAATTTGGCACAACTGGCACAGAGCTCGGATCGACCCCAAGAAAGCTGGAGCCGACCCCAGTCGAGCCGACCCCAGGAAAGTTGAAGCCGACCCCAGGAAAGCTCGGGCCAACCACAGCTTCAGATATCAGAAAAAAGAGCCTTCTGGAATTCACTGTCAGAGCCGACCTCAAGAAAGTTGGAACCAACCCCACTCGAGCCGACCCCAAGAAAGTTGAAGCCGACCCTAGAAAATGTTGAGTCGACCCCAGCCTGAAAAGTCAAAAAACAACTCTCTAGATTCCCTGAGAGGGTCGACCCCAGCTTGTGGAACAGTAACTCGGGTCGACCCCATATTTGCTCGGGTTGACCCTAGCACGACTGACAGCATAACAGCTAGTTCTACATATGTATTTTTTGGTGCTCCAATGGCTAGAAACGGCTAGTTTCTCCATTTCAATGGCTAGGAAGTGATCTTTGTAGGTTGGAGATGTATTTAAGAGCTACTATTCATCAAGGAAAGGCATCTTGATGGAAATTAAAGTGTGCATTCAAGAGAAAAGAAAATCCAAGAGAGCTTTATTCATTGCTTCATCCCAAAATATGAAAGAAGGTGGTTGAGCAGAATTCAAGAGACTTCAAGAGCTCTACCAACCCTTTGAGGAGTGAAGCAATTTCAGTAGATAAGAGAAGAGGATCTACATAGCGATAATTATTTTCTTATCTCTTCCTTTGTGCATAATTGTCATATTTGCTCATTTAGGAGCTTTACATCTTTTTTTTATTTCTTTGTAAGATTGTTGGTGAGCCCCAAAAACCAACGGTATAGGTTGTTGGTGAGCCCATAAAACCAACGGTATAGGTTTGTTAGTGAACCCGTAAAACCAACATATAGGTTGTTGGTGAGCCTGTAAAACCAACGTAAGGTTAATTAGTGATCCCGTAAAATCAATTGTAAGGGTTTCTGGATTGTGAGCCTGGAAAAATAATCCAACTGTAATCCGAGGGGTTATAGTGAATTTTCAAAAGGACGCTTGGGGAGTAGACGTAGGTGCCTTGAGGTACACCGAACCACTATACATGCTTGTGTTTGTATTGTATTCATTTTATCCCTCTTGCTTATTCTCTTTATTATATTGTGTAGTTGCTCTAGCTTAATTTCTAAAAGTGATTTAATTGTGCTAAACTAGAGCTGAACTAATTTTGCCTCCACTGCACTTATACATTTCACATAAGCCAAATTGCATATCTGTTATAAATAAAATTTAAGGTCATAAATTTTAGAAAACCCAATTCACCCTCCCCCCCTCTTAGGTTGTCACATTGAGCAACACACTATATGGCTTAAAGCAAGCACCGAGAGCATGGTATGAAAGGTTAAGTAAATTTCTTCTAGATAATGATTTTAATGGAGGAAATGTAGATAAAACACTATTTTTAAAGAAGTAAGATAAAGATCTTCTAGTAGTCCAAATATACGTAGATGACATTATATTATGTGCTACTGATGAATCGCTTTGCAAGGATTTTGTTAAGTTGATGCAGGGTGAGTTCGAGATAAGCATGATGGAAGAACTCAATTTCTTTCTCGGACTTCAGATCAATCAAACCAAGGAGGGAATCTGTTGTCCGTTTCCTGTTTACCTAACAATACGCTAAACAGATCGTTGTTAGAACCGACAAACAAAGCTTAAATTAATTTTACTCTTACCTGGAATATAAATTCCATAAAAGAAAATTTCATATATTGCATGAAAAAGAAGAAAGATTATAGAATTTGAAGAACGAAAATTAAAAACAACAGAAATTCCAACTTTAGCATCAATAAAACTCTCTATTAAAATAAGACTAAAAACCCCAAAACACATTCTCTCAAAATAAACTCTTAATAAAACTAAAAACTAAAAAAATCATATTAGAACATGCTCGGTTTTCAAAAGAGAAAACAGAGCATTTCCTTCTCTCTTTTTTTTTCTTTCTCTCTTCTCTCCCAAACCGAACTCTCTCCCCTGTTCCTTCTTGAACTAGCCGACCTCCCCTATTACTTGGCCCCAATCCCAACCGACGACTCCCCTTGGTATCTGCCCTCCTCCCTCTTAAATAGGTCGTCCACTCCCCCTGATTACGTTGAGAGGATCGTACGGGCGGCGCAGTCTTGGGATGAATCGCATGACGCTAGGAGACCGAAACAGAATGGTTGGGAGGAGGACGTGGATCCGAATGAAGAGCACCGTGGGATCGACGGGAGGAAGGAGAGGGAGGACGCCAGATACTGCGATCATGGGGAGGCTGATTCGGGAAGGGGCGGACTGCCGGTGATGCGTGGAATGAAGAAGAGATTGCTCGCGGACCGTTGCTCTCCCCTATTTTCGCATGGGATGGATGCGGTGCAGATTTGGGAAGGAAGCTGGGATCTTTGATTCGGATGAAGGGTGGACGCGTAATCGCTGGGAGGATGAATGCCTACGGACTCTTGGGCTGCTGGGAGGAGCTGATTCGAAATGAAGAGTGTTGTGGGATCTTTGCTGGGAGGAGACGGATGCGACTGGATCACGGCTTGCATCATGCTTGCAGTCCGGGTGTGGGAGGCTGGATCACGGAAGAGTCTGGGACGTGGGCGTTGAATGCCGACGGCTGGAATGGAGCTGGGGTCTCCCGTGATCGCATGGACTGGCTGGACTTGAATTGAGCTCGGGCTGCCGTGATGGGGAAGGAAGCTAGGATTTTGATGCGGCTCGGAGGCTGGAAAATTCTAGGAGCACATTGGTTTTGAAGGCTGAAAATCGTTGATGACGGAAGAGATCCAGTTGCATCGTGGGGTTGAGCTCCGTCACGTGAAGATGCTGGCTTGACTTGAGCTCGGGCTGCCGGGCATTGGGCTCAAACCCAATGTTGATTGATTTCTTGGATTACTTGCACTCAAGCACAAATACAACGTTAATTAGTTAATTTTATTATTAATGATTAGCTAT
>JAOXJJ010001575.1:0-10359 GCA_025769935.1 Phoenix roebelenii
AGAGCGGAAGAGGAAGGGGGCGGCGGGGTGGCCGGGGGCCACCCCTCGGTCGACGACCAGCCGGCTGCCATGGCGGCCGACGGTCGTTGCGGTGGCTGACAGGGAAAAAAAGACCGAGAGTGGTCTCGGTTTGGGGCCAAAATAGAGAGGAAAATCATCATGTTATTTGGCAAAAGACGAAGACAAGGAGGAGGGAAGCTCACCGACGGTCGACGGAGGTGGCGGATCTCAGCCGTGGCTGTTCGATCCGGTGGTTAAGCGGCGGCGGCGGCACTCGAAACCGAAAGGATGGGTCTCGGAATAGGGGACAGCCGCGAGGGAGATCGCGCTCGGTCAGGAAGAGGACGCCGGTCACCAAGGAGAAGAGGAGGAGGGAAGGAAGGAAGAGGAGGAGGAGCTCGAAGGTGCCCTAAGGAGGAGGGCTTGGGGTTTTTATCACCCCCTTGTAACGGCTCTCCGCCGCGTGAATCGCAGCGGCCGAGCGAAATCCGCAGCCAGGATTGGCCGCGGATTGTTCGGAGGGGGGTGCCGCGGGATCCCCGCGGTGCCCTTGCCTCGTTTGTCCCCTGAGGAGCCGGAGAGGATCGCCATCGCGATCCTCTATTCCGGCTCTTCCCAAAAGAAGACGCGGCTGAAGTCGGCTGGGGCTGCCGACTTCAGCCCGTATCTCACATTGTGCTTGCACGAAAAATCAAGGAACTATGATCTTTCTCTTGTTCAGGATTCTTTTATCCTCTCTCTCGCTGCAAGCTAAAGGCATTGAATAATTTCTTATGTTATAATGAAAATGAACAATGCACTTTTCATAATTAAGAAAAACAATGTGCTTGATTTTTGTGTTAAAAAAAATAATATATGATACGCCTAAGTAGGATGAGAATGATTGGTCACAGAATGATGGTGAGAAAACTGATCAGTCACTTCCGATCCAATAAAAATCATATGAAGGATTAAGATGAGACAACTCAAAAATATCAGCATCTATCCCAAAGCTTTCCAACATGCCTAAACTAACACACATTCGAAAAAGAAACATTTGCCAAGGAATGGACAACTTTTAAATAATATGGATATCTTATGTTAAAGCAAGAGTATGTCGTTTAAGTTTGCATATGAAGACTATAATTTTTGTTATCAAAGTAATGAGCACAACTAGAATCTTTGTAATGAATAATGTTGGTGCAGAGCAAAGATGACAAATTCAAGTAATTGAATGCATGCTATAGGTTGAATAATTATTTACACAATCAGGTTCTTGAGCTAATAGGTATACAATATTGAAGAAATAGGAGTAATCACAAAAAGTGTTAAAATATTTGAAGAAGAACAGAAAAATAAGAGAAAAAGAGAGAGAGAAAAAAACTATTTTATTTCTTTATTCCATCATATTCAGTACATCTGGGGGGTTATATATATATTCGTGTACAAACTCCATACAAAAAAAATAATACTTGATGATACAAGTTGTTATGTAATCCCTAAAATCACTCTAACAAGATCATGCTAACAAAAAAATAATAATACTAAACGATAAAGAAAAATAATATGGGCTAATAAAGATTGTTACGTAATCCCTAAAATTATGCTAACATCCCTCTCAAACTCAAGACAGTACAATAGGTGCCAACTTGAGTTTGGAAACTAGATCACGAATGTACCTAAAAACTAACGTACCGGATCAAGAGCTGAAGTAACAGCTTAGAAACTGACGTGATCGACTAGAAGCTAACATAGCAGCTTAGAGGCTAACATGGTAGTAGATCAAGAGCTGATGTGGTAGCATAGAGCCTGATATGGCAGAACATGGCCTGTTATAGCAGCTCAGAAGATGATGTAACAAATTAGGAGTTGACATAATAACTCAGAAGCTGATATGGCAGACTGATGTATTTGATTGACGTGACAGGCTGACATATTTATTGATGTGGCTGATTGACTTATCTGATGATATGGCAGTGAGAAGATACATTGAAGATAATAGTTGTAGTGAGGACAGAGCTTAAAGAGAAGACAACCAAATATTGGCAATCTTGGTAGATGGAGACACCATGGAAGAGGAGCAATTGGCTAATTAACTTATCTGATGATGTAGCAACAAAAAGGCACATAAAAGATAATAGTTGCAGCGAGGATAGGGCTCAGAGAAAAAAAAAATTGATGGTCGACGATCCTCATAAATGGAGGCACTATGGAAGAGGAGCAATCAACTTTAAACTAGATGCTGAAGGAGCCGAAAGCAGCAAATAAAACTGGAGATGGAGCGAATGGGGCCGAGTGATGGTGAGGAAAAACGACCGAAAATCTAAAGTTGAGGAGAAAAGGGATGGAGAGGAGCTGCGGATCTATAGAAAATAAAAAATCTCCAGATATTAATTTACTAGAAATAGAGGATATGCAGATCGACTAATAAGATCAATATTAGGTCATTAGAAAATAGAAAATCTATGGAAAATAGAGGATCTGCAGATCCATCGACAATAGAAAATTTTCGAGTGTTTTTTATTCGAGAACAGAAATCGATAGATCGGCAATGGGGATCTTCAAAACTTTTAGACATAGCAACGACGACCACAACAAAGATGGAAGAGACAGTGGCGGCAGATTAGATGATCGGTGGCTATGATACCATATTAAAATATTTGTATAAGAAGAAAAAAATAAGAGAAAAAGAGAAATTGAAAAATAATTTTAGTTTTTTGTTCCATCATATTCGGTACATCTTGAGGGTTATATATACTCGTGTATAGACTCCATATAAGAAAAATAATATAGGTTGATATAAGATTATGCTAATAAAAAAAATAATACTTATTAATACAAGTTGTTATGCGATTCCTAAAATCACTCTAATAAAATCATACTAATAAAAAAATAATACTGACTGATAACAGAAAATAATATGGGTTGATATAGGTTGTTATATGATCTTATGCTAACAAAAGGAAACCCCAAATGTTGGACATTCCTACATGGACATTTTATATGTGACCTGTTCCTTTTCATGGTTGGTTGTAGATAACCATTAAGGACTTCTACCGTCCAACACTTTCAATGCTAAGTGATTCCTATGCCTCCTCTCCTATACATGTTAGCCTTATGTAGGCTTAAGATGCTATTATAGAGAGAGATTGGTGATGAAGGTGCTAGCTTACCTTGTTGGTAAAGTCGCTAGGTGGTTGAACCAAAGAACTGGGTTTAAATTCCTTCTCTAGCAAAGTTTGGCAGGTAAGAGATATTTACAGAAAGGGCTGCCTCTGTTATCTAGTCCATTGCATATAGAGTTGCAAATGAGTTGGGTCAGACTGAGGCACGTTTGAGCTTTATCAGGTCCAACTATATTTTTAGATCTTGAATTTGAAACAGACTTGACCAAGTGGCTGATTGGGCCAGGCTGGGTTTGGCCTAGGAAAAAGATAAAGTGCAAGTAGAGGGAAGGAGGCGAGATTGCCGGAATGAATAGAGAATGATCAATCTTGATGAGGAATATTCAATGATCTAGGAAGGATAATGATACTAGTTTAGAAACTATAGTTTTAAAGAATAAACAATGGATATACATTTGTGAATAACAATCTACTAAAATAAACAATGAATGCTTCAAAATAAAGTGCCAGCAAGAGGAAGGGGTGAGGTTGCTGGGATGAATAGAGAAAGATTAGTTTACATCAAGGTTTATTTGACTAAAGTCCGTTTGGGGGTGCTGTTATTAGTAGAACTTTTTTTAAGTACAATTTTTATAAAAAAAATTTTTATTATTTAATAACTATATTGCTAAAATGTTATAAGATTTTAATATATGCTTGATAAACAAAATGAAAAAATATTTTTTTGGCCTTCTCCCTTGCGCCCCCCTCCCACCCCACCGGAATCCGATCGGAGATCAGAGATCCAACCTCCGGCCCGCTATCGCTGTCGTGGAGATGCCCGGTGCCTCAGCTTCACTGCTGTGAAGGATCGGTGCTACGACCGCACCTTCTGCGCCGCCGGGCTCCGCCCGACCGGCACCGTCCTTGGTGACGGCGCCACCGTCCACTGCTGGGCCCCATGTCCCCGGACCCCACCTGCCCCTGGCTACTCCTTGTCCACGGCTTCGGCGCCAACACCAAGTGATAGTGGGCCGGCTGCCTCCGCCCCCTCCTCCGATCTGGCTTCGACCCCTACGTCCCCGACCTCCTCTTCTTCGGTGGCCTGGAGGCCCCCGGGCCGGACCCGTCGGACGCGTACCAGTCGCGATGCCTGTAGGCGACCATGGAGGCGGTAGGGGTGCGGCGGTTCCGGGTCATCGGGAATAACTACAGGGGTTCATGGCATATCGGATGGCGGCGATGTTCCGAGAGGCGGTGGAGTGGGTGGTGCTCATCTCCGCTGGGGTTTTCCTTGAGGAAAAGGACCTCGCCGTAGGCCTCTTTATCGTCTCCCACGTCGCCGAGGCCGCCTGCCTCATCCTCCCCCAGCGGCGGCCGGAGAAAGAGAAAGGGGGAGCCAGAGAACGGAGATCGAAGGGTTTGAAATTGGTACAGTGCCGAGCACTCGGCCTTTTACACATGTTGGACTCTGGTTGTGTGTGGTCCACAGCTGATGTGGTGGACCTAGCTCCACCACCCCGCCCTGCCACCGCCGCACCCTGTTTCCTCGTGTGACCTGGACTCCACCCCCTCTCCTGCTCCCGTTCTGAACCCCTCTCACCTCCATCTTTCACGCTCTCTCTCTCCCCCTTCTCCCCATCTCTATGAAGAAAGAAAGATAAAAAAAAAATGCCAAGCCTTTGCCATGCCTCCTACGCTCTCTCTTTCTCCCTATCTCTCTATCCTTCCCTTCGTGTGTGACTGAGGTAATGGACGAGAGAACCGTGCCCTCTGTTCCTTCCCTCTCATTCATCCTCTCTCACTCTCTGAACCAAGCCCAAGATGGGCCCCCCAGCATGTTGCCTTCCGTGTCTCGCCTTGCGGAGGAGAAACAATGCAAGCTTGGTTGCCTGTCCGTTAGAATAGCGGTAAGCTCCTTTGATATAGCGGCTGTTAGTGTAAAAATTAAAATTTTCGGAATTTTTGAAAAAAAATAAAAATTATTTGAAGATATTAATATGGCACTGGTTTGATACAGGTATGATTTTGGATTAAATCCTGAAGGACTATTATGAACTAATCAAATTACTTGAGCATTGTTATCTACGAGAGAAGTAACATTTTGTCCTTCATAGTATTAATTCAATATTATTTGCACAAAATTTTGTATTTAATATAAAGCAAATTATTATTATGATTTCAGATTTTACATGTATATAAAAAATTTATAACTATATGCAATTGATTATGATTGCTGTGTGGTTGTGCTTTTATCCTGCATGTTGTTATGCGGCATAGGCTGTAGGCGCATCAAGAAGAAGAAGAAATGATTATGCACTGAGTAGCATCAAGCAAGCGTCTCGACATAGCCTTAGCCACATCAATTGGAGCTTGGACTATGGGGTGCATGGCTCTCCAACATATGAAGAGTTGCTGTTGTATCATATGCTATCTGGGTATGGGTGTTTGATCCCATCATTGCACTTGAATCCTTTTGTGTTTGCAATCTGGGTGTGATGCCTCCTTGTTGGTATGCGGGAGATGTGAATGCGGGTTCCCCCTCCGTAGGCAAGAGTAAGGGTCTTCTTGTGATAAGGTGACTACAGAAGAGATGTGAGACAAAGATCAGAAATGCAAGTATGTTAGGAGCTGCAAAAGGATATTATGCCCTAAACTAATAATTGTGATGACACTTACCAAGGGTGATTGCCGACGAGGACGGTAGTGTTACCACTATTTCTTCTTATATTGAAACTTCGAAAGAAAATTGCAGAATGGAACGATAATATTGCATGGAATAGTACGCTCCTATATTAAAACTCTTAATAGTGATTCTAACGTTAAAAAAATGATAAATAAGTAGGGCTAAAATTGGATCGAATACAGATCAGATACTAGCATATCCAAATCTATATTTGTTTTGTTTGACGAATAAAGATACGATTCAGATATTAGTTGGATGCAAAAATTTACATTCATATTTGTTTTAAACGGATATGGATATAAATCGAATATTACAAATATGAATATAAATACGGATATAAATCGGATAATTAAACTTTATGACCACAGAATCAAAAATATTACTAAATAGATGATAAATTAAGTTAATAGCATCTTAATATGATCATTTATTTTTTAAAAAAGTTTATAAGTGCCATATAAAATTAAATAGGGTTACCAATGGACTTAGATTTTCAAATACGGATCAGATAGTTGTCTATCTATATTTATATCTATTTTTCTATGATGGAAATGGATACGAATATGGATATTAGTCGGATGCTTAAATTTTTGTCCATATCCGGATAGATTCGAATACGAAAATAAATCCAGATGGATATTATCCAATCTACTTTCACCCCTATAAATAAGAATTATAGTGAGGAAAGAGAAAGAGACTCCTATGTTTTGAAATGTGATCCCTCAGCCAGATCTTGGGTCCTTAAGTAGCCATCATCCACCCTATACCATTCCCCAGGCTAAGATCTAGCCTTAGGAGGTGGGAGAATCTTGGTTTCCTGATCATCACTTCAGTGCTTTACTAGAACTCTAGGGTGTCCCTCACACTCATCTAGGCTTTCTAAGCTTTTTTTGGAGTTGGTGGTGGATACCCATGGATGCCTAGGAACATGGTTCTACTGCGATATTTATAGTAATAGTTTATGGGTCCTAGATAAGGCTGTTGGAGGCTTGAATTTCGAACAAGATTGAATAATGCTGCTGTCAGTATTGGAATGTCGAGGTGGACTACCTTTGTAGATCTGTAAAATGATGGACAAAAGGTAAATACTTGTCGAATTGGCTCCGACTGGACTCTCATATGCTTAAGTGAGTGAAGATTTTGTAGATGAAAAACAAAGAAGAAAGAAAGAATAGAGAACAAAGTGATAGAGTCTCCCTTAAGTTGAGATAATTTTTTATTGCCTTTCTTGGAGAACCATTTAATCTATTTATAGCTGGAGTTTGAATTCTAGAATTGCATTCTATCAAACATAGGTTCGTGCTGTAGTGGATTGCTAATGTGGCATAACAACCTTGGCGACATATCGTCACAACCTGACATGTGGCAGGATTAGGTATGCCTTTGAGGTGATGGAAGTCGAGGTACTCCTTCTGCGAAAAGGCTCTGCTTAGTATCGGTTAGTAGTCGAGGTTCCAGAACCGAGCTAGGAGGATATCCACTTCAAGGATCAAATGCTTCAGCTCTACTCGACCTGCTCTCTGCACTTAACCAAGGAGACCAGACCAAGATGCCCTAAGGGAACCTCGAATGTGTGGGAACTACAACATAGTTTGTGCCTTGAACATATCCTTATGTGCTATATTACACCAGCTATTAATTGCTACAACACTGCACCCCCCACTTATGAGTCTAAAATGCCCCTCCCGATTCACGCAATGGAAATACCTGTTTTGTCAGGATTTGTGCTACTTTAAAGGGAACAATAAGTGTTGAGTGGTGTTGCATCACATGATGAGTCTAAACACTCTGGTCTTCGAGGAATTGTTGACCATTTGGTGCAGTAGGGGTGCAACACGTGTCTGTCGATCCGACAGAGCGACGATCAATTAAACCAATCTTGGCCATTCAAGGCTTTATAAAAAGGGGTGGATGTCCCCATCGGCTCACCACATATGAGAAGGTTTCATCATTCTTTTTGCCACCTTGAAGGAGATTTCCATAGAACCGGCCCCTTTGTTTGCTTCACAAAAAAGCTTGGCGGTAGTTCTGCTGCTCTTTTCTCCTTTTCCTCCTAAGTAGATAGCTTCCTCCCTGACCCCTTCCCTTTTTTTATCCTGGAGGATGGATTCTTAGGGCACGACGCATTAATTTGGAACTAGGTTGAGACACTTCGACTAGCCTTATAGGAGGCCAAGGAGAAAGCTATCGAGGTGGAAGTCAAAGTTGGATCCCTCAAAAGTGTGCTAATGGTCTAGAAGGACCAGACCTAACCAACGATGCTCCAGGCAGTTGCTGTAGAGAAGGAACTAAAGGTCATCTAGTTCTAGGTTGCGGGTGATAGAAAGAATCTAAGGCACCGAGGAGCTACCATATGTGGCTGGCCCCAACTACGATGGAGGCCTTCGTAGAAGCCTTTGCCAATTGACAGAGCCAGACATCGTTGGTCTTCTCCTGAGAGGATTTCAGTTGCCTTGAGCTAACTGCGGGTAGTGACAATGAATACCAAGTGTGGAGCAATGATGGGGAGGATAAGGAGATGCAAAGTAGCGATTGGGAAGATGAGAAGTCATAGAGCCCCAAGCAACAGGCTTCTACAGATCTCCCTCGCTTCTTCACGCCACTGTGCATGCATAAGACAAGGTAACGGGTGGCCTCTTTAGCTGGGTGACCCTTTCGGAGTCGTTGACTAGGGCGCGGTTGGCCCAAGCACTTTTCTCATAGTTGTTTGACTTGATCTTTGGTCTACTGTAATCACACGTTTTTTAAATGAAAAGTAAAAGTTTTTGTTTGTACCTCTTTTGTTGCTTATTGTTGAAATGTTGGCTAAAGGTTGTCTCTAAGATACCAAGTCAGATCATGTTAAGCCAAAGATATAAGTTTTCGAAATTAGAAGAGCAAGACCAGAAGGTCGAGATAAGTCTTAAATAGATGAATCCGCGAGTGTTCAAGATTGAATTAGTGCTGCGAGATGAGGTCACCAAATCAAAATATCCTCAGGGACAAGATGAGATGAATAGGTGCTCATGATGGAGAGAAACTATAATAATATAAACCAGAGGAATGATCCATAATAACTCTTGAGCAAATAGCATAAGAATTTCACGAAGTCATTGAAGTCAGCAAAGACTACGTAGTACACTCGATAGAAAATTGCAGCTCACCTTATTGGAGAATAGTATTGCTTCAACAAGATGAGAGTTCTTACCCGAGATCGAGTATAAGGGATAGCATACTTGCTCGAACCTCGAGGGCCAATAGACCTTGAGAATACATAAGGGAATGTATAAGGGCCAGCAGGCCTGCTTGCACCTTGGGAGCTAACAGGCCTGGAGAATAAAGGAGGATGAGTATAGTGGCCAACAAGCCTGCTTGCACCTCTAGGGGTGACATGTGAGAAGTACAATAAAATATGCCATTGATTGGATAAATTGTTGCAGATGGAGTTTCGATAGTGCATATAGCAATGTGGACAACGATGCTCGTGATGGTGTAGTTGGAGACAATGATTGTGTCGGGTCACTTTTGCTACAATAATGGGTGTAGTTTTTCGAAAGAGTTTCTGGATAAGCAAAGTCATAGATGGCATGACGACCAGATTTGTGCATGACTAGCATTTGTGGCACCTCAAGGTTTTAAGAGAAGTTGGGTAAGATCGGAGAAGAAAACCGATCTTGACTCCTCAAATATGGCCTAGGAAGGAAAACGTTGACCGCTAGATGCAAATGGATCTTTACTAGTTTTTGTTGGAAAAATACAATCAAAAAATAATAATGCCGCAAACTTCTTTTCCCTCTTTGTATAATTAAATGGGATATCTGTGAGACACGGGCTGAAGTCGGCAGCCCCTGCCGACTTCAGTCCCGTTCCCTTTAAGGAAGGCCGGAACAGAGGATCGCGATTTGCGGCCCTCCCCTCCAGCTGATCCGCGGCCGAACCGCGGCCGCGGATCTCGCTCAGCCGCCGCGATCTTCGCAGCGGAGAACCATCACGAGGGGGATAATAAAACCCCCCAAATCCTCCTTCTTCGGCCGCGGATCTCGCTTAGCCGCCGCGATCTTCGCGGCGGAGAACCATCACGAGGGGGATAATAAAACCCCCCAAATCCTCCTTCTTCCTCTCCTCCTTCTTCTCTTCCTCTCTTCCTCTGCTCCCGCTTCCCCAGCCGCCGGCAAGCCGCCTCGGCCAACCACCACCACCACCCGGGCCTCCCCTGTTTCGAGATCTACTTCCACTTCGGAAAGCGCCGCCTCTGCCGCCGCTTAACCGCCGGATCGAACAGCCACGGCCGAGATCCGCCACCTCCGTTGACTGCCGGTGAGCTTTTCTCCTCCTTCTCTTCGTTCCGTTGCCATTTAACCTTGATTTTTCCCTCTGTTTCGGCCCCACAAACCGAGATCGTCTCCTCCGTTTGCTTCTCCTCCCCGTCGGCCCCTGCAACGCCGCCGGCCGCCATGGTGGCTGGCTGGCAGACGACCGAGGGGTGGCCTCCGGCCACCCAAGCCGGCCACCCCGTCGGCCCTCCCTCTCTCACCCGTCTCTCCTTCTTCCCCTGTTCGTGGGGGGGGAGTTTGGGGAAGATGAAGGCCCATCACGGGCCAACCTGGGCCC
>JAOXJJ010001576.1:0-10354 GCA_025769935.1 Phoenix roebelenii
ATTTCAATGTTTATTCAATTTCATGGTAAAATATGTATTTATCAATTTAAGAACATTGATAAGTGCTATGGAAAGATGATTAAATTATAAATTATTAAGCACTTATCACATAGGCCATTGGATTGTGCCCCACATAGATCTTCAAGCACTACTCCAAACACCTTCATTCATCTATCTACAAAGATCTAAAAGTGACTAGTGCGCAATCCAACAGTGGATTCAGGTGAAGAAAGATGAATCCTTCTTTTGTACGAAAGATACACCCCAACCCTATTTGAGTTCCCACAGCTCAAACCAGCTTGTAGACTAGTTGCCTTGCGGTCTAGCCTAGCTGTTTGGAGGCACGCAACTCAATTGCGAGATATAGGTCCAAATGTAGAATAGGCTACAAGTCATAGTCAAATTGCTGCAGCTCAACTCATGGCCAATTGGCTGCAGGACCAGCTAAACTAACTCGAGCAGCATGGATCAATTTGAGCCACTGCTCTACATAAAACTTCTTGATTGTCCATCCATGAGAGAGAGTGGAGCACAATTATTTGTTTGTCTATCCCATCCAGGCGTCATTGTCTGCCCCCACTTACCCACCTCCTTCCCCTCTGCCATGCCATAAAGTTCGACAATCTTTGCATGCTCAATTGTGCCTTCCTCGCCATGACCCAGATCTTCTATCCAATCCCTATCTCAACTAGCTCCATGGCTTGCCTCGCTGACTAAGATCTTTTCGGGATTAGGATCTTCAACAAGATCACAATGGTAACTCAGCTTGATTCCTACACTCTTGTCAATGTAATTGGATGAGAGTCAAATCTCTAGCTAGATCATTGAGGCGATCATTGAGAGTCATGGGTTGGGGATCTTGAAACCAAGTAGTAACATATTGAGGGGAAGAGTTTGGGCTTGATTCAGGTTAGGCCCATTAGGGCTTCAGGTCAGGCTTGAGTTTGAACTCAAGTTGGGCTCGAACCTAACTCGGGCAAAATTTTAGGGCTCGACCTAGCCTAAAGATTGAAAAATATCATCTAGGCTAGGCCTAGCAATGTAGAAACACATCTTGAGCACGCCTAGTTTTAACTCTAGCCATGCCCCTCATTCACCATACCATATCTTTTACCCTTTATTTAATGCTTTCTCATGAGGATATGCATAAATTTTCTTTTATATTTTTAATATATTAGATCTACTTTTTTACATTTTAATATTGTCATTTGATTTCATATTTTTGATAGATAAGATCTGCATTTTCATCAATTTTCGTTCGATTTTTTCTCCTTTTTCAATTTTTTTCCTATTTTTGTATAAAATTCATTTTCCCCTTTTTCTATAAATACTCTAGTTAGTGAATTGTTTGCTCATCATAATGTTTTAATAAAAATCCAATCTAGTGATTTATTCTATTCTTTGTTACTAATTATTTCCATATTTTTTTGTTTATTAGATTTTTTTATTATTTTTGAAAAACTGTTCTTAAGTTCTTGATAGAAGAACTTGAAATGATGCTGATCATGTTTGACAACACTTTGGATTACATAGAGATGCTTTGTTGAAGAATATTTTTGTATCTTATTATTTCAAGAACTACATCTATTTAAAGAAAAAGATGAAATAAACTGATTTTGCTCCCTTGCAAACTCTATTTTTCATAATTCTAATTTTTGTTTTTTAAATTCTAAAAACATATTATTGAATAAGTGTGCTAAAATTGGGAGCAACCATTTAGTAAAGTAAGATTGCACAATCATGTTAAATAAACTAGATAAATAAACTAGTTAAGACCATAAAGAATTTTTGATGTTAGTCAAGAATGAAGGTATACTCAACCTCATTTACTGGATGATTGCATCTCCTGCGGTTATGTCAAACTAAAAAATTTACTACAACTTTTAGTATCTCCACTAGCAACCTTAAAGATTGAACAATATGTAATTTATTTATACGCAACTCCACCTACATACACTACAGTTAGACCTATTCAAGGGCTGAACAGCCCGCTCGACCTACTCGAGCTTGAAGGTTTTTAGACAAGCATGGGCATGGGCATGAATTTTAAGCCCAACTAGCAAGGTTGGACTTGAAATATAAGCCCATCTATTAATCGGGCCAAACTAGAGATTAGGCCTTGAAGCTTAGCTTGAGCCTAGCCAGCCCAAATCTTAAATAGGTAACTCTAGGTAGTCATCTCCTCCTCCTCTGTCCTCCTCTAACCTCATCTCCCATTCTCCTCCTCCTTCTCAGCCTTCTTCTGTCCTCCTCATCCTCCTCCTTCCTCCACCTCCTCCTCCTCCCTTTCCCCTTCAAGCCACAGATTTCTCCCCTTCAAGCCCGAGAACCAACTTGGAGCCTGAGTATGTACCTTGGGCTTAGGAAATAGGCCCAAACACCAGGCCAAGCTGGGTTTGGTCCTAACTAATTTTGGTTATACTTAAGGGCTGAGCTCCGCATGAACCTAGCCCGACCCATTTGATGAATAGGTCTAACCGTAGTGTATCTTCAAATGTTAGCCCCTGAGCAAAGGATGTTGCCCACTCTTTTGGCCCAAAACATTTAGCTACAACAAATTTATTATAATGATATTTAAATATAATTCTTTAAAGGAGGTTGATATACAATGAGACTCTTCTAAAACTTGAATACTAAACATAGTACAAGCTAGGCTAAGTTGCATAAAAATCTACTCAATTATTGATTTTGCTAAAAGATAGGTTAGATTAATTTTGTACAAAACAACAAAAGGTCTTTAAACAATTTCGCCATTTTATCTATGTGGATACCCCAAGGGATGGAGAGCCATGACATTGTTCGGGGATGTTCGCAATACCACCAATTTTTTAAGGACAAAAACTGAAAATCCAGAAGGAAAAAGCAAGTAGATAAGGCCAGCCAAACAAAACTTGAGCTTAATGTAAGATTTAAGGGTTATATTATTGAAATCTTGATGAACAAAGCAACTCCTCTAATCCTAGGCACAAAGATCTAGATCTGTACTTAGTCATGTGGCTGAGTAAGGTATTTGAGCTATTCACCTATTGGGTAAATCAAGAGTTCTAGTCTCAACCAAACCCCGATATTTAGGGACTTCTAAGGAAATGAAACAGAGGTTGTTATACCCTTCCATCCTATCTAGATGCTCAATTTTTCAAAAAACAAAATCTACAAATTACAAACTAAAACTATAGGAAGTAAACAAAAAATAGAAAAGAGAGCAAGCAATGTTATGGTCAAGGAGTAAAGTTCATTATATCAATAAAAACATGCTATAATTCAAGATTACAAGATCTAGATAAAAATAAAGAAGAAAGCGAAGTGATTTTTTTTTTCAATGTTGTCCTGGTATGCTCCAACATGATCTCCTCCTCCTTGAAGAACATCTTGAAGGGAATCTTTCTTAGCTCGAGCTCCTTCTAGCTTTGGCCACCTTAAATTTGAGATTAAGGTGGCGCTCTTTGGCTCAAATAGATCTAAATCTGTATCAATTGGGGAAAAAAAAGGGATAATAAACGTGTGGCTAAAAGTATCCAAAAAATTAGGAGTGAATAGCTAAGAGATGAGAGAAGGGATCTAATAGCAACAAGGTTACAATTCTCCTCACTTGAGAGCTATTTGTAGAGACTCAAAGCAAATCAATAGTTAAATTTTAACTTTTAAAATTTTGATAAGAATTGAGATGATGCCAAATAGCATCCATTAATTGTCTTAAGAAGATAGCAATGGATCAATGACAAAAGATTTGGAGTTGGATGGACTAGATACTCCCTTCTAGATTTGAGGGTTAAGAACTTTTTTCTCCCATTTATTTTAGAGGGACTGTTAGTTAGATCCCAAAAATTTCAAATCCAAATGATATTCTTGCTCTTTTTTCATTTTTGGAACTCTGAGGTGAATTTTTGGATATTTTTGAGATTTTTTTTAGAAGGGTAGATGTGTTCAAAAATTATTACATTAAATTAGGCACACATAGGTTATGAAGAGAGAGGCTATGATTCAAATTTGAGTTTGATTTGAGCTCATTTGGTAACGTTTTAGAAATAGCTTAAATTAGGTGAAAAATTGAAGTATTGGGTCCAGATGACATGCAAGTGTAAATCGGGTCAAGTTGGGTGATTTGTGGGATACTTGTTAGAGTTAAGGGAAGGTGGAAATGAGCATTAATTAGATAATAGCTGGTTTGCGATTAATGAATTGGGTTGTACAAAAAGAATTGGCTTAGGTGATTCCAAGAGATTGGAAAATTGGTGGGGTCTCATTCAATTGAGCTCAAAATTGGTCATTAGATTTGGATTTAAGTTGGAAGGTAGGCCAATGAAGCTTTGAGTGAAGCATGAAAGGTTGAATTGGATGATAGGAAATTGGGGGTTAATTTGGAAGAAATCAATTAATTGACATAGTTGGGTTCAATTTAGCATTATTACAAGTACAATTAATCAATTAGATGTAAAGCTGGAGAATCTTGACTAATTTTGGTATCCAAATGAAGCAAGATAGGTAGGTTAGTTAGATGAAAATCAATTAAAGATAAGAAGTATAATTTAAATATATGATCACTTGTTAATTTTAGTTCTAAAGAGCTTGGAAGGGGATGCCTATCTACAATCTAAGTACAAGATGAATAACATATATTTACTAAATATTTGATATATATTTACTAAAAACCAGGTACATATATTTTGAATATCCAAACATTATATATACTTTGTTTAGATTATCGCCTATCTCATACTTAGATCTAGCAATAAATGTATCTAAGAACCCTATATGTGCATTAATTTGAAAGAAAAAACAATCTGATTTTTTCTTGAAAAAACAATCTGATTTTTTCTTACAAAATCAGTGATTAAATAGATTTTATGCAAAATAATTTTTTTAATTTAAAAAAATAGAGCATGACTTATTTATCTTTTCATTTTTTCTCATTTATTTATAATTGGAAATTTATTTTTTACCTCATTTATTTATTATCTAAACTATACATATTCTACTAAAAATAATGAGATATTTTTTGGTATATAGAATGATAAATGAAACCTAGGATGTGTATTTCTTAATTTTGAAGCTATGATTTTGTAATGTAATATCAAGAAAAACTTGCCTAAAGAGTGTTCTCCATGTCCTCAAAGTAAAATTTTAGTTTTTTTCTAATATATTGTTTGAAACTTTTTGTATCTAATACTTTCTTATCAATATTTTTGATTCAAAATCATTCCAAAATTGAGCGATGTGTTAAATAGTTCTATATCATTTCATGCATTTTCAAGCTAAAATATCAGTTAATTTGCATTTGAAAAACCATTTTTTATGCAAATGTGACATCCCATATTTTTTTATATCAAGGGCAAAATTTTACTGGATATGATATCAACCTTTCCTCCAAAAAAAAAGTATTTGCAAAGATATATTGTGTGATTATGAGGCCATCTCATTTTGGTCACACGCATATTTATATTTGATGAATCTTTTGTGAGGCCATTTATTTATCATAGAAAAAATAATAATAACAAAATATATTAGGATGCTTGCAAAAGTTAGTTACTGAATCTAGAAAAATCACCAAACTTGTTGTGGACTACTTTGGCCAGTATGGATCAGACTGAACCTAGCCATCTAATGTCTGATTGATTTTTTTTTTTTAATTTGGTACTTTTTCAAGATGTACGGCATTGCTATATGCCTTAAGAATATGGCACATCGAGTAATCAGGCTCAAATCCTATCATTTGGGTCCCAAAATGGACCAATCAATTCAAAAAAAAAAAAGTTTCGAGAAAAATTTTGACCAAGCTATATCCTAAACTATGAAAAAAATAGATAGAATAACTGAAGACAAAATCGGTCTACTCAAGATCTATCTATTGTAGAATTTTATCTTTTTTATATTTATTTTTTACTAGATATGTCTATTTTTTTAAAAGCTAGTCCTATTTGAATTAGGAGACAAATTTGATTTGAATTATGCAACGATGGATCTCACTATTATAAATAGAGGCTATATACCTCCATTTTTAGAATGATTAATAAAAGAAAAAAGGATGTAAACTCTTCTACCACCAATCTCTTCAACCTTTCTGCAATTTTTAAGGGATTTAGGTTGAGCGGGTTGAGTGAATTATTCCTTTTCCATATTGGATCAATCACAAAATATATCTTTCTTGCAGTATGTGTAAATGTTCAGTGGCATATTTCTGGTATCATTGTTGTAGTTTCTTTTATCATTAGTATCATTCCAACATCGTGCTGCAATGGAAGAATAGGAATCGGATTGCACTTTTTCAGTAAATTACCAAGAAATTATACATTACATGCATAGGAGGATAAATTGATATCTGCAAAGATGATTTGAGAAAGCATAAACATTAAAAAAGATAGATTAATAACTCTCTAAGAACTAGTAGAGTACTCAAATCGCAAACCCTCTAAGAATTACTTCGTAGTCTTCTCCTTATCTCTTTCTTCCTTTCTTCCTTTCTTCCTTTCTTCCTTCTCACTCTATCTCTCTCTGTATGGGTGGCACTAGAGAGCTTTTGCTCGAGTTCTCTACATGATATAAGAAAACTTATTCTCCTACTCAAACCCTGTGCCTCCCTTTTCTATTTATAATAGAGGAGCTAGCAAGTCCTAGGCATTTATGATACCAACTTAGGCAACCTAGGTATTGATAGCCCACTATTGTTAAATCCTAGCAAATAGCAGCCATATTCTAGGAAGCCGCTAGGCATCTAGTAAGTCACTATAGGGTTTCACTCTATAGTCGGCCACCTAGTCTTAGCCTTAAGAAACAACTACACTAGAGACCTTAATCCATGGTTCAGTGTAGGTTCAACATATAAAACAAGCCCAATGATACTATGACAACCCACATAAACCAATCCTTAAACCAAGGACCTGACTTACCTGCTCAATTAGATAAGCTTGAATTTAATGAAGGGCTTAAGAGAGGATGGCAGACATGTATGAGACGTTAAGATCAACTACGATTTCTAACATACTATCTTATTCAATATGTACGCCACAATCATAATGAAGCAAGATGGATTAGAAATTATTTTATTGATAGGTTACAAATTACTAAAATACATAATGTTTGATACTAGGTATTTTTAATGATATAGATCATGATTAATGACATGGATCTTCAATTTAGATTCCATTATTGATTTTGTTATTGAATGGAATAGATATCCTTCCACCTTAGAAGAATTAAAACCCAACTCATAATGTATATCTGCATATATATTTATATTATATTAAAAAATGGCTAGAGTTGGGAACATCAAAATGGGATTCTAAAAGAAGTGAAGCCTCTGACTTGCACCTTATGAGAGAAGAAAACCAACCAAGCATCTCCATAGTATTCTTCACCATCTAATTTTTTCCCTTTTTTTCCATTTTTATCACAAGTTTCAATTTTCTTACAAATTTTAAGAATATTCACCTTTCACGAGGAATGGTTAACCTGAGTTTTATTCTAGCCTTTTAAGATTGTATCAGTCTAAATACTTGAGAGAAAACCAACAAAATTATTTTAACCGTTCTCTAAATATGCGGGATGGACAAACCAGAGGAAACAAATTGTGTTCTCTTTTTTTTTTGGTTTTTAGAAGGAGTTCTAATATTCTTTCCATTTAAGAGATCTTGGACATCTCAACCAACTTAATAAATTTATTTTTTTGGTTAAACTTCATTCTTTAAAACAATTTCTTTTTAGATAAATAAATGGAATATGTTATTTATATATTTAATATTTTTAAAATAATAGTTTCCTCATGCATGGTAGATGTTAGAGGTTAGAAGGTTATGAATATTATAACTAGCCACCCATAACTAGACCTATTTATGGGTCGGCCGCTCCACTTAGCCCACTTAAACCCGTAGCATTTTGGACAGGCTTGGTCCTAAACTTTAAGCCCGACGGATTGAGCCGGGCCTGCAATTTGAGCCCTCCTATTAAGCAAGCCAAACTCGGGTGTTGGTTAGCTTGCTCAAGCCCAAAGCATTTCGAATGGATCTAGGCCTAGATTTTAATCCTAGCAGGTTGGGGCGGGCTTGAAATTTGATCTCACCAAGTTAAACTTTGGTTTTAGTCGACCCTGCTTAAACATGGTCCTCCTCCTCCTCCTCCTAATCCTTTGCCTCCTCCCCCTTCGTTGTCCTCCTCATTCTCCTCCTCCTCAATCCTCCTCCTCCATCCTCCTCCTCTTCCGTCCTCCTTCTCTCTCCCCTTTCTCCTCTTTCTCCTTCCACATTCAATATTTCTTAAATAAAAAAATGAGAAAGTTCTAGATTTGGCTTGAAGTCCAAAGCCTAAGTACTAGGCTTGGGTTTGGAAAATAAGCCCAAAAGCTAGGTTAGATTAAGCCTAAGCTTGACTAATTTTAGTTATATGTTAAGCTGACCCCAAACCAAGCCTAGCCTCGCCTACCAAAAAATAAGTATACCCATAAATAACATTTCTTAGATGGGGTTGGGTTTGGGTTCTAAGGCCGATGGGCCAGGCTGGGCCTAAAATTTGAGCTTGCACATGACTCGGGTTTACATTGACCCAACTCAAGCTTGATCAGAATATATATATGTGTGTGTGTGTATATATATATATATATATATATATATAGTAACCTCTCTATGTAATACACTTGATGCATATACTTGATGCTTGTAGGAGGTTAATTCACACGATTGCCCTAGCCCACTTCAACATTGATTGATGGCATCCCCTCACCATGGCAGCACCTCTGGTCTCAAAGCATCGTCAACAACCTCTCTCCTAGCTCTCCTCTCTCCAATCATCCAAGGTCCTCGCACACCACCCCTCCCACCTCTCCCAACTAGGGCTAGAAATGGCTTGGGTTGGCCCGATGCCCATCGGATTAGGCCAACCTCGGGCTGGGCTACGGTATAGGCCAAACCAATTTTAGGCTGAGTTTGGGTTAAATTATAGAGCTCATTTTTCTTTCGAGTTAGGCTCAGGTATATCGTTGGCCCAGCCTGAGCCCGAGCCTAGATGAGGCTCGAATGCTATCCCGATTTAGAATGGGCTGATCGAGCGGGGGTGGGTTGTGGCCTGTGGGCTGATGAGCGCTAAATCACTAATCACTAATTGCAAGCCGTTTAGCGATCTTATATTCTTATTTGGGCTATTCCCTCTCCCAATTCCCATTTCACATTTTCGATCGCTTTCTTGTAGAGAATACTGAGAACAGAAAACAAGGACCAACTATGGAGGATACAAAAAATCTGAAAAAACAAAGACTTTGTTGTATTGAAAAATTTGTTTTATATATATATATATATATAGAACACATAACATAGTACTCTTAAATAGACTTGGTGACTTGACAAGGAAGTAAACACATTCTACACTCGCCCTGTTTTTCCTCTAACAAACACAAACAGTCCTACATCATAGCAAACAAGCCTAATATCCTAGCAACAAACTAGACACATTCTGACTTATTCAAAAATAAAATACAATTAATTATTCTCTTCAGTAAAGGTTTGAATTATTTCCAACAATTCCCCTAATTCAAACCTGTGGCTGTATTCCCATCATGTAATGGAATTTCTTGAACTTTTCTTCTAGCAGTGTTTTTGTGAGAATGTCTGCCAATTGATCTTCTATGTTGCAATGCTTTAACTCCACTTCTTCTTTAGCCACAGCCTCTCTAACGAAGTGCAGATGAAGTTCAATGTGTTTGGTCTTCCCTTGATGAACTGGATTTTTTGTTATTGCAATGGTAGATTTGTTGTCACAGAACATCCATGTTGCCTCAACTTGCTTTTCTTTCAAATCGTGCAATATCCTTCTAGGCCAAATTACTTGGCATGCAGTGGTTGTGGCTGCAATATACTCTGCTTCTGTGTTTGAAAGTGTCGTAACCTATTGCTTCTTTGATGCCCATGATATCACTCTAGAACCAAGATTGAAGATATAACCTGTTGTACTTTGTCGATCATCTATACAACCTGCCCAATCACTATCAGAAAAAGAAATTAGTTTAAAGTTAGTAATCTTGGAGTATTGAATCCCAAAGTTGAGAGTGCCAGCTATATATCTCATAATCCTCTTTGCTGCCCCAAGATGATGCTTACTAGGATTGTGTAAACCTAGATATAATGCTCACGGAAAACATAATGTCGGGTCCTGTATGAGTGAGATAAATCAATCCTCCCACAATATTTTTGAAGTGCTTCTCATCAGTCTTTCCACTGCCATCACACAGACTAAGCTTCTCATTCGCATTCATTGGTGTCTTTGCTAGAGTACAACTTGACATACCAAATTTTCTCAACAAATCAGAGGCATATTTTCTCTGGCATATGAAAATCCCATTCTGATTCTGAATGACCTGAATTCCAAGGAAATA
>JAOXJJ010001577.1:0-10330 GCA_025769935.1 Phoenix roebelenii
AGGGGAGATGGTGGGATGGGACTTTTATTAATTAGATAGAGTGAATTTCCCATAATGCCCCTACTTTCTCTCATAGAAAGGTTCCTTTCTGGACAAATTCTTTCCTTTACCTTGGCCATGAAGTGTCATGGGATAACCTTTTCCTACTCTGCTCTTGCTTGACATGGTAAACAATACTGAGAAGCATTATCTCAGTTATTTAATCAGTTTTATGGGCCCTTCCTTAAGCCTAATTACTTTTCCGTGCTTTCATTCAAAAATTATATGAAACTGAAAAGACTTTTTATCTGTCTTTGTTGCATGCATGCATTTTTGTTGAAATAATGTACTTGATGGCTATCTATTTTCATATCTTTTTTTAAAGTATTTTATACTTATTAAAAAAAATTATTTTAAAAAAAAGGCCTCATTCATTGAATCCGCCTTGGGCCTCCAAATGTATTGGGCCGCCCCTGCATTCATTAGCAAGAATTTTGGATGGGATCCAAGCATCAAGAATATATAGATATTATTAGATTCTTTGTAGGGATTTAGGCTTTGAATTTAAGATCGATTCCTTTACATGTTTTGAATCCAGTTACTGTCACTACTAGTAAGTGTCATGACTAGAGATCTGAGTGTCCATTTCATCTATATAATATGTGGTTTTGTAGGGATAGATTAATGGCAAGATATTACCAAGTTGGTCTCTATTAACAGGTCTTGAACATCCAATAGTTGGACTTAAAGATAAGATTAATTAGCTAGCATTATGGATGGGATCCAAGAACCAAAAATAATTTCATATGTATGGTATATGATTTTGAAGTGTGTGATTGAAAAACATCTTTTGGAAGTATTTGAAGCACTAGATAGGTTCTTGTAACACACACACACACATGCATGCATGCATATACGCATACATACATACACACATACACATACATGTATACATATATAGAGAGAGAGAAAGAGAGAGAGACTCGGCTGCACTTGAGTGGATCTCTACTCATATTTGATCAAGTTTAGATTGGACGATGAGGGCCATTGGATATGATCTACCTCTAGATTTCTTATATACCAAAAATTATGTGATTTAAAGACCACTAACCTATGCATCTAAGTGATCAAAAAATTAGACGATCTAAATAAAATTAAAATATACATGTTTGATCACTTGATGCATAGGCTATGGGTCTCCAAATCATATGATTTTTCATGTTTAAGCAAACTAGAGGTAGTAGTTCATATCTAATGACTTGAATCATTGATATGGAATGCCTATTGTTCATTGTACACCTAATTGGATCTGAGGGGAGATTCACTTAGATGTAGCCAAATCTAGCTTATACACATACATATATGTATGTTTGTATGTGCGTGTACACACAAGTGCGCGTGCGCACTCATACACACACACACACATATATACCTACACATATCATACAGAAACAGATATAATAGTGCAAGCATATAAGCTTTCAGTCGCAGATATATTGAAATGAAAGTACAAAGATCAAAGGAACAAGAAGTTGAGAGAAATAGTAGGAATATAAAAATCAGAAAGGTATTTTCCTTTTCTCTTCTATAGTATATGATTTTATAGTGTATGTGTGAGATATATTCTCGAATTGTTGTATTTTTCTAAATAGATTCATGCAAACCAATTTATCTTGGCTTAGGATGTTGCTTGTGATGGTATTAGAAACTTGAGTTGTCCTTTCCTTTTCTGTTATGAATTTAGTTTAATGGTTTGAATTTGCTTGATTTAATCAAAAATTTTGTTCAAGTGTTTCGTGATACAGGTCATTTGCCTCAAGAAAACTCTTTTCCTTTCTCTACCACCATGCATCATTTCATGCTCAATAATCCAACACTACAGTCATTGTGCTGAATTTTATATTATCTTCTCTCATTTTCAGTATCAGATACCAAATTCTGATCTATATACTTAATGTAGATCAATCATCAGGAGTCAATCTAGATCAACGGATTAGCACATTTTGTGGTTCCTTGTAAAGGGAACTCATGGCCTTGATGGAAAGGTTATTAACAAACAAGCTGCACTTCTTTAGATAGAAATCTGATTAATAAGGCATCCAGAATTACAATAAAGATGCATATGGTAAAAGGCTTTGGCTGACAAGCACAATGCCATGGGTTTGAGTCCTTGGCAGTCACTTTGTGCAAAAGAAATACCAAAGGTTAGGTCTGTCCCCAGTCCCGCCCTTCTAGAATGCTGGAGTGTCGGGACCATAATAGGGTAATTGCCCTTTATGTATGACATGGTTTGTAATATTAGCATTGTGAATTAAATCATATAGGAAGAAAAGGATAGCTAATTTGATCATCAAATCTAAAAGGCCATTACCCAGTTATGATCTCGGCAATCCGGAATTCTTGGAGAGGCAAACTAGAGATAGGCCTAAGCTTTGGCATCTTTTTTGCACAAAGTGACTGGCCAAGGGCTCGAATCCATGACTCGAATCTGTGCTGTTCTCTTGTCATCACAAACCTTCTACCACTGCATCAAGCAATGGACCCTTAAATTGATCTTCAAAGCTGACATCATATAGATTTCGCTGTGCTAGGTTCCTAGAGATCTTGTAGGTGAAAATAGACTCAGCCACCTTGAAGAGAAGATCACACTGAAGATATGTGCAGCAACAGAATTAAACATCCAACCATCTAGAAAATAGTGATTGATGAATTGAGCCACACTTTCGCATCCATTTGATATAAATACAGGCCGCTAGTTTTCATCTTGGTGGCATAATTGTCTTATGACTTTAGTTCTCTTAACTGTACAGCATTCTGTTCTTTGATATATTTGTCCTAAATAATCATTTTTCTTTGCTTTCATGTCAGAATGATAGCTTTCTTTTCTTTTTTTTTTTTGCTCATTATAGGTTAATTCAGCCCCATGTGAGTCACTTGAGAGGACAAATATTTTGAAGTCAGAGTTGGCATCACTATCAGAAAAAAATGCAGAATTAAAGAAGCAGGTTAGGGAGCTAACTATGAAGCTTCAATTGGCTGAGCAAGGAAAAGATCAGGCTCAGAAGCAGTTTCTAGCTTTAGGAGTCCAGCATAAAGCAGGTCCCTTTGGAACTGTTAGGAGTTTGAGAACAAATCCAACCATCATTCCTGATGAATCTGTGAACCCAAGATTGGCAAAGATGCTAGAAAAGGTGGCTGTTCAGAAAGAGCTTATAGTTGCTCTAGCAAATTCTAACGTGAGGGAGATGGTGGAGTTATGGTTTGAGAATATCAAAAGAGTGGGTATACCTAATTATCTAGTTGTAGCATTGGATGATGGGATGGAAAATTTCTGCAAATCAAAGGGAGTTCCTGTTTACCGAAGAAAACCTGATGAAGGCGTAGATTCTATTGGAAGGACAGGTGGGAACCATGCAGTGTCCGGATTGAAGTTCCGCATTTTGAGAGAATTTTTGCAGCTTGGTTACAGTATTCTTCTCTCAGATGTTGATATTATCTACTTACAGAACCCATTTAATCATCTCTACAGAGATTCTGATGTGGAATCCATGAGTGACGGTCACAGTAACATGACAGCTTATGGTTATGATGATGTCTTTGATGAGCCTAAAATGGGTTGGGCAAGATATGCTCATACAATGCGGATATGGGTTTACAATTCTGGTTTTTTCTATATCAGACCCACAATTCCCTCAATTGAGCTTTTGGATCGTGTAGCAAGCAGGCTATCTCGTGAAAAAGCATGGGACCAACAGGTCTTTAATGAAGAGCTTTTTACCCCCTCACACCCAGGATATGATGGGCTTCATGCATCTAGGAGAACCATGGATATGTATCTTTTTATGAACAGCAAAGTTCTTTTCAAGACTGTGAGAAAAGATGCTAATCTACGCAAGCTAAAGCCTGTGATTGTTCATCTGAATTACCATCCAGATAAATTCCGTAGAATGAAAGCTGTTGTGGAGTTTTATGTCAATGGAAATCAAAATGCACTGGATCCTTTCCCTGATGGTTCAGAGTAGTATATGGGCTCTTGCTCTGGGTTTTCACGTTTGCAATAGAAGCACAGGTTTTGACTGTATCTTGTAGACATCACTTCCCGTAGATCTATCTAAAAAGCATGTTGATTGTAGTTTTCAGAAGTTGCTACCCTTGAACTTTTTATTGAGTGCTGTTACCAGAAATACTTTCTTGTAATTTGATCACAACCCTTTCTTTACGCTCTACACTGCACTTTTTTCCCCTCTCTGGCGAATTTGATTTTACTGCCAAGCAAGGAATCTATTTGCAAGATTCAAATATTACTAGCTTGTTTATGTTTATTTATTTGTTCATGTTGGTGGGTGCCATTCCCATCAAAGTGTGACACTACCTTTTCCTTGTTTTTCTCATCTATGTCTGTGGAAATGGTTCATTGATTTGTTGAAAGATATTTAGTATGATTAGTAGTTTGGTACGTTGTTTTTGGGGTAAGTTTGGTACGTTGTTTTTGGGGTAAACATTCAGTACCTGTTGAAGCTCTATGTTTTGAGGATCTGTATAGTATCATGCAGAGTTATATAAATGCGGGCATGATTTAGTTCCACAGCAAAAGTGGAAGGAAAGTGAATTTCCACCTTGGCTCCATCTCCAATACAATCCTCTGACAAGTTTTCAGTGCATGTAACGCATGTTGGGGAACATCCATCTGAATCCTACAAATGCAGAGCAAATGGGTAAGCTAGATGAGTATATAAGTTCACTTTGTTGATTACCATGTTGATGTCATTATTATTATTTTGGTATTAATTGAGGTACAATTTGAGGTTCTTATGTGTCTGCTTAAAATATTCTGGAGGATAAACAACTTGATTGAGCTTTAAATGTCCAAAAAGAACTTGGCTTAGCTTCGCAAACAGTGGGTAATGCTCAGGTGGCGACTTAGTAGTTCATTGGCTCATGTTAGTCTTAATGTGCTTGTGTGTTTAGGCATGCCCTATTAAGGAAAGATAAATGCTACGTTTTGGATCTTGAGAGGCACAATTGTTTTGTTCAAAGTGAAACCCCTCTCATATCATGATGTTAGCCTGTCAACCTGATGTTTAACTTGTAGAAGGTGTCTGCTTAGGGCAAGGATCACTATGTTGTTAAAGCGCTATTCTGCGACTTTGTTATTGTGTTGACTTTCAGTAGAAGCTGTGGAAGACAGCTCTTGTTGATCTCCTTTATAATCTAGTGCTCTAATTATGATAAAGATGGAATGTTTTAGTATCATATGGAAACTCATCAGTTGTCTTCACCTCAAGGTGACAAATGTTAATATGATCTTGCTTGCTGGAAGGTAGCTAGCATTGTCCATTTTTGAACTATATCCATTTGGCAAGTTCTTGCCCATAAGATCATTTAGTTCTACGCAAGTCGAGTTAGTAAGGTAACAAATCTTAAAATGCATGCAGGATTTAAACGTAAGTTACTGTCATTAAGCCCTTTACTTACTGAACCAGATGACATCTGCAGGTGCAAGGTATCATCATCATTCATTAGTGTGAGACATTTTCAATGTGCATAAAAAATAATTACAGATGATTGTGATTCTCCATCCAAATAGCAATATTTTTATATTATTTATATCATATTTTTATATTATTTATGTAACTTGATAAATGTGGTTTGAAGGTATCAATCGGTTGTCATGGTGGAGATATCCAAGTACCAATTGATGTGGTTGGTGAGATGACTAGAGTTTGGCATCAATGATTGAAATAAGTCCTATCTTTATCACAATTCATAATCTCAATTTCAATGAAATTCAGGGAACCTTGTCCTTCTTTTTCAAAAAAATAAATTAATAAATACACTCTTAACTTTTATGAGGTGTACTTTTTTTATTTCTCTTCCTTATATGAAGCTATTAAGGATTTTATTAAGGATTCGTTTGGTAAAAAAAAAAATATGATCAATAAAAAAATAAGAAAAATACTTCTTATTTGGTTAGAGTTTTTAAATAAGAGAGATGAAAAAGTAACATTCTCATAAAAATAAGATTTCCATGTTTCATGGAAAAGAAAAATTCAAGAAAGATATGAGAAAGCTACTTTCTCACCAGTTGGAAATTGGATTTTTTTTTTCAAAAGTATTCTTAAGCCATCAAAATCTATGGATAAGGTTTTTTTTCTTTATTAAAGGTATAGAAGGTAGTTCATACAATTTTCCTAGGAAAGTAGATGCTCAATCAAACATAAGCCACTCTAGGATGTGCAATTTTCCATAATCGACCAAACATGCTAAAACCATTTTTTCAAACATCATATTTTTAGAAATTAACCTCCCAGAAAAAATATTCTAGTGAGAAAATATTTTCCACGAACCAAACGAGTACTAAGTGGTGGTATATTTATTATATATGAGCATGAGAAAGGAGAAGTGGGACACCAACCTCCTTTCCCATTCGTCCAGGCTAATTAAAAATAATTTCTGTAATTGGTTTGGATTTTGGAGATTTATTAGATATTTGGGTTCGCTGCCAGGATTTCAAATAACAATATAGATCTTGCAAACAGGTTATGTGTGACCTTGATAGTATGATTAGATACTCCTATCCTTTTTTAAATACTGTCCACTAAATGTGTTCCTTCAATTGTTGGCATGTATCCACTAAGATTTAGAAAACTAATTGGCAATTCCTAACCTCTAAACTTGGGGATGCATTATTGATCAAAGCCATCTCATTCAAAATTGGTGGAATATAGGAGAGGTAATTTGATGATAGTGGTACTCAAGTATTATCTAAACCTTATCCATAGATCCCACTTCAAAAGATTTAAAGTCTAGTTACAAACATCTAGAAAAGATAGTTTGGATCCAAAAACTTCTTCTTAATATGGAGATAGAGACAAATATAATGAGGGTAGTTTTAGCGATGAGAAAGGTAAAATGTGGGACAATCTCCAGTTCCCAATCCCATTTAGATAGATTTTGCCATCATGAATTGAGCTCTATCCCAATGTCACACCCTTCAGTCTAAGAAGCGGAGTATCTGTATTTGAATCTTGGGTGGTACATCTTCTATGATATCTAAACTTGAATGATAAAATTTAGGGGGATCTTCCTCTCATAGTCTAAAAGTAAAAAAGAACAGAAAAAAAAATTGCAATCAGTTTAGATTTTTAGAGACTTCCTAACTATTAAGATTCTTTAAGAAGCCATTGATATTTAAGTAAAATTTGGAGATACAAGTTCTATTTTCTGGAATGTTGAGATTAGCCAGAAGCAGGAGCGTGGTTATAAAATCCTCTTCCTGTTAATATATTGATAGAGAGAGATGCGGAGCTTTATTTTACCATCATTGGCAACTTCAGTTATTGAATGTAACAAGTTAAGGTCATACTACCATGGAGTGGCCTACAATTAGCTCTAACATAAGATTAGAGAAGAAAATGCAAGCAGGTTGACCTGATCTCGGTTGTTACTTTTTTAGCTTATATTATAGGCTCAACATATAACACTATTTTTAGCTTGGCCTCAAAACTCATAGGAGGAACACCCTTTCACCGGTTGACGTGATAATGATCCCAATTCGTGAAGCAAGCTAAGGAGAGTTGGTTGCATGCAACCTTGCAAAAGCTGCTTCCATATTTTGAACCCATAATACTCAAATCATAATGGAGCAACTTTATTATTGTAGCAATGCCTGACTATTAATGGTGCTTAATATATAACACAAAACGAATGCAAATTTTTGCAATTATCAGTCACCGCACAGAAGTCGTTATGCTTATTTCTTATAATTGATAACAGATTCCCAACACACATACAAACAAGAACTACTGATTAAAGATGGGTCAAAAACCTGTGGAGAGGTACATGTATTCAAGCATATCACAGAGTTAAAGGTCCTGAAAACAATGACAGAAGGAAAAGAGTTCTTCCTCATCTAACTCTAGGCTTAACCATTGAAGTTGAGCCGACTGAATCCCACCAACCTATGATGAAGATGATTGCTGCTTTCAGCATCAATTGAATGCATGGTTGGTGAATCACCACTAAAAATGCCTTCAAAGGGAAGATTTTTACTCAGCTCCTGTTTCAAGCAAAAAAAAAGAAATTCAATCAACACCATGTTAAATTTATATTACGCATGATTGCCTAAACATAGATAATAGGGCTCAATGCTCTGAAACCGAAGCTCATGTCAAAGGCTCAGTTGAATTTAATTTGTTTAACACACCAGGGGCATCCGAATGCAAACATGTTGCAGAAGATACTTATTAATGCCCCAAACAAAATATTTTTAACCAACCAGGACTTGGCCCAAGTGGTTGATATCCCCCCTCTGTCAGACAAGGTTACATGCTCGAACCATATTGAGATGCTTCAAGATATTCACGAATCTATTCGGTTGGGTGGAGTTATTTAAGGGCCTTCTGCCCAGTGTAGCCTTTGTATTTAAAATCAGGCTTTATTCATTGAAAAAATAAATAAAAGATAAAATTAGGGACGGCAAGATAATGTCAAGAGAAGACAGATGGAGTAGAGTTACTAACTGCAATTGATGCATTTTCTGAATCCAGCTTCTTGCAGTCTTTGTCAAGTAGTTCAAGCTCATGTCTATGTGCTCTGTTCTCGCTGTTCAGCACATCCACCCTCCTTGCCAAATCCTGGCATTCTTGCTGGTGAAACATACTCAAATACATACAATCAAGTTTCAAATTTTACTATAGGTCCCATAGAAAGAACTGCTAAGCTAGATACAAAACTAAACATATGAATCAAAGGGAACCAAGCACCATCATTAGCGATTGATTCAACAGTTAATGCAAACGCATTTACTTATGGCACCAAGAAAATGAAAATAAAGCCTGGTGGTTGCATCCTTCCTCAACATGGGAGAAGGTTCTGGGTTTGAGTCCCGGTGGTCGTGGTCACACGTGCGCACACAGAGAGCAATAGAGAGAGAGAGAGAGAGAACATGAAAATAACAGCCATGAGAGGAGGTTCTGGGTTTGAGTCTTGGTGGTGGGGTCACACACAGATACACGTGAGCACACACACGCACACAGAGAGACACAGAGCATGAAAATAACAGAGCAGTGTCCCTGTAAATGGACTCAAGACATGGAGTCAGGAAAAACAGTGAATATGATAATACAAGAGAACCAACTATAATATTAGTTAATCAGAAAGAAACGAAAATGATGTAGAACTACTCCCGGAAGTGGTGACGGTCATGCTGCTACTTCAATGTCAACTGCTGTAATGGTATAAGGTGAAAACAGAGGAAGGGGAGGAAGAGTAGGAAGAGAAGAAGGGAGAGAAAACGGCAGGGAGGAGAGGGAGAAGTGGAGAGGAAGAAGAAAACAAGAAGGAAGAAGAGAGAAGAGGGAAACGTGGGGAAGGGAATTTTCTTAATTCTTCATTAAACCCTAATCATGAAAATAGTTCCCTATATATAGGGCCTAAATACACAATTTGCATAAACCCCCTTACACAGAAATAAATCCTAATAAGCCCACAAATAATACAAATAAATCACAAATAAGCCCTAAAATGCAAATAAACCCAGAAATAAAATAATAAAATAAACATGCACATAAAATGATAGCCTAGCTGATGTCCCCATCAACTCCTCCCGAGTGAAAAAAATTCGACCCCGTCGAGTGCAGATCTGGTCGGCTGTCGTACTGCTCCAGAAGATCAGGATCAAGGCGTTGCAACTCGGCTCGCGAAATTCACGTCACATCTAATTCGGGTCGACCTTTCCACCGAACAAGGTAACGTTGGTAGCTTCCTCTTCTGGTAGAAATAACCTACTCATCTAATATATGTTCTATGTGTTCTCTGCGTGCATGAAACTTTGGAGGTGGAGGCTCAATAGCAGGTGTTGGATCAGGGTGATCAACAACAACGGGTGTATCAACAAAAGGATCAGAAGGAATGAATGTGGATTTCTTGTATGGGACTAAATCTTCAATATTAAATGTCGCACTAATCCCATAGTCTTCAGGAAGATCTACAACATAAGCATTCGAACTGATTTTCTTTAGGACTTTGAACGGTTCCGCACTACGAGATTGCAACTTTTTGAACGTTACCGAAGGGAGTCATTCAGGTCTAATTCTCACCATGACATAATCGCCTACATTCAATTCTTTATAACGTCTATGCAAATCAGCAAGAAATTTATATTTTAAGTTATTAGAGTGAATACGTTTGTTGATCTTCTGATGCAATGAATGCAGGTGTGAAGCAAATGATTGTGCAGACTCAAAGACTTTATGTTGATAAGACATGGGAAACAAGTCTATGGGTTGCCTAGGTTTATATCCATTCACCACTTCGAAAGGACTCATGCCTAAGGTCCTATTGACCGAAT
>JAOXJJ010001578.1:0-10322 GCA_025769935.1 Phoenix roebelenii
TACAATGTTATAGTACTATATTATAATAATATTATATTACATTACATTAATATTATACTATATCATATATTTATGTTTTAATATATATTATATTTTATTATGCACTCTTGTATAATACTAGTAATGTCCTTTATGGTCATTTCCTGCAATCTTCATTTTGATTTACCTTAATGATGCTATAAATCTGGTTTGACCGGCCTTATGCAAAAGTACTTTCTCAGTTTGTTTACCAAACAAATGTTAAAGCACCACAACACTTTAGAAATGTAGTTACCAAACAACAAACAGCTTTTCATAATAGCTCTACTTCAGACAGCTCTATTTCCAACAGCTCTACTGCCAACAGCTCCCCCAAATAGGGCATCTTTCAGATAACTAGGGCTGAAAAATGATTAGATATTATCGGGCAGTATCTATTTCCATATCCTGTTCAAAGCAGACTCAGATAGGAACATTTGAATTCGATCGGATCCAAATCCAGATACCCATTCATGAATGTTGTTGGACATAGATCCAGATAAGGATTTTGAAAATTTTTCAGCCCTACCAGTAGTAGGTGTGAAACATCCAAAACCAACCCTAAATGTAATTCAGGTGCATAAAGCTGGCCTGGACAAGCCACGAAGGGGCCTAGGTCAAGCCATGAAGGGCCAAGGATGAAAACTCTATTTCCTTGATATATTCTTATCCAGCTCTGTATTTCACCAGCATATGACGTGACATTTCTGAGCCATGTTGGTTGCGTAGAATGTTTCTGTAACGTGCAGCATCACACCATTTGCTTGAAACCTGGAAAGTAGCCGCCATAAAGTTTGTTTCAAGGGTAATATATACTGCTATCGATTTCTTCCTCTCTTCTCAAAATCTGGGGGCGGAAACAGTTTGGTCCCTTAGAATAGGACAGGGACCTGCTCGTTTGTCCTAATCTAATCACAAATTAACGAATGAAACCATTAAACTAGAGATGGTTCTCGAAAAGGCTATGCCCCCCTGCAAGTCTTCAAGAAATGGACACTTATAGGGGATATGGTTACCAAGAAAAAATGTCTGGATTTCATTAAGTGCATGCATCATGGAGCTTGCCATTTGAGCCGAACGTTTCACGTCCTCGCTTTTTAGTCAAAAAGAAAGAAAGAAAGAAAGAAAGAAAATGGTCAGTTCGAATGAACCATTAAACTAGAGATGGTTCTTCAAAAGGCTATGGCCCCCTGCAAGTCTTCAAGAAATGGACACTTATAAGGGATATGGTTACCAAGAAAAAATGTCTGGATTTCATCAAGTGCATGCATCATGGAGCTTGCTATTTGAGCTGAACGTCTCACATACTCGCTTTTTAGTCAAAAAAGAAAAAGAAAGAAAGAAAAAGGTCAGTTCTGGTTGACATGGGCAAGGTTCAGCCCCTGATTGGTGTCCAAACTAGGTGCTTGGTTTGGTTCCGGGTGTATCTACTACACACTAGAATGAAGTGAAAGATAGCTGGGGAGACGAAGTCAAGATTGCCATGGATGGACTCATCTGGGAAAATTCATGCAAGTAAGTCCATAGTCTAGTTCTGCACCCTTATTTCTCCATGAACATGGATTCTATCAGCCAATAGTAGGTGGCTGAACCGCATGACGGGACCTACTGGCAACGTAATTCTACGTGATTCGCCGACACATTAGTTGTCAATTGGATTGAGCCCACCAGGATGGCAAGCTTTGGCGAAGAATTTGAGACAATTTGAACTCATCAGAGTAGTTGCTAAAGCAATCAAAGCACTCTGACCTAACCTACGTCGGTTCTAGCCGCCACCTTAGGTGCACCATATTTCCTTGTATTGAGTTGAATATTGAACCAAAGTAGTCAAATTAAGCATCTTTTAAGTAACTTGACTAGTTGGATTTGATGTGCTAAGTGACATTCATGACTACCTAAATGGTAAATCTATAACCGGACCTTGCGTGCATGTCATTTAGACATCGATGTCAATGGGCCGATCCAAGGTCCTCACTTTATATTGTCATGGGCTGGCTCATGTAGTTGGGCCAATTCAAAAGTTTGCATATGTGGTTATGGGGATTTTTTTTTTTAGTCTACTTGTGGCGTATCCCCATCGAGGTGCCATTCCACCGGCAAACCCAGGGCCGACCCAATTCTTAGGCAACTTAGGCAGTCGCCTAAGGCTTTGGCCCTAAGAAAGCCTACTGTAGAAAAGGCCTCAAAGACAATGGAAAGGAGAAAAGGCTTCTTTGTGAGTTTGCCTTAGGTCGACCCACTACAAGGAAAACCTCAAATACAAAACGGCCTTAAGCCTCCAGACATATTGGGACGCTTGCAAACCGAATAAGAGATGATGCACAAAAGCATTTTCCACGGCTAAAATCCCCATCACCTTTCTTTTTTTTTTTTTTTTTTTTGCTTCGTTTTTTTCCTTCCCTTCCTTTCCTCGTAATGGGGATATGCCACATAATATAGATGGCAGGCAAGAAGAACGGCCCCAATATTTTTATGGCTTGGCCGCCACGGTACGAGCCAATCACTGCATGGATAGAGAAAAGCACGACTTGCAAGGTTTTGGCCACGACTCCAACCTTCGTGCAATTCGCAAATAATAACATAAAGGTTTAATTGAATAGATCATGTAGTTGCGCAACTTAGTCTAGAAGCTCACACTGTTTGACCCAATTTTTTGGTAGTCCAAATGGGCAGGGTTGTGGTTTAGTATCATTGAAGTTTAATTAGCAATGGTTCAAACGAGGTATGATGAGTTTGCACCTATAAAACTTTTTATTGTTTCTTGGTTCTCCGCATTAGTTTTGTTGCTGGAAACTGGACCCGGGGGCGACCGGTCAGCTAAGAAGGTGGAGCTCCGGCGAATGCTGGTGGGCGGCGATCCGTCGGCGGGCGGCGTCCTTCGCTAGACTTGCAAAGAAGCCGGTGGCTGGGTTTTCCGGCACCGGCCCTCCGATGCCTAAGTCACAGAGGGCCAATGTGTATGGGAGAAAACAATACATATGCAAAGTCTTTGTTCGCCAGCCCTCTCCTAAAATGGAGGAGTTCCCCTTTTATAGAAGAGGGCTGGGTTACCTGTGATGTGATAGGGCGAGATCACCGTACAACTGAGCACGTCGTACGATCAGGTGAATTAATGCTTTGTCGTAGGAGGTGAGATCGGAATCAAGGAGTTGTCACGGCCATCTGGATGCAACCGAGCTGACTTGCCATAGAGAATTAGAGATCCGTAGACGTGCGCATTAATTGTGGAGTAAGTCGGAGACGTGCATTAATTGTAGAGTAAGCCGGAGGTCTGCAAGAGCCATGTGTGATGATGGTTGAGTGAGCCGGAGACATGCATTAATTGCGGAGTAAGCTGGAGGTCTGCAGGAGCCATGCATGATGATGGTTGAGTGAGCCGGAGACGTGCATTAAATGCTGGGGGCGATGGCAGGGTATGGTCTCTGATCAGGCTACGGAAGGATATGATTGTAGTATGTGAATGGCGAGGTCGGACTCCTGAGGTGGCGAGCTCCGAGGTCGGATACCTGGCCGGGCGCTGGGTTGGGAGCTCGGAGGTCGGACATATCCAAAGTCGGGCGCATCCGAGGTCGGGAGTTCGGGTGGCCTTGATCACGCATCCCGCGACATACTCATGTGCCTTGGGGCGATCTATATTACCCCAACACTACCTCCGACTTCCGAGTTCGAGCCGCTTGCGAGCTCGGACGTGGGAAGTAGTTGCCTTTATCACTGTGGTGGGGGCCAAGGGGACTTTAAATTGTTTCGGCGCTCCGCACGTTTCGGGGTACTTTTAATAAGAGGAGATGAGGCGACGCCTTTTCGTCCTCCGAGACCATTTTGTGAGGCGGGCTCATGATGGGGTCCCAAGATCCGACGGGACGCTGCTTCGATGGCATGTTCGAGGCGCCAACCTAAAATAAATATGCCGCTCCGATTTTTGGGGCTGACACATGGCGCAATCTGAACGAGAGGCGGGATCCGGCCCTGCCGATCCGGCCGTCGGAAAAGTCTATATAAACCCCTCGACCTGGCCCTAAAAAAGGTCTCGATTGGCTGCTTTCCTTTCCTCATTTTGCTTCCTATTTGTCTCCCAGTTGTAATCGAGCCCTCCGGCAGCGCTTCAAGGCGATTTCCAGCGATCCCCCCACCGTAGGTCATTCTCCCTCTTTAGCTAGGAGTGTCCTTCTCCCCTTTTCTTTATTTTCCCTTTGTTCTCCACCCTCTCTTCTTTCTTGCTGAAAATGGGCTTTGGTCCGAACGAAGTCGGATCTAGCCTGCCGGAGGAGGAACTGGAGCTGGTTCACTCCCAATTCTTTTTCCGGCCAGGGTTTCATTTGAAACCTACGGGGCTGGAGGATCGGGTAATGCGACCGCCCCCAAGTCGGATCGGAGTGTACGTTGAGACGCTCTGGGCCGGCCTACGGTTCCCCCTCCACGAGTTTGTGAACGACCTGTTGGTGGAGTACCAACTCGTCCCAGCACAGCTCGCTCCGAACTCGTGGAGGACTACAGTCGGGTTCTTATCCCTTTGCCTTGCGCATGGGATCCCGGTTCTAGTGAGCGTTTTCCGCCGGTGTTTTCTATTAAAGACAAACCCGACGGACGGAGAGTGGTTGTACTTCGCCTTTCGAGGCGGTATGTCCCTCTTCCGAGGTGCCCCTTCCTCTATCCACGAGTGGAAGGGGAGATTTTTTTTCTTAGCATCTGAGGTGTCTTGGGGGTTTGACCCGAGGTGGGGGCGCCCCCGACTGAAGGCCCTCAACAGGCTCTCCGAGCTTATAGCGGATAAGCAGAGGGTTCTTGACTCCCTGCGGGGTCTCGAAAGGGATATCAACTTGACCGACCTCCTGAGCGAGGAGGCCTTGGTGAACGTCAGCCTGAGTTCGGCGCGCTCCGAGGGTAAGAGCAGTTACATAGTTTCGTTTGTTTCCTACTCTTCTTACTTAAGAGTTTTTCTCCCTTTGCTTCAGATATACCCCACATGGCAACCAGCAATGCGTCCTTGTTCTTCCGGCTGAAAAGGAGGTCATTCGAGGTCTGCGGGGCTCTTCCCGAGCCTCAAAAGAGGGCGAGGCCGACTCCTACTTCCGTTTCTGGCGGGGCGAGAGTATCTGGGGCCGGCACATCATCGTGTCCCGGGAGAAGGCCCCATCAGCTGAGCGCGCAAGCTCAACTTCCGGAGAGGCGTCTGAATCGGCGCCTCCGGCCTACCCCGCTCCCGTTGCTCAACGGGCAGGCCGGACTGTTGTTCGTCTGCGGCGGTCGGGGCCCGAGCCGAGCAGGGGCCCCGGAGTTCCGAGTGCACCTCGGGTCGCCGCTTCAAGTTATGCTGGTCCCAGCTCATCTGGGGCTGGGGGCGTTGCGGAAAGGGTCCTGTCGGCCTGGAACCCCCATTTTGCAAGGGCAGCTCGACCCTCGAAGATGCCGATGTTGCGCGCACGATCTTTCGCCGCGCGATGCTCTCGGCCGACCGGGCCATGTTCGAGGCCCTCAGCCTCGAAGAAATTGTCGATCAAACCTACTGAAATGCCGTTCGGGTAAGTCACTTTCATACTTTGCTTTTAGTCATCATTATCTCCTTCACCTTCACTCATCATCTCCTTTTTTGCAGCATTTCCACTAGATTGACACTCTTGTATTCATCACCTCGGGATGCCAGAACGAGTCTGGACGATTCCAGAAACAATTGAAGTCGGCCGAGAAGAGGCTTACGGAGTCCGAGGCTGAGCTGGCCGAGGCCCGCGCGCAGAGGGAGGCCACCAAGGTCAGGCGGCTTGCGATCGTCAGCGAGCTCGAGGAGGATAGGGCCTTCCACTCCCTGACGAGGTCCGAGTTGCGCGCTGCTGAGGCGCGACTCGCGGAAGCCCGCTCTGAAGCTGCGGGGTATAAATATGAAGGCGGAGCCCTCCGCCTTAAGGTCGAGCAGCTGAGGCCCGAGAAAAGAGGGTGCTCGAGCAAGCCCAAAATGCCGTGGAGCTCTTCAAGGAGTCGGAAGAGTTCCGCGACATGCTCGAGGAGGAGACCGTCGACGGGTTTCTCCGGGGCTTTGAAAATTTTAGGTGGTAGATCGGTCGGTTCTGCTGCCAGCTCGATCTTTCGGGGATCCGGCCGAGGTATGGGCTCGGCGACGATGGTGAATCCGATGTGCCCTCACCACTCGAAGAGGGGGAGGAGGGCGAAGTCGAAGCCGCCGAGGCGGAGGCGGAGGCCGGGACCGCCGAAGTGGAGGCCGAGGGAAGGAGCGCCGAGATCGGACAAGTCGTCCGGGCGACTCCCACCGAGGGGACTCCTGAAGTCGTCCGGGCGACTCCCGCCGAGGGGACTCCTGAAGTCGCCGACGGAGCTGTGCCCGTCCCCGTCGAGGAAGGTTCTAAGCCAGTGCCTGCCGAAGTCCCCCAAGTGATCATCGTGGATGATCCTGGTGCCGATGAGGCCGGAGCCCCCTAGGGATAGTTTTTCCTTTTATTTGTTGTAAGCGTGGTCAGTTTCTAAATTCATTGTACAGCTGACCCCAATCTTATACTTTGGCCTTCGGGCCTGTATTAATGAAATAATTCTTTTCAAACTTATGCCTTGTCTTCCTTCCTTCTTTTGTGCAATGAATAAGCCTTTACATTAATCTTTCAAGTCGGACTCTTCTTGATGAGTCTTTCTAAGTGCTCGAGCTTGGCTAAGTTCTTGGACTTAGACTTAGATGCGGAGCACATTTGTTAAGGCACCAAGCCTAGCTCTGATTAGGACAACGTTTTAGGTGTTGGGCTCAAGCCGTAGAAAAATTCGCTAAGTCTTTGAGCTCGGCCAAATTCGTAAACTTAAGTTCCGTGGACTTAAGCTTCAACCATGCTCGTTAAGCCAAATTTTGTCGGCGAATTCCTCCAAGTCTTCAGACTTGGCTGTGTGCACAGGCTTTCGTTCAATAAGCCTAGGCTTAAATCGCGCTCACTAAGTGAAGCTTCGAACTCCAACTTTAGAGAAGTCCTCTAGGTTTCCAAGCTTGGGTTTGAATCTTGCCGAGCTCTCGGGTTTGGCCCGCACGTTGGGCCCGGTCCTCAAGTCCTGAAGAGGTTTCGTTGGGCTCTTGAATTTGTCTTTTGGACAATTTTGGCCAAGTCTTTTAGCTCGGCTTTCCAGATGTTAGCTCACAAAAGGCTTTGGGGTCGGTCTCTAGCGAAATTACGGACCGAAGTCACGTTGCCGCCGAGACCTATGCGGCAGTTGGTTTCGGTCTTGACCGAGGTGCCAACAAGCGAAGTTGGAGCTTTATGGTGAGTGCCTCGGCACTTTCCGAGCTCAACCAAGGTATTAAGGGGCGAGGTCGTTATCGCCGATTAGCAACGGGGAAGGCATGCCTGAGGTGATGGAGACCCTGGTTCGTAGTAGATTCGAAGAGTCATCCTGACCTTGGTCGGGGGGAGTCCTGAGCTCAATCGGAGAACCACTGGCGTCATGAATAAATAAATGTAAGGGAGCAAGCGTTGGTTAAAATGTACCTTCCAAACTGTTGGAGTTAGGCACCCCGTGCTGAGGTAGGTAGCTTCGCTCTTTGGCTAGCTTTTGAGGGCGCTCTTTCGCCCAGGGTCTGCTTTAGGGACGCCGGCATGTTGGAAAATATTGCTGCCATTGGAGATCTGTGTAGACATTGCTCTGATGTTGTTCACGAACATTTCAGGTGTTGTTCACGAACGTTTCGGGGGTTGTTCATGAACGTTTCAGGGGGCCACGAAGGTACTACCCCGTCTTTCCGAGGTCGAGGGAGCTTGGGCTCACTGTCGACTTATCGGGGCATCTCGACCTTAGTCGAGGAGGCGCTACGGGGGGGGCGTGAAGGTACTCCCCTGTTGTCGATGTCGAGCGCCACGGAGGGCCGCGAAGGTACTACCCCGTCTTTTCGAGGTCGAGGGAGCTTGGGCTCACTGTCGACTTGTCGAGGCATCTCGATCTTAGTCGAGGGATCGTGCGCAAGGTCGAGGGGTCTGGGAACGCACTATCGACCTGCAACGCTTCCCGATGTCGAGGGGTCTGGGCACGCACTATCGACACTCGAGGCATCCCGACCTTTGTCGGGGTCTTTGAGGCAGATCGAGACCGAGCTCGATATCGTCGTGGCGTGGGCATCCGGGCTTGGTCGGGCATCCGATTCACAAACATTCCAACATCAAGAGAAACACAACATGATTAAGAAGGAACCGTAGACAAGTTATTGTAGGAAGAAGATGGGACTCAGGTTCCCGATCACCAAGATCCCCTTGGGGCTTCACTGGTGGTACATCCGAAGATTTTCGGAGGTCCAGCTTCGTGAGATAAGGGTCCCTCCGAGGGATTCCAGCTTGTATGCTCCGGATCGCTGAACTCGCGCAATCCGATATGGTCCTTCCCAATTTAGGGTTAGCTTCCCCTGCTCGTTGGCTGAGAAGCTTCAATTCTTCTAAGGACGAGATCCCCTACTTTGAAAAGTTTTGCCTTGACTTTGGAGTTGTAGTACCGGGCCGTTTTTTGCTGGTACCTTGCCATACGAACTCCGGCGACTTCCCTTACCTCCTCGACAAGGTCCAAATTGCTTCTGAGTTGGGAAGAGTTGGAGTCGGCGTCGTAGTGTTCTACCCTCGGGGAGGGAAGCCCGATTTTCAGGGGGATGACAGCCTCCGTTCCGTAAGCCAAGTTGAAGGGGGTCTCACCTATGGGCAGCCGAAATGTAGTCCGGTAGGCCCAGAGGATGTTGTATAGATCCTCGACCCACTGTCCCTTGGACCGATCGAGCCTGGCTTTGAGCCCCTGCAAAATAGTGCAATTTGCTACCTCGGTTTCTCCATTTATCTGTGGATGGGCGACCGAGGTGAAGCGGTGGTCGATGTCGAGCTCGGAGCAGAATTCTCTGAATCGAACATTATCGAACTGGCGGCCGTTGTCAGATATGAGGATGCGGGGGAGTCCAAATCTACAGATTATTGACTTTCAGACAAAATTCCGCATCTTTTGCTCGGTAATCTGGGCCGCTAGCTCAGCCTCGACCCACTTGGTGAAGTAGTCGATGGAGACGACCAGAAATTTTTTTTGCCCAGTAGCCAGGGGGAATGGCCCCAGAATATCAATTTTTCACTAGGCAAATGGCCAGGGGGCACCGATCGAAGTCAGCAGGACTGAGGGTCGGCGCTGGATGCTGGTGTTCCGCTGGCACCGGTCGCATCTTCGGACGAAGTCCGTTGCGTCCTTCTGGAGTGTCGGCCAGTAGTATCCCTGACGAAGGATCTTGTAGGCAAGTGCTCGGCCTCCTAAATGATTTCCGCAGATTTCTTCGTGGACCTCTCGTATAGCATAGTCCGTTTCTGACGGGCGGAGACATCTGAGGAGGGGAGAGGTAAAGGATCTACGGTAAAGTTTACCTTCATACAGTACATATCGGGAGGTGAGGTGCCTGATTCGGCGAGACTCGAGCTCATCGTCGGGGAGGACTTCATCTTGCAGATAACTGATGAGCTCGTCCATCCAGCTCGGCTCGACCTCGAGGCAGAGGGCTGGCTTGGGTTCTTCAGTGCTGGGCATTTGGAGATACTCGAGCACTGTCGCTTTGGAAAGCTCACTCATGCGGGAGGTTGCCAGTTTTGACAGTTAGTCCGCCCTCTGATTCTCCGTCCTTGAAATATGTTGGATGTTGAAGGAGCTCAGAGCGGAAGTGAGATCTTGCACTTTTTGAAGATATTTCTGCATCATGAGCTCTCTAGCTTCAAAGTCTCCCAGGATCTGGCTCACGACCAGTTGGGAGTGTTAGAACCCGTCCATGCCGCAGAAAATTTAAAAAAATTCAGATGCAGCGGAAGAGGCATGCGCGGGATCAACCGTTCATCGCATGAACGTTATTCAAAAATCGTTCGAAGATAGATAAGGATTAAAACCTTTTAAAACATTAGGAAGATTAGATCTTCACCTTTGTGCGGGTAGATGATCACCGCAAACTGATGATCGTAGTTTTGGAAGAAGGTTCGCTTGAAGTCGCACACGTGTCCGGCCTCTACGGGTATCCACATGAAGCAGAGGACCAATCCAAATGCTCCAATCTCCCTGGGGTGCTAGCTCCCTTGCGGAGATATATTTTGATGGCTGATCACCTTCCTTTCAATCAACCCTTGATTGTGCTTGGGAGGAGGAAAAAGAAGAATGCTCAAAAGGAGAAGAAACAAAGGCTTGTTGCTGCCTTTCCTTTTCCCTGCGTTGGAACCAAGAAGGAGGGAGGAAGAGGGCCGCCACCAACTTTTCTTTTGCTTCCCTTGCTTGCGGCTGCAACTAGAGGAGGAAGAGAGGGAGGCCACGGCTGGAAGGAGGGCTTC
>JAOXJJ010001579.1:0-10318 GCA_025769935.1 Phoenix roebelenii
GCAGATAAAATCTCACCACTCTTGGAATACATATCCACCAGAGCAGTACCAACAAAAACATTAGAATCTAGGTAGCGTCGGATGGCAAATCCATGGATCTGCTTACCAGCTTGAATTCCTCCGACAGGGTTGCAAGCAGGGAGGACAGAGGATAGGGTCACCGAATTGGGTACCTGGTTTTCTTCAAGCATTTTTCGAAACACTGAAATAGCTTCTTCAGTCCGTCCACTTTGTGTGTATCCTGCAATCATTGCATTCCATGTGACCTGATCTCGCTCATCGACTAGAACACCGTCGAACAGCTGACTTGCAGTCTTGACAGAACCAGACTTTGCATACATGTCAATCAGATAGCTCTCCAACCCTTCACACTGTATCCCATGCCTAATGAGATATCCATGTGTTTCTTTCCCGATCCTGAGACTGCCCAGATTGGATGCTGCAGAAAGCAGGGCCATCACTGTCACGGAATCCACAGAAAACCTCTCCCTCTGCATCTCATAGACCAACAGGAGACCCTCAAAGTTCAAATCATTCTGCACAAAAGCAGAGACCATGGTGTTCCATGAGACAAGATCTCTCTCAGGCATCTGACAGAAAAGCTCAAAGGCAATTTGAACACAACCACACCTCGAGTACATAATAATAAGTGCATTACAAAGAATCAAGGGCAGTGCCATTGAATACTCTTTAACCAGAAAAGCATGGACCTGCTGCCCCAGCCTGACATCCTGTAGCTGCGAAACTGCCACTAGGGAGGATAAGAACGTCACGGCATCAGCATCAACCACATCCGACTCCAAAATCTCGAAGAAAAGGGAAACAGCTTCATCGAACCGATCATTCTGAACGTACCCACCAATCATGGTATTCCACACTTCGATGTTCTTAAACTCAGCTTGATCGAATATTTTCCTTGCAGACTGCACATCCAAGAGCTCCGAATACATAAATATCGCCGAACTCAAAACAAACTGATCACTAACATACTCACTTCCATGCCTAACAAGAAAACCGTACAACATGTCGGCGCACCTCCCGCCCCCCACACTGACCGCCGCTGGGAGCACATTGATAAAACTGACCGGCGTTGGCCGAACTCCCACCTCAATCATGCTTTTGAACTGCGCCAGCGCCTCAGCCGGCCGCCGCGACCTGACATACCATCCTATCAGCGTGTTCCACGAGACCACATTTCTCTTGGGCATTCGGTCGAACAGCAACCGGACAGCATCGGCACGTGCGCATTCCGGGGCCAGAGAAGAGGCGTACATGTTGAGGAGGGAGTTGTTGAGAACGCGGTTCTTGGGCGGCGCGGGGGAGCGGCGGAGGAGGTGGCAGTGGATGGACCTGCCGAGGGCGAGCTGGCGGGCGTCAGCACAGGCCTTGAGGGCGGAGGAGTAGGTGTAGTGGTCGGACCGAGGGGGGCCGCCACCGGCGGCGGAGGAGGAGTTCATAAGGGAGTAGAAGCGAAGGGCGTCGGCTGGGAGGGAGTTGGAGGCGTAGCCGATGAGGAGCGTGTTCCATATGAGGGTCGGGGCGGGGCGAGGGAGGGCGTCGAAGAGGCGGCGGGCGGCGGCGAGGCGGCCCTCCTTGCAGAGCTGGCTCAGCCGGGACCGGAGAGTTGTGGGTTTGGGTTCGGGGCTTGGGTTCGAGGTGTGCTCGGGGTTTTGGGGGAGGGAGAGGAGGAGAGGGGTTGAGGGAGTCGGGGTGGGGAAAGGAGAGGGGAAGGAGAGGTGGAGAGGAGGGAAGAGGGATGACATGGCTTGGAGTTTTTGTTTCCCATTTCCTTGTATCGTCTTCTCTGTTCTTTATTCTGCTCTGGTGTGCTGTGGGTGCTCAAATTATCTTCAAGAAATAGACTGGGGTGGTGCAGGAGCCAGCCAGGGCAAAAGAAATATGTTTTCCATTTCTATTTTATAAAATATTATTATTATTTTTTTAATTTTATCTATTATTTATTTATTGAATAAATAGTTTGCTAGGACTTCATTGCCTTACTAGCTTCAATCAAATAATAGGCAAAATTGCCTGATAAAAATGCACTAGTAATAGAAAAATAAGGAAGAGGATGAGGATAAGGATAAGGATAGGGTCAAAATGGTAGACAGGTCTAGAGAGTCGACCCAAGAATACTAATAGCAGGTGAGACAAAACATATCCACAAAAGATAAAGAAGGTAAGGTTCAAGCGAAGGGTGGGTGAATTGAATTTTCAAACCTAACATTTGAATCTCGATCTAGAATTATATTTTTCCTAAGGAATTATACTATTTTAGATGAAATGGATACAAGTGAAGAAAAGAAAAAGAATATAACTTTCTATCCTCTTGTTTGAACGCCTACAAGAGAAAAGAAATCTATTTGGATTATTGATTTTGGAACGAAAAAGGAATAAAAAAAATATTTATGTCTTGCAGTTTTTCTCTCCAAATCTCTTGACTTCTAGTGATTTCTTTTTATTTAAGATCAATTTGTCTCCTCAGTTTCTCTTGGAATCATTTTCCGCAATCCGTTAGCTGGCTGCTTTAATGAGATCAGCCAATCCTCAGATGAGTTTAGCAAACATTAGCTGTTATTGGATCCACTTAACCACCATAGAAAATTTTTTCTTGGACAAGCACCGATATTGGCTTGAATAAAGCCATCCTCTCTTATCTCATATCAAATATCATTGGAATTTGAATTAGCAATGAAATGTTGTCCCCATTTTACTCAATATATTAGTCAAAAATTAATCCACAACTAACATTGTAGAAGTTGGAAGGAAGTGAAAACATGCTAATTATCCACAAGTGGAGCCACATGCAACTCAAATTGTCCACCATTTTGGATGCTTGCAAGTCAAATAGCATGGTAAGTTGACTTGCCCATTGAGCTGCAACTTATGGTAAATCTCCTCCACCGTCACTCTTCTTGTCCGTCTCTACACCACCATGCATTGTCTTTGACCTCTACTCACTCTCCCTCCATGGGTGCCTAGGTCCAGACCCTTGTCACCCGTGGCTTTGATGCCGACCTTTTCGTTTTAAACACCCTTATCTCCATGCACATCTAAGTGTTCTGATCTAGCATCCACTTACAAAGTCTTCAGTGAAATATCTCTAACACCTCTCCTTTCCCTGAACTCTTCTCCAAATACCCAATGAGCTTCCTTTAAGTTCGAATACTGCAACTTAAATTGCAATGCAACTCAAGTTATGGTGCAACCTCAACTACAACGCTCCAAACAACTCTGAAGTGAAACAGAATCTTTCAAAAATTGAGCAGTGTGTGAATTCTGGTCAAGTGGAACAAATTCACAAATATTACTGCAACAAATAAAATGGAATATTAACAATGAAGATTTTTTTGTTAAGGCCGCATATATATATATATATATATATATGTCCGCAGCTGAAGAGATCAAGAATCCTCCCTTTCCATCAAAGAACTGAAGAGATTAAGAAGAACAATAAGCATAAACTTCTACAGGGAAAAAAAAACCTACGTCATTGGCTCGTATCACCTGCAAGCAGTAGAACATTTATCTTTAAAAGTTTGAGCAGTTTGAGAAGAAATCGGTAACCGGAGCATAAATAATATAGATTTAGTTTCGCTAAAAGATATTAATTAAATTCCCCTGCTTCAAATAATCAAAAAAATCTCATGGTCGCCCTTTACATCTGCAAAGCTTCTAAGTGGCCGTTCATAAATTTGAAAATCGAACAATTACATGAGGAAAGGCCATGAGGACCCAAAGCCATGAGTTGCAGTCTCTAATAACACAGCACAACCCAATGCTTTGGTTTCCTGGAGGAGGCAGAAATGCCACCAATTCCATGATGCATGGAGCAAAGTATTCAGTGCAGATCATCTCACAATCACAAATCTGTTTCAACCAAGCTTCTCTGTGCTTGACGTGTCCGATCTGCAGACATCCCCACGACAAAGCGGACAGACCCTACAGCAAAAATAAAACGAATCTTCGCATGTGAGCAAGTATTATTGCATGTGAAAGTCCTTAGACTTGGAGATGGAAAAAGGAAAAATCAAACAGAATGCGCAGGAGATATTTCTTAATCCGTCTTGTGCAAGCACAAAGATCATGAAAAACTTATAACATAACAGGATTTCCCGACTTCACTATTTAGCCGTAAACCTAACTAGGCAAAATAATTGTGATTATAATTGCGCAACAGATTAAACTTTATATTTAATGGAATCAAGCACCAAAATATATGAATACATAAAGTGCTGTCAAGCTGTTGAACAGAACCCAACAGACAAACACACAGCACAAATTCAAACAGCCAGGAGCCAGCTACTTAGCAACTTAGAAGATATAGCGGTTGATAGAGATGAAAATAAGTGGACAATGTATTGTGGATCAGGGTTGGAAGCATATAGAAGAAGATGCTTGAGCTTTCCTCTTAAATTGATAAAGTTGAGTTACTTTGAAATTTCTCATAAATCATGAATGATTTACAATATTTGTTTGAGATATGCAGATGAAAAATACTTATGCATTTATCTAATTTACCATGGTTGAAAAAAGGAATAAACTTAAAAAGAAAAATATTAAAGCTACAAAAGAGTGGTTAAACTAAATGATGAAGAAATCTAACAAGGTTCAAGCACTAAAAGGAACAGTTTCATAATAACCTGTATCAACAGAGCTAGAGCAAAAATTGTTGAAAGGGATCATATCAAAGAATTACAAAAAAAAAAAAAAAACAATAAGGAGTTTCTTTGAGTTTTATAATAATGAATTATCTAATTCTATTTAAAAAGGTTCTGACATTAATCATCCAACGGTAGCAGGAGAAATAAGGAAAACAATCAATAGTAGACCTAGAAGCAGGATGAACAATGGATCAGATTAACAGATACCTGTGAATCTCTTTCAACCACTTATCTATACATGTTCGGTGAAATTCATGATTGCAAGGCAGTATTCGCATGCAATCTCCTTCTTCATACTCCACAAGGCAAATATAACATCTGTCAACCAAATGAAACCCAAGATAATGCCTCCTAAGTTTAAAGATGCAAATAAAGAAAATCCAAAAATAATAAATAAAGAGTGAAAAAACTTCTAAGCCGCAAGAAAAGACATCTAAAACAATCATACATCAACAAAGGAAAAAGAAGAATTTTGCAATTAGAATCTAGCACATTCTACCAAAAGGATAAAACCAACCATTAAAAGAAAATGCAAGTCATGTGCACTAGCAAATAGTACATAATGGAAAATTAGCTTGTTAACTGCATTTTCTATTCAAAAAAAAAACTTATAGTTTATTTTTTTTTTTTTAGATGTGTATTCATAGAACCCTCTCATCTTATCACTTAAACCAATTTAAGCCTGATTCAGATATGGTGCTCTAGAAGCAGGAGTTGATGTTTTAATACCAGTCGATTTGGTCATTGTGGGACTGCTTTTAGGGGCATCACTGATTTAGATTCCAGACCTGCTGTAAATATAAAACAAATTGTAGAAATAATTCTCGAGAAGTACAAGAAAAGTGAAGTTAAAGAGGAGAATGAAGGCAAAAAAGAGGACATTCAGAAAGGTTAAGAGAGGGAGGAGAAATGAGAACACCACTAACCCAAATGAATGAGAAGAAAATATCAAATTTTATGATGCTGATAACTAAGCTGGCCAGCAAGGAAACTTTCTTTGGGCATGGATGCCATCTAACCTTCTTCTAGATGCATACTAGCCACCTTTGGATGCAAACTGGCTACACTCCATCTCAAGGGAGGCATATAGCACCTCAACGTCTGGAAACTTGCGTTCTCTCTGGCCAGCAGAACCATCCTGTTTTCTCTTTTCAAATCTTCAGTAACCAGTCTTTATCAGCACAAGAGTCACAAATAATGATAATCTTAGAAAACAAGTTTCAATTGGTGAAGCTAGGCACTAACAGTGAAGAGAGGAGAAATCATGGATAGAATTTTTTTGATAGCATTTGCCTAATCATATCCCATGCTATGTTGGGATACGATTAAAAGATAAGGTGGGCATTCCACTAATAATGACGTATGAGTGCTATCAAGAGCTTAGGAAAACTGAAGCTCGCTTACATTGGTGACAATTTTACTTGACTATGTAGGCCCTAACAACTAACCCTCCCTACCAATAAACTAACTTCTCATCTTCAGTGTTCATAAATAGACACTATACTGAAATGAAAAAGGAAGACATAGAAAAAGGATTCAAAACAGCAAGTTATGCTCATAGAATGCCTTCTAAAAACCAGACAGCCCATGCAATGAATCTTGATGGAGAATCATGCATGCACCAAGTCAGTTATTAACCTGCACTGATCATTAAGAAACTGAGTGGGATAGCTATAACTAGGGGCATCACAGAAAACATATTGTATCAGGTGATATGTAAGTTGAAGATTAATTAACTGATACAATATTTAATGTCACAAATCTCCAAATCTTATTGTACGGTAGCATCATCTAGAATTTTGAATACAAATAATAAAGCAATCTCATGTTAAATCAAATTAAAAAATCTCATTCATTTATACAAAATGATTTAACTATGTCAAGTAGATGCTATGTTTAAAAGATGAGTCTTGACTTTAACATAATTTTAGAAATGATGATCAAGTGCCGGCAATGGTTATAGGTTCTAAATTTTGATTTATATGTAATAATAGTACAACTTAATTATGTCGATCTAGTGTGTCCTCCGGACAATTTCCAGAGATCATGTCTCCCACGGTTTCCATACACTGCATCTCAATGATATCATAGCCGTGTTACCCACTTGCAAAATTTTACAGGTTATTTATTAAATAGCAAACTCACATTCGTAACCACACACACAAACACAATTTTTTCCATAGTTACATGCAATTTTCTTAATTACACAAGCAAATTTATGTAAGCATTTCTAAAAAAATTGCATATCTGATTTGAAAAATAACAAAAATATAATGACAATTTGATAAATGTGAAATCATGATTACTGTCAAATGTATGCAAACTTACATTTTAGTTATGATGCTATCAACTAAATGAATTCTATGAATACAACAGAAAATGTTAAATCATAACCTTCTAACTCAGCAGAGGAAAATAACAACTTGAGAGGGAAAAGAATTTAAGCTTCGAGGCAAAGGACTACTTACTGTGCAGCCTCATCATTTTGGTGTTTATGTGGCTTCATGTATACTTTTAGTGGCATACATTCTACGACTTCCTTTGGAGCAGGAACAGATCCAATTGAGGAAAAAGACGGTCGAGATGAGAGAACTACAGACTGCTGATGAATTTCATCCAACACCTAGGTAAAATGGCCAAAGGAATAAAATTACTTTGACCAAGCAGTAACACATGATTAAGGAACATGATACAAGAAGTTCTCCGTAAACATTTCATCATACCTCAAAAAGTGCTTCTGCTAACATAACAATTCTAGATATGCTAGCCCTAGCACTTGTGTCATCATCAGGATTAGCAGCTCGATTGTTTGTTCTGCATGTGCAGTGACCTGTTCGATGTTGACCAGATAATATACATGATCTATCATGACCTGATAAATTCTCAAACCTGCTACCTAATCGCTGAAGGGCCCGGACCTGCTAAAAGAAGCAATTCTTCATGAATGTTACATATACAAGAAAGTCGAAGGCAAATCCATTTAACTTTACCTGAGATCTTATTCTCCTTCTTCTTTCAAGGAATGCTGATCTATGCTCCAGTAAATCACGGTTACTGGTTTCTCTAGGCTGCACAGTTTCCGAGGCATGATCAGCATTTATGTCTGTAGTGCCAGTGATTCGATAGGGGTGATGACTAGACGAATCTTGCAGCACTTCATTGTTCCTGTTGGAAGAAGATTGTGCTCGTCTTGTACCATCCAAGAGTTGTCTCCTGTTAACATGCTCTGTAGAACCAACAAACCTATCCTCTAGAAGAACAGGACCATATAATCCCTCAGAGAGGGAAGTCCTTCGAAGAACTCTGTCACGAAGCCGTCCGACGCTGAGTGTTCGGCTAAATCGCATGCTGCCTTCTAAAGGTTCTTGCGGTCCAAGTCGTCTACTGGAATATCTTAATTCAGCATTTTCAACTTCTAGTCGATTCCTACGAGAATATCGACTATTTGTAGCCTCGACCCTTTCATTGTTTGCGACCACATCTTGGGGACAATTATTTTCCACAATAGTACTCTCATGGGTGTCATTTACATTATTTAGAGAACTATCAACATCCATAATAGCATCATCACCTGCATCATTGTTTGGAATGGAAAGACCAGCTGAGAAGAGAGAGTGGGCCCTTGATGACCCCAAACTGACAGCTCTGTTTAACCTGAAACTAATTCCATCTGAGACAAAACCAAAACGAGAGCGCGACCTGCCTGCAGGGTTTGATGATCGGCTAATAGCAGCTGATGTGCCAGAGTTATTGCTGGCAACTGAATCAATTTGCAGTTCCCCATCTTGATCTTCTCCACTTTGTTCACCATCAGAGGAAGTTAATGAAGGCATTTTGCTAGGTCCAGAAAGCCTACGTTTCATGCAGCCTTCATGATTCCTTCCAGAGGCTTTTCTCTTTGTTTCGTCCGCTCGAATATTGTCTTTAGATCTTCCACCTTCTTCTTTCTTCTGAAAATGAAATCAAAATCCAAACTATTTCAATTCTCGAAGCTCTTAAAACTTATCATTCCTATAAGAATCCAGAATTTAGGATGCGACACCAACATAATCCAATATCCAGAATGACAGTAACATGTGCAGAAATTGTCAGACAATACATAAGATCGATAAGCAAACCAACCCAGTGGCATTTACATGGAATTTATCTTCTACTGAAGTTTACTACGTTGACACAATCCACAACTCAATTCACTTGCCAAGAAAAATGCATATAAGAAAAGATAAATAGAATGAACGAACAACCCTATGTCTTTCTAAGGAAAATAAAATGAAAAACCAGTATCCGCATAGCCAGAGCCTGTGTGACGACCAAGGTAAATGTGCCACCAAGTCGGAGCAAATCATGCAAATTAAAGGGGAAAAAGATAACTCAATTTCTCGCAAACCCAGGCTACTATATTTCAATAATTAATTTTTTTCAATATTAGTGGTTTCTAATTTTGAATCAGTGTCCCAAAAAGCTCAAAGCTTTCTTCGTGGGAGAATACAATAACTTGAGAACCCAGCCTACGAAACATCATAAATATCATCCATTAGAAGAAAACCACTCTTTTAATCAACCCAACAATCACAACTTTCATGGAAAGAAGATCTCGTAATTGCAAATTGCTGTAAAACTATACAAGCTTTCAAGTTCTTCCAATCTTCTTCTATATCAGTGAGCTCACAATGACGAGATCCAGCATTTTAAAACAGAATCAGAAACCAACTCTAAAGTATATCAGAAACCATCGATTTGAAGCTCAAAGATCGCAACTTTCTTAAAATCAGAAGCTTCTCATCACCTCAAACTGTCATAAAACTAAACAAAGCTCTCAAACTGTCATATAACTAAACAAAGCTGCCAACTTTATTCAGTGAGCTAATGACGACAAGATCCAGCATTTCAAAAACCAAATCAGAATGGGAACAGAAGTTAGGAAAAAGTGAAAAACGTAGATAAAAACAACTCACCCGGGCATCCCAAAGAGTGGATGAGAGGCGAAAGCAAGAAGAGCTGAAAACCCTAACACCTCTGGATCTCGCCTTCCATCTTCCACCCACCGCCGTCGCATCCTTGCTGCTCCCGGATCCCATCCCCTCTCCCTAGCGATCGCAATCCAACCTAATGCCGTCGCAATCCGGCGAACCCCAGCTCGATTTCCATCGCTCCCCACCCCACAATGCCGAACCCTAGAACGATTTAGAGAGGGAGAGAGACGAAGGCTAAGAAGAAGATACCCGAGCTCGATCTATTATTCTTTATTCTATTTTTAATATTTTTCTTTCTCTTCTTCACCGAGTTCTAGGGCAAAGCATGAGCGCGATATGATCACCGATGGTGGGTTTAGGTCTTAAATCTCCCCATGATGAGAGAGAGAAGGTGGCTAACAAGTACTGCCACCCCACGAGATTCTACTAACATTCAGACTCCGCGGTAAAATGGCAGATTTCTTACGGTCATTATTTGATGGATAAATATTATAAAAAAATTAACCGTTATCTAATTTACCCATATTTTCATATTTTTCCAGATAAATAAGTTATTTTTTATAAATAATATTTATCCATAAAATGAGAAAAAAATCTTACCCATCTAAAAAAATGAGTAAGTCATTTTTATTATGTATTATACTATATAGTAATATTATATGTTCTCTATATTATACTGTA
>JAOXJJ010001580.1:0-10309 GCA_025769935.1 Phoenix roebelenii
CCACCCTTAATATTAGTTGCTTAATATTTGCTTATTGTCATTCAATATTTTTCCAGATGGCAAGAGAGTTAGAGGAAATATTGCGTCAACAGGTTGTGCAATCAGCCAAAAGCTGTGTTTCTCCTAATGGAGTATCATTTCTCGATCAAGTTATTTCTCCTCTATATGAAGCTATAGCATCTGTAAGTATCTCTGTTCAGGATAACTATTTTTTGTTTGCTTGTGAAGTTATGGACTGTCTGTAGCTCTATTATATATGTACACAAACCTGGAGCATTCATATATTGTATATATGAGAGACTATTGCACAAGGTCCGCCGTACCGGTACCGGTCGGCGTTCCGGTGGCGGCCCGGACCGGTACGAAACCGGTCCGTACCGGCGGCGTACCGGTCCGTACCGGCGGCGTACCGGTCCGAACCGGCGGCGTACCGGTCCGAACCGGCGGCGTACCGGTCCGAACCGGTCCCGTACTGGTCCGAACCGATTTTTCAATAACAAACTACCGGTACCGGATTTCATGCTGATCCGGTACCGGTCTCAGGCCGGACCGGTACGTACCGGTCCGTACCGGCCGGTACGGACCGGTACGGCAGACCCTGCTATTGCATATTATTTTTGTTTTCTTTGGATTAACCCAGCACATGCAATATACACAGTCAATGTATCACATTTTTTTTTGGAAAATTTCTCTTGAAACCAATATTATTCTTAATTTTGAGTAAAAACTTCTCAAAACATAAAGAAACGAAGAAAGGACAAAAACATGGTGCATATTTCTGCTATATAAAACAGAAAATTGGGCTTTCATAATTCAATTTTTGCTAGATATCTGAAACTGAAGCGGTTTCATATCAATTACATAGCTCTGCTTTCAATTTATGGTCTCATCCTTCAATCTTTTGAGAGAGCATATAAATAAATTGGCCGTAGGCCCGTAGCATTAGATGCGGCAGTTAAATATTTTGAAGATAGAGTAATTTTGCTGCAAGCAAGTTCTAACCTTCAGATTCTCAAGCTAATTTTGTTTTCAGTAATTTAATTCTCTCGCATGACTTAGTAAAGGTTGTCTTCAGTGGGTCAAAAGTGGCTGTGCCTACATTAAAACCAGAGAGAATAAGTCTACTTCTTTTGAATTCCTGGTTTTATTGGTAGAAGATGTCCGAAGTCCCTCTAATGCTGCTCTACCTAGGTTTTAAGAACCCTCTAACCCTCTTTATTCTGACTCCACAGTTTCCCTTGTTAAATTTCCTGCTAATATTACTTAGCTGAACTCAAACTTAGTCCAGTAAGAGATATACCTTTTTTTATTTTGTTATGTTATTTGTAAAGTTGTCTAAGTTATGGGGGATGCAGGCTTAGTCTATGCATTTGGAATCCATTAACTTTAATTTCTTTGATCTAGTGAATCTGTGATTGATGTGGCCACGTATTTTTGGAGGCTGCTTGGGACTTTTTGACAGTGGACTTGATTCAGATATGAGTTTCTTTGAATTTATTTGCTTTTTTCACTCTTTTATGGGATAAGCAGCAGAATAAGCTTTCCCATATGCATCTTAACAATAAAATTTGATGCCTAAAATAAATGTAAAAAGTTTACTCTGGCAGCTTAATTGCGACATGTGGCAGGGAAAAATGTTCCGTATAATGCTGTTAGAAAACAATGAGAACCAATTGACAGAAAATGGAGGAGCAAGAAAAAATAGAGGAAGAATGGGAAGAGGAGAAGAAAATAGGCCTGAGGCCTATTATTGTGCTAAAGTTTCTTATGTAATTTCAAATCCTACGCAAAAAGTTGGCTTTGTCCAAGGAAGAGCCGGCCACTTTCTGTGTATTACAACAGAAAAATATATCAATTGAAAGCAAGTATTGTTGTTGGGCATGTAAAAGCCCCGAAATCACTAAAAAAAAACCTGATTTCTAACTGGAAATATAATAATTAATAGAATGAAAAGTATAGGGACACTCCTTTAAGTTTGGGCGAGAAACACTTCGATCCCAAATTTTTAAAAAGTTTCAATTAGATATCATAACTTATTTTTTCGTTGCAATGTCGCTCAAAACAGGGCTACAATTCTATAAATGCCCCTCCCACTAAATTAGTAGTGGGCTTTCTAGTTTTGTCCGGAAGTGAAGGAGAGGGGAAGGAGGTCATATGGCACTTGCGCGACTCTCTTCTTCCTTCCCACTTTGTTGGAAGGAGATCGTGTGGCACTCATGTGACTCTCTTCTTCCTTCCCAATTTCTTTATTTATCTCAATTTACAAATCTTTTTTTTACAAGTACCTTGGACTGGGATTACTCTAACATATCAGCTGTTTTCTTATGCTTTTGGTGAGATCGTTGTTAAGAGATAAAATAATCCTTGACCTCTTCCTTCTGCCCCTTTGCCTACACTAGGCTTAACAGAGGTCTTCTAAGTCTATTCCTGAATATCGGCCTCCCTTTTCCCTCAACAGTCATGCCCCTGACTCGATGGTCCTATGGAACTGATGTCGGAGCTCCGCCACTGGTGTTGAAGCTTAAACCAACATCGAGCCTTCTCCCATCCCCTGCTTTGAAGTCCCGTCTTCGTTTTATTTCTTTTTGCCGGCTGCCCACCATCGCATGCCGCTGCCATTGACCACCGGTCCTCCAACGGCCACCTACTGCCACCTGTCGCACCATGGTTCTTGGGAACCCTCCTTTCTTCCATTCCCTCTCCCTCTTCTTCCCTTGACTAAGCCGCACGAAGAGCCCCTTCTTTTCTCTCTGATTTCTCTCAATTCCTCTCTTTTTCTCCCTTTCCTTCTCCCATTTTCTCTCTCTTGTGACCGTCTCCGTCCGCCAGAGTTGCAAACACTCCGACTCCTCTCTGCCCTCCCACAAATCCTCACCTCCTATCCTTCTCAAAAAAAATCATAGCCGAAACAGTTTCCTTCCATCAGTAATCTCCATGGAAGATGGGGATTTTTGTCGTTTTTAATATTCTGTCAATAGTGTTAGGGCACAAATAGACGGCTGGGCTATTATTGCAACCCAAAAAAATCTTATGGTGTCTAATTGAAAAAAATTAAAAATTTGGGGTCAAAGTGTTCCTCGTCTAAATTTGAAGGGATGTCTCTCTAATTACCCTAAAGGATTTTGGTTCCATCTTCTTAGGGCGCAGTAGAACGGCTGATATAACCTCTTTGGACTGGCCTTTCTTTCAGCATCAAGGATCAGGCTGAGGGGAGTATTTGGCTGCATCATTGCTATCACCTGTATGGACCAGTGATGTCCTGTTTTGAAACATAGAATGGTTCACCGAAAATATAATTGGAACTTGCAGCAATTTCAACATATCTTCGCATACTGGACAGAAGTTACTGTTTGATCTCACTTTTTTTCACTTTTAAGGACTTGAAGTAGTCTCTATATGTGGCTACCATAACTTGTAACAATTTTCTTTGTATATTTGTTGTCATCTACTTTATCTGCTTCAGTAATCCAATATTGGATCAACTTTTGATAATGCAGGAAGCTGCAAATAATGACAATGGGCGAGCACCGCATTCGGCTTGGAGAAACTATGATGATTTCAATGAGTTCTTCTGGTAAGTTAAAAGGATAAACTCTTCAGTTTTGAAATGATTTTTCTTTTTATCTCAAAAAAGGATTTCCCTTTTTCCTATGGTTTGTCATGATTAATCTTCCCCTTCACAGGTCTCTTAACTGTTTTCAACTTAGCTGGCCTTGGCGACTTAATTCACCATTTTTTTCCAAGTCCAATAAAAAGACCAAGGTTGGTGGCTGTTGTAGTTTATCTGGCATTGTTGTATATTTGTGGTTCATACCACTTTTTCATTTGATTCTTGATCAGTGTATCTCCAATTATTTTTTTTCCATTCTCTTAATGCTAAAGTTTTTTTATTTACCAAGACTTCGCTGCCTTATGTTGGAGAAAATGTGAGATTTTCTTGACCCAAGAAAATGTGACATATTTGTAAATACTTGAGTGGAAACCTTCATGGGTGTTCTTTTGCAGCAAGTACCTTAAAAAAGAATAAAGATAGGTAAATACATGATGATGATTTTGATGACGGGAAGCTTGGTAGGACTTAAGTGGTAGCTAAATTTGTTAATATATATTTTTTATGAGTAAACATCTATGGAAGTTATGGCTAACAGTTTATAGGTTTTAAATAAACAAGTATGTGTGTAATATATATGTATTTGTTGTCTATATATGTTTGCACATGCAAGGGAAGAGCCAAAATTGCTGGCTAGGGTTGCCAAAAACCTGAAAGCAGTATCTTAAAGATTATAAAGCTCACCCATAAAATAATAATAAAGTTGAAAGTTAAAGAATACATGGGTGCATAAGATTTCATTATGGTTTTCTGGATATTCTTTAACATGGTTGAAGTTGAAGGCGACTGTAATAGTTTCAAATGAATAATAAGATGGATATTTGGATCAGAAATTAAGAACTAAATGACCAATACTAATTTATATAATAAGATCCAAAAAGTTCAATGCAACATGTTTACATAAATATTTTTTGGAGGTAGACTTACTTTACTTTGAATATCATTTTTTAACTTAAAATTAATCTACTGGTGTAATAAACCATGATTCTTATGATGAGATTGCAAAAGTCTACAATGTCGATTATGTTGTGTTTGTAGAAGAAAAAGTAATAATTGCTGATTTAATCCCATTCTTTTTCATCAAAAAAATTGCAGCCAAAAAATGCTTCCCAGAAACAAAACAAATGGGTGTGGAGCAAATTTTTTCTTTCGAAGAGAAGATTAGAGGCGGGCATATAAGCAAAGAACTTAGGGCAAACTGGTTCGATTTTGATGGTTCTTTGAAAAATGTTTTTATATTTATTCATAGCAAGAATGGGATTTTGTGCTGTCTGTTAGTTTCATGTTTTCTTTGGAAAGAATATATATTGCCCCAAAGAGGATTCTAAAGAGGCATTGTTATGAACCTGTTATGGAAAGTTGTTTGGATTTTGAAGATTTGGAGTTGGGGACTGTGGTATTTAAGGATCAAAACTAAAATTGCCTCAGGGATATTTTAAGGTTTTTTCTTTCTTTTTTTTTTGGGGGGGGTGTGCGTGTGGAAGGGGGAGGGTGGGGCAAGTATGGACAAGGGCTATGACAATGTTCGTTTAATCGGTAGTGGAGGGGGTACCGGCCAGCAACCGGTTCGTAGTGCCTCTCTAGGGTGTACCGACACAGAGAGTCGGAGGGGGAGGGGGAGGGGGAGAGGGAGGAGAGAGAGAGGAAGAGAGGGGGAGAGAGAGTCAGAGAGGGAGAGGAAGAGGAAGGGAGGGAGAGGGAGAGGGAGAGGGGGAGGGAGAGGGGGGGAGAGAGAGAGGCCAAGAGAGAGGTTGAGAGAAAGAGGGCTCGAAGGATCTTTTGTCATCGTTGGAGGGATGGAATTGTAGACCCTATGGCATTAGGGCCAAGAGAGAGCGGGATGAGGCGTACCTATGATGCCGGGGAGGGAGAGAGGATGAGCGTCGAGTCTCAATGAGGTGACGAGATGTCGCAAGTGTTCGTGGGAACTATTCCACAATCGCGAGTGGTGTGGGAGGAGAGGTCTAGCATCATGAGTCGAAGGGGGCGAGGGAGGTTTTTAGCGAGCCAGGGTGGTGGGTGGCTTAGTCGAATAGAGGCCCCGGGGGGGGGGGGGGGGTGTGTGCGCGCGCGTTTGTTTATTCAAACCAAGCATGGCTGGAGGGTTTTTAATCAATTAGAGCTAGTTCAACCAATTTTCTGAGTCGACTGGGGGAACTATTCTAGTTCCCGTCGATTTGGCTCTATATGCCCCGAATCAGGTGGTTTGGGGCGGTATAGTGAAACATGGGCTTTGACATGAAAAATAAAAGTAATTTCGCAAGCATCCTCTCCTGCATATTTATATATATGGGTGGAGATATATTGCTCCAGCTAGACCAAGTTTATTAGTTTGTCTATTGGAAAATGACAAATTGATGTTCCGTTGTTGTACTATAGATTTTCTTACATGGGGTATTTATGTCATTTGACATGCAATTGATGAACGTTTTCCTTTGTCATTTCTGATGCATTGGCAAAAGATAGGAATACCTCTGTGCAAGTCAACCTACAAAGTGCAGTACATGTGGGGTGATAGGACCATGTTGTAATCCTCATCCCCGGGCAATATTTCTATGTTATTTATATTTAGCTTTATAACTACCAACTAAATTCATTAATGACATTGAAACTGTGAGATCGTTGGATGTTTTCCACAAAATTTAAGTATCATATGGATTACAGAGTTACATATTAGGGATATAAGTTCAACGGAACCATATTGGATAAAATAAATATGCCTCATTTTTTTGTTGTTAGTTTGAATTAATAGTTTATTCAACAATGATTTGAATATTTTTTGGTATATTGCTTAATGAATGCATGTGAAACCTTTAAATTTCTTGGTGGATCTCTAATTTGAATGTGGTTTGTGCGGCCTATTCTATAGGAGGGAAGAACATGACAGCTTTTTATATTCCTTCGATCCTAGTTGTTTATTCAATAATGTATTTGTAGAACTACAAAATTCATACAAGCGATTGAAGAAAAGTATTAAGATTACATTATTTAAGTTTTTGTAGTCTGATTTTTGATCTAATTAAGCAATTTTGACAAATATATTCAATTATTTTAGTATCATCCTCTCCCTTTGTAGTTCTTTTGTCTAAAATAACAACTTGAAGTGGGGATACAAAGTTATGTTTTATCTTTTCCCTTTTGCAAAATAATGCTGCACATATATCTCATTCAAAAATAACCATTACGAAATTGGGCCTTTATTTTTCTAGCTACACTAATCCATTTATTGTAGTTCCAGGCAAAATTAGGAGTCCTTGGAGGATTAGTTTGGGTTTGATTATAATCATTCATCTAGTTGCTTATTGTCTTTTTTTGTGTCCCCCCCCCCCCCCCCACCCCCCCTAAATCTTCTGTTGATGTATCTATATCTTTTTAGCATCAGTTATTGTGGATATGCTCCTCAGAACTTTCAGAATTTCCTTTTGCATGATCTTATAGCCTCGTGGTGACCCTCCCATACTGATTGCCCGTATAGCTCGAGGCTAGTTGGGTGAGATCTTGACTATTCTACAGGGCTGGGAGTGGTCTAAATTTTATTTGACCGGATCCAGTTCCATTTCCAACTTTAGCTTGATATCAGTGTCCATTTGTATATTCAACTAGATCCCATTAAGGATTCAAGTACAAACCTTTTAGTATGCACAGATCCTTTGGTTATAGCCCACTGAAATCCGATTGTGGCAAGTAGTGTATCAAAGCCCCCTCTTCTGCTTGGTTACTATTACTAGTATTGTTGGTGCTGGTATTTGAATTTGTAACTAGGATTTAGCCATATAGGTCCTGAAGAATGGGAAATTATCATTGTTACTGTATCATTCTAACAAGTTGGCACCCTGGGACACTAGTGGGAAACGACCCTTTGATGGTCCGGGATGCCCCGACCTTCTCAGTCTGTCATGATCATCCCAATTGTGTCTGGACACTTGAGATGGATCGAGTTGGTCAGTATAGATCAAAATGGATCAAAACATTGGTTTTCTAATTTTTTCCATTTTGTGCTTGTGCTGAACTTATTGCTAGATTATGGGAACCTTATTGATTTGCTATAATTTTTTTTTAACTAGTCTCGTACTCTATGATGTTAAATTCTGTTGTCAAGGTCTGGTTGTCCCTCCCTCTTTCTCCTTCCCCCTCATTCTCTCTCTTGGAGACTTAGAATTGACTTCAAGTTTCTCAATATAATTGTTCATCATTTATTTAATCTCTAGATTTTATTTTCTCGTTCTTTTTTTTTGATCTTCAAGAGAACTTGTATTTGTTACCACTATGTCGTTCAAGCAACAATAATAATGTCTTTGAATTGATGCCTGATTTCAGAATGGTGTGTAATCAATTGAGATTGCGATCGATTTTTACTCTTATTTTTGAAGTCTTTATGATCAATGTGCAACTAATTACTTCTTTGCTGTTCCTCTTGTTTCCATCTTAAAATGGTGGAAGGCAATAAGAAGCATGGCAAAATGGCTTTGTGAGTGATACTTGAGCAAATTTCCGGGTATGGAAGTCGTTTGAAGCTGATTCAAGTCAAATCGACCTTGATCTGCACTCAAACCTGTTTGATCCTAGTTGGTTCAGGCTAAGAGGCATACCGAACGATACCGTTGTGTACTGACCATAACGTACCGGGATCGAACCGGTACACAGTATGGGGGTGTACCAACACTGTAATAGAATGGTATTGGTATGAGGTTGGGTACCGGAATGGCGAACCTTGGTTCAAATGGTTCAAATGTGGGTCAAGCAGTTCTTGCCTGCACTAGCCCTACTTGTACTGAGTTAGGCTCAGTTTCATGTAGATCAAGGGCTATATATTGAGCTCAGCAGTTCTTTAGTCCTTACTGTTTAGGAGCAAGGATCCTGTCTCCTTTTAAATGTCTCCACTCTAGATGAGAAGCCAAGGAAAAACCATTCGCGTTATTTAGATACTGGAATTTCAATATACCAAGAAATAATCTTCTAAACAATGGTGGGAATGGAGCTGTCCATCCTCCATCTCACATGCACATGTGACATCTTTTTTATTCTCAAATATTCATCTCTTTCATGTGAATCACAAATGCTCAATGCTAGTTCAGTAAAAAAAGCAACTGGTGTTTCAAGAAATCTATAAAATGAACTGATAAGTTAGCATAACAGCAAGAATGATGGCACTATGCAAAGCATTTATAAGGCCTATACGTAATTCAACTCTGTTTTAGCAGTTGGATGTTAGTTTTTAAATCCTTTTTTTACTGGAGTAAAATATTAATGAAGTTTTGTTAACTGAAGACAAACCAGCTGATTAAGACTTGTGCTCTCAACTAAATGTTCTTGGCGACACAATGTATCATTCGTAGAATGGCTTTTTGTTGTGTTAACAAGTCTCCTGTCATGTAATTGGGGCACTTCAGATGTATTGAAGTGTTTGAAGTTCACAGAACTTGAAATGTGTATCTTCAAAATTAAATGTCTCCTGTGTCGATTTACCAACTACTGGATATCCTTGGACTAACAAACTAGTCAGGGCTATGCAGACAAGCAGAAATGATACACTTTTATTTTTTACCATCGTTACAAGTAAATCCTCATTAAATTAATAGCCTGCTAAATTTTGCTACATTTTTATTGTGGGGATGCCTTATAATAGTATGGATGACAATAGAGTACGACTAAAACCTCTAATAAGCTGTTCGTGGAATTCTATGTGAGATCATTGACCTTCTTGTTGCCATTTAGATTCTCTCGCATTTTACTGTGTAGGATGTACTAGACAGCAGTTTTTCTGTCGGTGCTTTATATGATTATCTTTTCTATGTTTATTGGTTTATATATGTTGTTGCTGCTTGCTATGCAGAATTTGTCATCTGTTGGTAGAAGTAACCATTATGGTAAAACATCTTTCGTGGAGCACCGAACTTTTCTTCACCTTTACCATAGTTTTCATCGCCTGTGGATGTTTCTTTTTATGATGTTCCAGGTCAGTAATGATTAATGGTTGCAGTATTCTTCTTATTTCATTTTTTTTCTTTGGAAGTTGCATGAGCTAACCGCCTTCATTTTCTATTAGGATAGAAGTTCAGTAATGCGTAGAAAACAATTAGATATGCATAGTTCTTCTTCATAATCTTCTTGACACTTACAAAGTTCTATATTTTCAATTGATCACCAAGGTTTTCTTTGTGAATATCATAATAATGAAATGAGTTAGTATTGCATCTTGATCAACTTAATCTGATTCTGAAGTTAGGAATAACAATAGAACTGGTTTAGGTTATGCTGCTTTTGTTTGTTCTATACTTGAAACTATGTAACTCGTGTCTTCTTAGCTGCAAAACAGAAAGGTAAAAAAGGAAAAGGACAAACGTGAGAATGCCCCTACCCAGAATGAATCTGGACATGTGAGTTCTAGTGTTGGACTTGTTTGTTGGGACCATTTTTATCTAAACCTAAACTAAACTGCCAATGCAAGTAACACATGCCCAAGCTTGCCTCTGATTCTGTTTCTGGAACATGTTCAAACTTCAAAATTGATTACTGCCACAATGTATTGGGGTGACAGAAAGAGTTAAGCAGCAAGCTACAAAACCAGTAAATAAGATTGGATATATTTGTGTTAGCCTGTTAGGTTGGCAGCATTAGGTTAAACCAGGGTCTGCCGTACCGGTCCGGCCTGAGACCGGTACCGGATCAGCATGAAATCCGGTACCGGTAGTTTATTAT
>JAOXJJ010001581.1:0-10303 GCA_025769935.1 Phoenix roebelenii
CCCGGTGGCCCATTCCGCAAGTCCTGACCTTCGTTGCCCGGCTCGCGCCCACGCTGCCCATAGTTCCCACGGCCGACTTCGTCGACAAGTCGGTGAGGGTCGAGGCGAAGCGGAAGGTGGCCGCGAGCAACCCACTGCGGTGCCGGGGGAAGCCGAGGCTGGGCACCGTGGTGGAGCCGCCGACGACCTGGGATCCCGCCTCTCGGAGGTGACGCTCTGTTGGACCCGCGGGGCGTGCGGTCCCAAACCCCGCGCGAGGGAGTTGTTGATTGCGGACCTTCTTCGGGGCGGTTAACATGCTATCTCTTGCTACATTTGGAACCTTGCCTATGCTACTCTAACCATAGTACTCATCTAAGAAAAAAAATTAAGATGTGGGGAAGAAAAGATGATGATTTTATTTCAAATGACAACGAAAAGAAAAAATCTGGCAAGATTGGAAAGGGATCATGCTAGTCTAATACAATCTAAGGAGAGTTGATTTATCCCACCCTAGCCCAAAACTTGCAGCTGAAAAACCCACCTAAGGGACCTAAGGGATAACCCTTTACGGTGCAGAAAAATGATTTAAGATGAATGCCTTGGAAAGGCCCTAATGGCTCTTTTATATAGGCCTAATGATCATGTGCTAAATAGGCTTATTGGCGGAAACAATTCAAAATTCAAAAAGCATTCCTTATCAGTTGCAAGGGGATCCAAACTAAGTCTAATCCCTTGCGTCATGTGCTGAAATTGCTGGGGTCTTGGACGCCTGGGATGCGTCGCTCGGTTGGCTAGGGCACGTGTCCTGTGTGGGTGCTGCCATGTGTCTACGAAGTTCTTGATTTGATATCTTTGAGGACTGGCTGGATTGAGCTCCTGGGCTGGCCAGGACGTGGGTCCTGGTTGGCCGGGATGCGGATCCAGTTGCCTCTCCTTCTACAGATTGAGATGACATGTCTTCTTGTGCTCTTTTGATCCTACGGCCTATTGCATCCGTTTACGCCTCTTGGCCATTTATGCCTCTCTTCGCCTGACCTCTATGGAAGAGTCTGCGGACTCCTCCATGGATTCTTCACACATTCTTTCTTTGTTTGACCCCTTCCTTGCGCTTGGATGCTTGCTATGTGGCTTGGCCTGCTATCTTTGGCCGAGCGCTGCCTTTGGGGGTCTTTTCTTTTTTGCTCTTGCGCTTGAAGCATGACACATGTCTCGGTCTGCTGGCCGAGTGCCTCCTATGGGAATCTTTCCATGTTTGCTTTCTTGCCCGTGCGTGGATGCTTGCCACTTGTCTCGGTCGGTTGTTGATTGAGTCCTTTGCTTTGCTTGCAGTCGTGCGCATGCTGGTTGATGTGTGCCCCACTGGATTGCGCTCGATTGGCCGTGACCCAATGTGAATGGGCTCGGTCTGATGTTGCTTGCTTTGGCTTGGCTCAGTCCGTGCGCATGTCTCTGAACCGATTGGCTTGATGGTGCTTAATCGGGCATAGTGTTGGCCGAGCTCTGAGCTTGCCGTGCCATGCCTTGTGCTCGGTCTTTCCTCTGTGTACGCGCGCTCATGTGCGCGCGCATAGGCTGGTACCCTATTCGTCGCCCACGGCCCTGCTCACTCTTGGCGCGCATGCAATGGGTCGTTGCGTGCCGGCTGCTAGTGAGGCGTGGGATGGCGGCCTGGCAGTACACCGGCCCCTTCTGGCCGTGGTGAGGTTCGGGCGCACCATGCGGCCATAGGCGCGGAGCATTGGGTCGGCCCAACGCTTGGGCGTTGGCTGACCCGGATGTTCGTGCGCGCGGAGGGCCATGCGCTGGAGCTAGGGTGCGCAGGGGGCTGCATGCTGCAGGTCCCAAGTTCATAGGTGCCTCCACTCCAACACCTCCTTTGCCGGTTCACAGGTTCCTAAAATTTTTGGAGGGGGAACCAAGTATGGCAAAAGGTTTAACTATGCCTTCTTAAGCGGTGTAACCGCCTTTAGCCGGGGTGAGCTGTCACCCCCAGTTACCAACACCCCCCCCCCCAGCCCCCGCGCTCGTGGAGGGTCTAACAGTTGGGCCCTCCTCTGATTCCCACCTAGCCCTAGTCACTGCCATCCACATAGCATGAGGTGGCAGCCATCAAATGGGCTGCCAACCATAAGCCCCAGTTGGCCCATTAGATGTCATGGCCCCATGCTCCAATATGGATCCAAAAAGAGAGTTGGGCCCAGTTGATTTTTGGGCCCAGGTATTACAATAGCAGTTGTTCTCGTAAGGTCTTGAATGATGAATATGAAAACAGGATATATATTCGGTATAAAAACAGTAATATGCGTATATTATTTGTTTTATCTTACTTCTATCAATTGTTAGCATAAATTCATTGGCATAATTACAATAAATAGTGATATGGGAAGACAAAACTTAAAATAAATCAAAAATACGTAAGCAATTCATCAATGGCCCGACCTGCAGCTGCCAGAAAACAGATCCATGCATTCTCTGGAGCAATGCACGAAAGAACGACCTGCAGCTGCCAGAAAACAGATCCATGCGTTCTCTGGAGCAATGCACAAAAGAACGAAAGTAACGTAATCAGCAGCAGCAGTAGAGTGGATCAATTTGCATCTGGCACTATAAGGCGACCTTGACCTTGTACTAACTTTGCTGATCGAATCAAGTCTCCCGTTTTAATCTGGGAAAGTACTTCTCTTCCAGCATGCAGTTGTATATCTATGTATTGAAACAGCATATGTAGAAGGATTAGATCAAAAGACATGCCTAATTCACACAGTAATATATCTACACAGTCTCATGTCATTAATTTCAACGGGAATTATGCATCATTTCGCATTAGAGGGTATCGAGGAATACCCAAAAACAGAAAATTGACCTTCGTCAAAAGACAACCCACCTAAGCCAGCCTGCAAGGGGAAAAGGATTTTATAGATATCATATTAAGAATGGGCAAAAGAAATAGCATTTGCCGCAAAGATGGAATCATAGCAAGATTACATTGCGTGAATTCAAAGATATAACAAAATACTCAAAATTATAGTAAACATACTGAACATGTTTTTTATAGAATCATGCAAAATTCTGATTAGAATGAAAACTAAAATATAATCGTGTTCCTTGATTTCACATTTTTAAATGAATGAATTAGATAATCACATGTCAGCTATGGACTAACATAGGCAACATCATATATGGATGCCAACCATAGGCATTAGATTGCAAATTAACTATCCGATGATAGGTTAGGCTCGACTGAAAAAATCATAGAAAGACACTGCAAAATCTCAAAAAGGAGACATTTCGAGAATCTAGTATTTTAGGAGAAAGCATATCAAAGATCATTTACAAATCATTCCATTTAGTAAACAAATGAACAAAACTGTAGCACATGACTCACATTTATCTTATCATAGAGACAGAAGAAAAACTGAGATGGTGATGAATACTCATCAGAGTCCACACTATGTGCCATTGCAACTGCTCCATATACAGATAAAGGAAGCACGGGGAACTCCCCATCCTATACCGATGGAAAAGAGAGAAAAAAACAATAAAATATGCAAAGAACAGAATTCTAATATCTGTAGATAACTGCCAATACCTACGAAACAGACCTGAACACTGAGAGTTGTCTTGTATAGTGGTTCACTTCAGACTGTCCAGAAGGCATTACTTCTAGGGGCACACGTACTGTATCCATACTTCTCGGGTTCATTATCTGAAAGAATAGCTTGGTTTTTACATTTCAGCCTCACCCCGTCATATCCACCATCAAGAACCTAAAAGAACAACTTGATATTTCAATTCGAATTTCTGATATATGATGACGTAACTAAGAAGGCAACAAGTATTTACTTTGAATTTTACAACATGTGTGATTTTAAAAAATAAGTTGCATATAAAGCTTTTTGTTGCCATTAGTTCGAACTTCAAATTAAGCAGATGCCAACATTTCCAAACAGAAAATGGAAAAGAACAAAGGACCAAGATAGATTTAGCTACCTTACGAATTTCGCAAAATTCCCTGCTGTCAGCGGAGCAGAATATCCATCAAGGACAACCTAAACATATTAATAGTGAATTGAACAGCATAGCCAAGCACAAAAAACTCATACTCATTAACCATTCCAAATTAAGGCCTATGAATCAAATATACAAGTATTCAAACTAGAATATATATTCATGATGGAAGTAAATTGTTTGCATAGTCATTTGCCATTGCCAACTATTATTGGATGTGTTTGGCTTGGTGGGAATATAAATATGGTTCATGCTTTGGTGTTGACATAAGGAATTGCGACAAGCAGGACTTTTGGGACTACAGGCTGCTCATTTCCAAGTCAATGCCACGTGATGATCAATGGCAATAGGTGGGTGCTGGGGAACGGATTCCGAGCACCATGGAACTCAGATGGCACGCTGTGTTTGCTTTTTAGCTCCCAACACAATTTATGGCTCTTATTTTTAGGATGCTAAATTATCTTTTCGGCTTCTAACCCAACTTATGGCTTTCATTTTCAGGATGCTAAATTATGTATTTTCCAGCTATCAACACAAGTTATGGCTCTCACTGACAAGATGCTGAATTATTTATTTCAGTAGCTTATATCCTGTGGGCCGGACATTCGAGGTGCAGTTTTCTTTTTCTTTCTTGCCACATCTGTTTTTGAATTGCATATAGAATAGATATAGAGGTGTTGGTGACCTAAATGGGATCATTATGATGATCTAAGGTCGCTAGTAATCTTTATCTTAGGATAATCTAATCTCTAATAAACTAATATCACTGTGTTTGATATACCATGGTCCAGTAATTAAAGATCTCTAGATATAAGTAACCAATTTGGTATACTATGGGAATCTGAGATTACTGGCAATGTAATACCAAAAATATCTCTCATAAATGCTAAGAAGATTTTTTATGTATTCTCAATTCTAATAAATTAAGAATATAAGCAAACGTTCTGATTTTTAAGTGGCTCTATTATTTTGTCAAAGACTTTACTTTTAGTAGCCACTACTCTAGAAAATTAAACTATATTTTAGTTTTGGATATGATGTATCTTAAATATAATGAACTACAAACAACATCTCTCATGACCCAATATCATATGTTTCAACGTTACACCAATAGACAAAATGTAAAACTAATCGCAACCTACACAGGTTGGGAATGGACAGGTGTTTTAGCATTACCCCAATATCATATACCTTTAGTGGCCACGTATACTTTGCATTTGGAGTATGTTCGTTGCGTTTTATTAGTGTGTGGGGCTCTTGCAGTTAGACAAAGTGCGAGCGGACGCGATGTGTGTGAGCATGTGTCAGTGGGATCCAGCTATCCGGGATTGGAAAGATTGCACGCATTGGAATCTTTTAACTCAAACTCTTCCGCTTCCACTTGACTGTCTATTAACCTTCGTGGCTTAGGTCTGCTGTCATGATTCGAGTGTTGATGGTGTTTTCAGAGTCGGCCGGCAGCGAGAATTGGTAAATATAAATGAGTGAGTTTGTTTATTGGGCAAATTTGAAAAAGAGGAGAGAAGCAATAGGCATCTTTCTTCTTTTCCAAATTTAATAGATAATAGATATTGTTGCTAGAAATTGGATCCGGGGGTGACCGTTCAGCTGAGAAGGAGGAGCTCTGGCGGGCGGCGTGGTGCGTCGGCGAGCTGCGTCCGGAGGACCTGCAAAAAGCCGGTGGCCGGGGTTTCCGGCGCCGGCCCTCCGATGCTTAAGTCAGAGGGGGCTTAATTTGGAGAAGGCGATGAGTGTTTTGCCAACAATAGAAATCTAGGGAGGGGCTCTCCTCTTTCAAGAGGAGGAGTTTTCCTTTTATAGGAGGGTGCTGGGTTACCTGGGACGTGACTGGATGGAGCATATTACCCTCATGATTCCGCATGGTCGTGTGCATTAATGAGGTGCCGTAGGCGATTGAGCGGGGAGGAGTGAGTCAATGAGTTGCCATGGACGACCTGAGGTTTTGAGTAGGCCGGAGATCTGTGGAGGCCATGCGCATTGATTGTTGAGTAAGCCGGAGATCTGTAGAGGCCATGTGCATTAATTGTTGAGTAAGCCAGAGGTCTGTAGAGGCCATGCGTATTAATTGTTGACAGTTGCTCAGGGTATGGTCCTAAGTTGACATGTCGTGGCACGACTGGCAAGCTAAGCTTGGTGTGGCGAGGTCGTCACAAAGCAAGGTCGACCTTCTGAGGCCGGCCCGGCGTTTCGGAGTTGGGGACGCCAAGATCGGGCGCCATCAGGTCGGGCGCCTTCCGGTCGGGCGCCTCCAGGTCGGGCGCCATCAGGTCGGGCGCCTTCCGGTCGGGCGCCTCCAGGTCGGGCGTCATCAGGTGGGGTGCCTTGAGGTCGGGCGCCTTTAGGTCGGACGCCTCCAGGTCAAGCACCTTCAGGTCGGATGCCTCAAGGTCGGGCACCTCTGAGGGTGCCGCCGCGGTGCCTTCTGTCATGTGCCGGCAACGTATCCACGTGTTTTGGGCATTCCACTTTTCTCCAACACTACCCCCAACTTTCGAGTTCGAGTTGCTTGCGAGCTCGGGCGAAGGGAGTAGTTGCCTTTATCGCACTAGTGGGGGCCCCGATAGCTTTGAATTATTCCGTTGTTTTGCACGCTTCGGGGCATCTTTAATGAGAGGAGATGGGGCGACGTCTTTTCGCCTTTCGAGGTTGCTTCAAGTCATAGACTTATAATGAGATCGTGGGATCCGACGGGATGCTGCCTCGATTCTGCCTTTATGGCGTCGATCTGGGTTGGCATGTCGCTTCGATTTTTGAAGCCGACACGTGGCGGAATCTGGGCGGAGGGCAGGATCTGGTCCTGCCGATATGGGCCATCGGGAAGGTCTATATAAACCCCCTGACTTTGCCCTAAAAGGTTCTCATTTGGCCATTGGAGTTGCTGCTTCCCTCTCCTTCCTTTGTTTTTCTTCTTCCTTTCCTAGTCGCAGCGGAGTTTTCTCGGCGGCGCCCTGAGGCGATTTTCGGCGACTCCACAGTAGGTCGTTCTCCTACATTGGCTCGGAGGATTTTTCTTTTTCTCTTTCTTTTTTCTCCCTCCTTCATCCCTTGTTTCCTTCTTCATCTTTCTTCCTGTGATGGATCGCGGTCCAGGTGAGGTCGGGTCTAGTCTGACCAAGGAGGAATTGGAGCTGGTCCGTTCCCGATTTTTCTTTCGACTCAGGTTTCGTCTCGAGTCTGCGGGGTCGAAGGATCGGGTGGCGAGGCCTCCTCCAGGTCGGATCGGGGTGTACGTTGAGACCCTCTGGGCCAGCGTTAGGTTCCCCCTACATGAGTTTGTGAACGAGCTACTGGTGGCATACCAGCTTGTCCCAGCACAACTCGCTCCAAACTCGTGGAGGACCATCATCGGGTTCTTATCCCTCTGCCTTGCGCACGGGATACCAACCTCGTTGAATGTTTTCCTCCGGTGCTTCATGTTGAAGTCGAATCCGGCGGATGGAGAGTGGCTCTACCTCGCCTTTCGAGGTGGTAGGCCACTCTTCCGAGGTGCCCCTTCCTCCATTCATGAGTGGAAGGAAAAATTTTTCTTTCTTTCCTCCGAGCTCTCGTAGAGATTTGACCCGAGGTGGGGGCAACCCCAACTGAAGGCCCTCAATAAGCTCCCCGAGCTTTCGGCGGAAGAGCAGAGGGTTCTCGACGCTCTGCATGGCCTCAGGGAAAATATCCTTCTGACCGACCTCCTGAGCGAGGAGGCCTTGGTGAACGTCGGCTTGAGCTCGGCGCGCTTCGAGGGTAAGAGCGGTCGCACTGCTCCTTCTCTGTTTTGTTGTCTTTTGTCTTACTTGTTCATTTCCCTCTCTTTTTTTGGTGCTGATCTGACACTTAAATTTTTTTTTCTTTAGACGTTGCTAACATGGTGACCAGCAACACGACCCTCTTTGCTCAGCTCAAAAGAAGGGCAGCCGAGGCCGGTGGGGCTCATCCCGAGCCGAGGAAGAAGGCTAGGTCGGCCTCGACTTCCGCTGCTATCGAGGCGAGGGGCCCTGGGGTCGGAACTTTCGGATCCATCTGGGAGGAGACTCCGTCTACCGAGCACGCAAGCTCGGGGTCTAGGAGGGCTACGAATTCGGCGCCCCAGCTTGCCCCGCCCCCATTTCTCAACGGCCAGGTCGGCACGTCTTTTGCCTGTGGCGCTCGGACCCCGAGCTGAGCAGGGGCCCTGGGGTCCCGAGCGGATCTCGCCCCGTGGTTTCAAGCCAGGGCAGACCAAGCTCATCCGAGGTTGGAGATTGCTCTGGGAGGGGGTCTAACGACCGCGAGTCTCCGATCCGTGAGGGCGAAGTATTTCGCCGTGCATTGCTCCCAGCTGATCGGGCCGAGTTTGAGGCCATCGAGCCTGGGAGTCTCGTCGATGAGACTTACTGCACTGCCGTCCGAGTAAGTCGCCTCCTCTCTTTTGCCTTTTCTGTCTTGATCGTTGACATCTCCTTGGCCTTTACTAACTTTCGTTTTCTTTCCTTCTCCTCTTCTTTTTTGCAGCTCCTTCATCAGCTCGACATGTTGGTGTTGATCGCGTCGGAGTGCCAGAATAAGGTTCGGAGGATTCAAAGGCAGCTGGAGGGGGCCGAGAAGAAACTCGCCGACTCCGAGGCCACGCGGCAGGAGGTCATTGCGCGGATGGAGGCGGCCGGTGCCGAGCGTCGATCGGCAGTCGACCAGTTCGAGGAGGAGAAGGCCTCGCACGCTTTGGCGAGTTCGGAGTTGCGCGCCTCCGAGGCGTGTCTAGCCGAGGCCCGCTTCGAGGTTGCCGGCCACAAGTATGAGGTGGGTGCTCTCCGCCTGAAGATCGAGCAGCTCGAAGCTCGAGAAAAGAGGGCGCTGGAGCAGGTCCAAGATGCGGTGGCACTCTTCAAGGAGTCAGAAGAGTTCTGCGATCTAATGGAGGAGGAGGCCGTGGACGGATTCCTCCGCGGCTTCGAGAACTTTCGGAGGCAGATGGCGCAGTTTTGCCCCCAGCTCGACCTCAAGGGCATTCGGCCAAGGATGGGGATCGACGTAGAGAGCGAGCTCAGAAGCCTCGACGATGGGACCTGCGACATTCCTGCGATTCTCGAGGCTAAGCACGAGGCTGCTGAGGCCGAGGCTGATGCGGCCAAGCAAGCAGCACGGGAAATTCCTTCCGAGGCCATTGGTGAAGTTCCATTCGAGGCCGCTGGGGATGATCCCGAGATAATTCCTGCCGAGGACCCCCAAGTGATCATTGTGGACGACCCCGAGGTCGATGCTGAAGAAGCCGCCGCCTCTTAGGACTTAGCCTCCTTTTATCTTTTTTTTTCCTTTGTTCTTCTTTTGTAAACGAGTTGGCCTTCGAAGTCATTGTTCAGCCGAACCTTAATTTTGTACTTAGCCTTCGGGCCTTTATCAATGAGAAATTTTCTTTTTCTTCTTCCATTGTATGTCTCCACTTGTGCAACCGTTAAACTATTATCATTGATCGTCTGAATTGAATTCCTATTTGGCAAATTCCTTCAAGTCTTCAAGCTCGGCTAAGTCTTTAGACATAGGTTCCGGTAGAACTCGCCAAGTCGTTAGACTTAGCTCCAAGAGAGATCATGTTGAGGCTCTAGGCCTAGACCTTAGGAGAACTCGCCAAGTCCTTGAGCTCGAGCTCTGAAGAAATTTTGCAAAGCCTTCAAGCCTATTCTTTGAAAAAATTTTGCCAAGTCCTTAGGCTCAGCTTCCAGAAGAAGTTTATTGAAGCTCCAAGCTTGGGCTCAATGATAATTCAGGCCGAGGCTGGGCTATTGTTGGAGCTTTCATGGTCTTTGATCTCGAACTTGGTCGAAGTGCCATCAGAATTTGAGCTCGTGGCCAATGACTTGGTATTTCTGAGCTCGGCCAAGGAATCATTGGGCAGAGCTCGAAGTCGTCGTTGCAAGCCGTCTCGGTTTAAGTCGACGTTAGGACTTAGGCGGGCCTTCATCCGGAGGAGTTTGGTGAAGATTGAGCTAGAGGCATTGATAGTCAACTTTAAAAACCACGCAATAGCACGTATCTGGTAGGACAGTGATTACGGGTATCGATCCACAGAGATTGGGGTACAGTTATTTTTCTTTTTTTAAAAAAATATTTGAAACAAAAAATTTGTAAAGACTATTAAACTAAGCAATTTAATAATAAATGCAATTAAAATGATATCAGTTTGGGAGAACCTAGGGCATAGAATTCACCACTAATATCGGAACAAGAGTTATTTGTATTTTAATTTATTTTTGGATTAACATGCAAATTGGCTACAAGCCTAATAAGCATTTAAATAAAAATTCACAAAAGTAATTTAGGCATAATCCAT
>JAOXJJ010001583.1:0-10298 GCA_025769935.1 Phoenix roebelenii
TATATATAGAGAGAGAGAGAGGAGGGATACTTTTTTTTTTTCGTTGCTATTGTTTAGTTTCTTTTTAAAATCTACTTTATTATTAGACAATGCAAATTTTTTGAGTGCGTCTACGTTCCTCACGCATATTTCTGTTAGTCCCCACGTATAGCCTGAATAAAAGCAGGTCGAAGCGCGTAGACGCTGTTCCAAAGAAGTGTTTGCCCCCACGTATGGATCTCCAGGCAATCCTCCTCAGAGATATGATGATTCTAAATTTTTTCTTCGGTACGTCTCGAAAGAAGCCAGATTGAACCCGATCGGACTTGCAGATCTAGCAAAGAATGAAATAAAAAAAATAAAATAAACTGAATAAAATTGCAAAAATAAAAATCAGTAGTGGCTAAGAGGAAGAACTTTTCTTCAGAATTTTTTTGATATTTTTCTCTAATTTTTCATGTACCGAATAAAATGAAATTGAGGGGTATATATAGGGGTGATTACAGGGGCTTATTGGTCTTTCTAGGGATATGTCCGTGGTAGTTAAGCGCGGGCGCTGGCTCACGTAATTTCCAGCAGCAAACCAAAAAATATGCGAGCATATTTAATTTTTCCAACAATCCCCCATAAAAATTAATTTTTAAATAATTTTAAAATCAAAACAAAATGCTGGATATCTTATATTATGTAATAGGTGTAGGTACCTTTCGATTTGAACCTTCACTTAGTGACAATTGATTACATTTGTAGAGCTAAAGTGGTCTTAATTTTGAACCTCGGTTCATGGCTCGAATTAAATCAACAGCACACATAATATAGCCTGATCTGGGTTCAAGCAAGTTGCGCTAATATGGCCATGCGCTGGTATCTTTCATATGATTTTTAGGGAATCACCCATTTTCCATAATCGCAGCCTCACGACCGCATATATGGGTGAGTCCTAATAAGAAAGCTAGCAAAAAAGTTCCTGCCTCTTGGATCTTAGACTCATTAAGAGTTATACAAACAAACTCATCCTACCACTTGCTTTTATGAGCACTAACGCCATAGGGATGAGAAAAATATGAAACAGTGCTCCTCTTAGTCACACTCCAGTTTGTTTCTACTCATTGAACCTTTTAAGGTTGGGTTTCCACCATGGTGATCTATCTTTATGGGTTAAGCCTCATCCCCCTCGAGACTCTCGAACTACTGTTCTAGACAAATCTTTTGTAAGCTGATCAGCCAAATTATTTTCTAATTTTATAAAATTTAAAGTAATAACGTTATTTTTTAATTTATATCTTAATGATTTATGTCGCACTTTTAAGTGTTTATTCATTTTTATATTGGTATTTTCTTGGTTGTACTTATCTATTGCAGATTTATAGTCACTATGTAAGGAGACAGGTGGTAAAGGTAACTTATCTAATGAAGGTCTATTAGTAGATCTCTGAACCACTCAGCCTCAGTGCTAGTGGTGTCTAAAGCTATCAGTTCAGACTCCATTGTACTCCTAGATATCAAGGTTTGTTTGGTGAATTTTCAAGACATAGGAGCACCTTCTAGAAGAAAGACATATCCTATGGTGGATTTAACATCTAAGGTATCGCTGATCGAGTTGGCATTACTATAGCCTTCTAGAATAGCAGGAAACCCACTAAAGTGCAAACTATAGGACTTGGTACCCTTAAGATACCTAAGGATTCTCTCTAATGTTGTCCAGTGATCTCTATTTAGATTAACAATATATATGCCAAGTCTATTTACAGCATATGATATGTTTGGCCTGGTGTAGTTTATTAGGAATCCTAGTAGGCCTATAATTTGAGCATCTAGGCCTTGAAGGACAAGAGTTTCTAAGTTCTTCTTAAGGTGTATAGAGGGATCAAAAGGAGTATAGACATGCTTACAATCGGTATAATTAAATTTATTGAGAATCTTGTCAACATAATGACTTTGGGATAACTTAATACTATTTGTACGTCTAATTATTTTGGTATTTAAAATCAAGTCAGCTTGTCCCAAGTCTTTCATATTAAACTTAAGACTTAAGAATTGCTTTACTTTATCAACTATCTGAAGATTTGTCCCAAAGATCAGTATATCATTTACATAGAGGCACAAGATCACAAGTTTATTTCCAACTCTCTTATGGTATACACATTCATCAGTACTATTAATTTTAAATCCAAATGTTAGTATGGTTTCATTAAATTTCAAGTGACATTGCTTGGGTGCTTGTTTAAGACCATTGAGCGATCTGACTAGTCTGCAAACTTTATTTTCTTGGCCTGGGATTATAAATCCTTCTGGCTGGTCCATATAGATTATTTCATTGAAGTCTCCATTTAGAAAAGCTATTTTGACATCCATCTTATGAATTACTAACCTATGGATGGAGGCTAATGCTATAAGGACCCTAATAATCGTAATCCTAGCTATAGGTGCATAGACATCAAAGAAATCTACCCCAGATCTCTGAGTAAAACCTTTGACAACTAATCTAGCCTTAAATTTATCTACAGAGCCATCAGGCCTAAGTTTTTTCTTAAAGATCCATTTGCACCCTATAGTTTTACAGCCAGAAGAAAGATCAATCAATAAATTTATTATTATGGATTAATCAATTTCTGAATTTTCTGTTTGAATTTTTCAAATTAGTAATAATTAATTATTCATTTAGTGCTAGCTAGATAATTATTGTAATTGAAATCTAATATGTCAATTCAATGAATTATATATTAGAATTGATTTATTGTCATATTAGAATAATTGATTGTTAATTTTGTGCTAGCAAATCAATTATTATAATTGAAATCTAAAATATCAATTCAATAAATTATAAGATTTATGACCTTATTAGAATAATTGATTACTAATTTTATGGTAGTAAATCAATTATTGTAATTGAGATCTAAAATGTCAATTTAATAAATTATAAAATTTATTACCTTATTAGAGTAATTGATTACTAATTTTTTGCCAACAAATTAATTATTATAATTGAGATCTAAAATATCAATTCAATGAATTATAAGATTTATTACCTTATTAGAATAATTAATTACTAATTTTGTGATAGCAAATCAATTATTTTAATTGAGATCTAAAATATCAATTTAATGAATTATAAAATTTATTATCTTATTAGAATAATTGATTACTAATTTTGTGCTAGCAAATCAATTATTGTAATTGAGATCTAATTTCTCAATTTAATGAATTATATATTAAAATGATTTATTACGTTATTAGAATAATTAATTACTAATTTTGTGGTAGCAAATCAATTATCGTAATTGAGATCTAAAATATCAATTTAATAAATTATAAAATTTATTATCTTTTTGGATAATTGATTTCTAATTTTGTGCTAACAAATCAATTATTGTAATTGAGATCTAAAATATCAATTCAATGAATTATAAGATTTGTTACCTTATTAAAATAATTGATTACTAATTTTATGGTAGCAAATCAATTATTATAATTGAGATCTAAAATATCAATTCAATAAATTATAAAATTTATTACCATATTAGAATAATTGATTACTAATTTTGTGCTAGCAAATTAATTATTGTAATTGAGATCTAATTTTTTAATTCAATGAATTATATATTAGAATAATTTATTACCTTATTAGAATAATTAATTACTAATTTTATGGTAGCAAATCAATTATTGTAATTGAGATCTAAAATGTTGATTTAATGAATTAAAAAAATTATTATCTTATTAGAATAATTGATAACTAATTTTGTGCCAGCAAATCAAATATTGTAATTAAGATCTAAAATGCCAATTCAATGAATTATAAGATTTATTACCTTATTAGAATAATTGATTACTAATTTTGTGGTAGCAAATCAATTATTATAATTGAGATCTAAAATATCAATTTAATGAATTATAAAATTTATTACCTTATTAGAATAATTGATTGCTAATTTTGTGCTAGCAAATCAATTATTGTAAGTAAGATCTAATTTCTTAATTCAATGAATTATATATTAGAATGATTTATTACCTTATTAGAATAATTAATTACTAATTTTGTGGTAGCAAATCAATTATTGTAATTAAGATCTAAAATATTAATTTAATGAATTATAAAATTTATTATCTTATTAAAATAATTGATTACTAATTTTGTACCAGCAAATCAATTATTGTACTTGAGATCTAAAATGTCAATTCAAAGCTAGCAAAAAAGCTCCTGCCTCTTGGATCTCGGACTCATTAAAAGTTATACAAACAGCACCTCCTAGAAAAAAGACATATCCTGTGGTGGATTTTCAAGACACAGCAGCACCTCCTAGAAGAAGGACATATCCTGTGGTTGATTTAACATCTAAGGTATCGCTGTTCCAGTTGGCATCACTATAGCTTTTTAGAACAACAGGAAACCTACTAAAGTGCGAACTACAGGACATGGTATGCTTAAGATACCTAAAAAATTCTCTCTAATATTGTCCAGTGATCTCTATTTGAATTAACAGAATATCAGTTAAGTCTATTCACAGCATATGCTATGTGTGGCCTAGTATCGTTTGCTAGGAATCCTGGTAAGCCTATAATTTGAGCATATAAGCCTTCAAGGATACGAGTTCCTAAGTTCTTCTTAAAGTGTGTAGAAGGATCAAAAAGAGTAGAGACAGGCTGACAATCGGTATAATTAAATTTATTGAGAATCTTATCAACATAATGACTTTGGGATAATTTAATACTATTTGCACTTCTAATTATTTTGGTATTTAAAATTAAGTCAGCTTATCCTAAGTCTTTCATATCAAACTTATGACTTAAGAATTATTTTACTTCATCAACTATCTGAAGATCTATCCCAAAGATCAGTATATCATCCACATAGAGGCACAAGATCACAAGTTATATTTCCAACTCTCTTATGGTATACACATTCGTCTGTACTATTAAATTTCAAATCCAAATGTCGGTATGGTTTCATCAAATTTCAATGTTATTACTTGGGTGTTTGTTTAAGACCATAGAGAGATCTGACTAGTTTGCAAACTTTATTTTTTTGGCCTAGGATTATAAATCCCTCTGGCTGGTCCATATAGATTTCTTCATTTAGTCTTTAAAGTTGTGGCCTATAGGAGCCTGCCTTCAAGGAATTCTACTATACATATGTTGCTGGCAAGAAGGATTGAGATTTGGTGCAAGCCAACTATTCTATCTAAACAATATGTGAAGGCACTATAAATATAGGATAATTAAGCCAATGGGATAATGATAGATTATCTTCCCGTGGATGTAATGTCATTAATACTCTCTATATTTCTTCAATTTCAACTATAAATTGACAATTTACACAAGCGAGCTTCCAAAAGTTGAACAATCCCCATTAAGCTATTCTTCTAGGGTAACAGAGGTGCCTGGTGGTGTATCTCCCTATTAAACATCAATAACAATAAGAAACATCCAAAAAGGTTGAATATTCTATTATAAACTATAATCCACTTTTTTATGCCGAGCTGAAGTTTTCTCTTATTATAAAAAAAAAAGAATCTGGAGTAGTGACTGAAAGTTCGTTAGGAAAGTATGACAAAAGAAATTGTGTTTAATGGTGATATTGATGGATCCAATTGATCATTAATGACAGAATTATACTTTTGAAATGTAACAAGCATTCTTGTCTTATTATTCTGGATGTCAATGTAACTAGGCCTAGCATAAAAGAAAGGGAAATAAAGGAAGAAAAGAAAGTAATTATATTTAAAGGAAATGCAGAATAAAGATTATACTGGGATAGGATCTTACAAAACGCTAGCACCCACAACAGCAAGAGGTCTTGGATAATCCTCTATCCCCTTTTCCTTTGACTCTTCATTACTAGCTCCTAAGGAAAGTATGGGCACACCTTTACTTTCAGTAGATAATTCCTACCTCATTTCTAAGTTAGGTGCCTCTCTACATCCAATCTTGGAGACTTCTTGTACCAATGATGGCAGCCTATCTTTAGCCTCTTATAAAAGTGATGGATGTATTATTTTAGACTGAAAATATTTTTATGAGACACATGATCAAGTCTTAAATCTTGTTGAGAAAAATACAACAAAGGATCATTAAACAAGGAAAAGGTAAAAACATGTCTTGCCTAGATATACAGTCCAAGAGGGGGGGGGGGGGGGGAATGGGGTAATTAAAAAAAAATAATCCTAACAGATTTAAACTTAATCGGTTTTAGAGTTAAGTGCAGCGAAAAGATATCTTGCTAAAGCTCTTTGGGTCCAAGGCTTGAATTCAGTCCAAAGGTTTAGCAAGAAGGAATGTGATCGCTAATGTAAGTGCACTTGAAGTAGATCTAAGATAAAGCAGTAAATGCATAATAGAAACAATGTAAAACAAAGCAATCACAAACACAGAGTTTTATAGTGGTTCGGTGCCAACCTTGCACCTACATCCACTCCCCAAGATCTCTTGGGAATTCCGCTATAATCTCTCGGATTACAGTCCGGTTGTTTTACAAGCTCACAACCAACTTGTTGTTTTCCGAGTGCACAACGAACCCGGTCGGTTTTCACAGGCTCACCGACTAGAACGTATCCAATTGTTTTACAGACACAACCAACATGTTGTTTTCTGGGAGCACAACGAACCCGGTCGATTTTACGGGATCACCAACTAGAACTTATACCGTTTGTTTTACGGTGTTACAAACAACCCAGTTGGTTTTACCTTGGTTGACCAACTAAACCAATACCCCTTGATTCAATCCCCCAATTGAATCAAGTCACAAGATATGAAAATAAAGTTTAAGAACAAGTACAAGCTTCTGAAGATATAGCAATCTAAACAAATGGGTAAAGGATAGAAGCCTTCAAACTCAAGTCGATGTTGGAAGAACTCGACTTCTCCTTTACTTAATCCTCTTCTGATTTTGCACGAAGTTGAGGATCATTGATGCAGCAAGTAGATGGAGAGAGAGCTTGGGATTCCGTCAGATGCACTCTTCTTCTTTCTTCTTCTTTGAATGGATCTTTTAAGCTCTTGGGAAGTTTCTCTCTAAATCTCCTTGAAATCTCTTCCCAATCTATTTTGAATTATTTCTCTACTCTCTCCTTGTTCTCATCTTCATTTTATACCTTTGGGTGGTGTGGAAGCTGAGAACTAGCCTTTAGACACAAAAATAGAGCCGTTGGAAATATGGAAAAACTAGCCGTTGGAGTTCTGCCCGTCCTCGAGTCGTCTCGGCAATTCTGTGAGTCGGCTCGACTATAGCTGGAGTCGGCTCTAGTTATTCTGGAGACGGCTCGACATCAGTGCTGTCAAAAAATAGATCTTCTGCCGTTCATTAGTGGAGTTGGCTCGAGATTTTCTAGAGTCGACTTGGCTAACTATTCATATGAGCTTGCTTTTTGTTCTTCCCTTTGAGTGAGTCGGTTCGAAGATTTCTAGAGTTGACTCGGCCATTGTTCCTCCGAAAAATGTGTTTCTGTCTCTCAATCCTTTGGAGTCGACTCTTCAAACCCAAGGGTCGATTCATCTGCAACGGGGGTCGAGTCAACAAATATAAGGGTTGACTCATTGAAGAATCCAGAAGTTGACTTTCTGTCCAATGCTGAGACTGAGCTAGGGTCGACTCTTGAAACACAAGGGTTGACTCATTGAGATCAGGGGTCGACTCTTGAAATACAAGGGTCGACTTAGTGAGATCAGGGGTGGACTCTTTAAACATAAGGGTCGACTCCTGCTTCGCTGAGGTCGACTCTTGAGAACCTGGGTCGACTTATCCGTAGAATTTTGCTCTTCTTTCCTTGACATTAGCTGCTTGGAGTCGACTTCTTTGTTGAAGGGGTCGACCCTTAATCTGTGAATGCTTCTCATTCTCTGCAAAAACTCATGTTCTATCTTTCTTGCCAAGACACAATCATTAGTAAATATTATTCATAGTTTTGTGATCATCAAAATCAAACCTTGGATCAACAATCTCCCCCATTTTGATGATGACAAAACTATGAGTATATGCAACATAAAAAGGATTGTGTATAGATATATAATTAAAAGCATACTATTCTTCCGATTCTTCATTTAACATATACTCACAAATATTCTCCCCCTTTTTGACAACATCAAAAAGGTTGCTAATTAAAGATAGATCAATTAAATTCTGCTACATAGGGTGAGGTAAAAATGGATTTCAGATTTCAGATTTAAGCAAAATTACATGAGTGTGTATCAGTGCTTATGATTAAGTCCCAATCATGATTTCTTATTTATTAAGATTTATGCATCATCATGATCTCTCATGTACCATAGCAAAAATACTCATGTATCGATAATGTATCAGAGCAAAGCAAGTATCTGAAATTTTATATGAAGAAACTCTCATGAATCCAAGTATTACAAGCAGAGTATCAAGATAGTATCAGTGAAGTATCTGAGCTAAAGATTTTCATTATGACAGAGCAAATGAAGTCAGTGTCAGAGTATCTGATACCAAAAAGATCAGATCACTTTAGTATACAGGATTTTATGATAAGATCAAACAGAAATAACTTTTCTTTACCCCATTCTCAAGCAAAATGCTTTCAGTAATGGTTTTAGGGGCAAGGGTAGGCATTAAAATCAAGTCAACAATGGCTTAAAGAATAAATTAATGAATTGTAAGCCCAAAACATTTTAAAATATTTTCCATGAAGAATATTTTGTTCTAAAAGAAATCTCCCCCTGAATTAAAAGTATCTTTTAAAATTCAGATTTGCAATAAATATTCCTTGAAACATGAGTTTAAAAAGATGTATCAAGGCAAACTCAAACTCATCACAAAGTATCAATGCTTAAACAGAAATTCACGAGCATGTATCATAATAAGTGATTCTGTGTCAAAAACATCAAATTTGAGTGCAGAAATTTTGCATGTGCCAAGAGTTTCAAAATTACCAAGATCAAGATTTAGCATTGCTTCCCCTTACATTAGCTTAATTTTGATTTCATTCTTTTGTCTTAATTTATTTCTCCCCCTTTCATTTTGAATATATGAATTATGATTTTAGATATCTCTTCTTTAGAAAACTTCTCCTTCACAGTAACTCAAAGGAAGGCAGATAGAAATACAAGTGCTTTTGACAAAAAGGATCTTTCATTGCATTGAAGAGATTACAAAAGTGAGTACAATGACATTGAAAGTCCTAGAAGACTATACAAAGATTTTTTACGAAAAGAGGTGCTAGATCAAGAACGAGGATGTCTGGAGAAGGAAGCTCTCTGCTGACACTCAAGGAGTAGACGAACACCACAAATTCTGCAGGATCTCTAAAGAGGACTGAGAGTAGGATCTGCTCATCTGATTTATGCTTTGAGTGTTTCTGTGAAGATTTCAAGAACAGTGTTGGCCAATCCTTCTGCATTTTCATTCAGTTTCAGTAGATCATTCCACACCGATTCTTGTAGCTTTCTTGGGTCTTCTTCAATGTCAAGAAATCTTCTGTACTGACCTTGAAGTAGACTCCGAAGACTTGTCAATTCTTCTCTCATGTCTGCAACCATTTGACAGATTGTAGCATTTGATGGTACCAAATCTGTAGAATCTACAACTCTTGAACTTCTCAGCTCTTGCAGATTGTCATTCTTCAAGGCTTGAAACTGCTCAGCATTGAGTCTCACTGTAGGGGAATGCTGAGGATGAGTGTAGCAGCAAGGATCTTCTGTGGGAGCTGTAGCAGGTTCTTCACTTGGCTCAGGTGGCTCCTCTTCTGCAGTGGTTTTTGCTTCATCCTTCCTCATCCATTGACCGTTTTTCTTAAGGAATCCCATTCGATGCAGTGAACGGTCATTATAAGTATCCTACTGTGACAGATTTTTTGATGATTCCCCCTCAAAGTCCACACCGAACTCCTCAAGCACTAAGGTTAGCACCATTCCATATGGTAGGGAGGCTTTGGCTCTAGAGGTTGAATCTACCATATGTCTGATCATTAGGTGAGGCAGACTAAGGGGAATAGAATTAAGGATGTGGTACATGACAAGGATATCTCTTTCAGAAACAAAGTCAAATCTTCCTATTTTCGGAAAGAGAATCCGGCTAATAATGTGATGAAGTAATCTATTCTCTACACTAAGTAGGTTAGCAGAAATATCTTCAATATTATTTACATCATTTCTACCTAGGATTAGCTGAATGCCCAACTCTCTCTGTTCTAAGTAGTCATCGGTTGAGCCACAGGTTGGCATACTTAACACTCTCCCTATGGTTTTCCAATCAAGATGAATCCTAGTACCCTTCACAACCGTCACGCCCCAAATCCGGATCATGACACGGCCGTGCTATTGCAATCTTATGCACACAATAACACGAAGCCACTTAAAATTTC
>JAOXJJ010001584.1:0-10296 GCA_025769935.1 Phoenix roebelenii
GCTGCTCCCCGAAGGCCTATCGAACAAGATCGTCATCCCATGCTTGCCCCTCGGGGTGAGCAAATCATGAACTCTACACCCCACCAGACAATCAACATCAATCAACAATTCGTCTTATTGGTTATGAATATTTGTCTTATAGGTAACGCCGGTGGAATAACCAAATACAAAGATCAAGCTAAGTCTCGCGCCTTTACCTCTAGCATTCCGATCGTGCTCTACACCCTCCTATCCGCCGCCACTATAATAGGAATTAGTATAGATAGGATGTGCTCGGCCAGCTGCTCCCCGAAGGCCTATCGAACAAGATCGTCATCCCATGCTTGCCCCTCGAGGTGAGCAAATCATGAACTCTACTCCCCACCAGACAATCAACATCAATCAACAATTCGTCTTATTGGTTATGAATATTCGTCTTATAGGTAACGCCGGTGGAATAACCAAATACAAAGATCAATAATGAAAGCAAACTGAATTTTATTCCACTCAATTGAAGAACAAACAAGAACAATAAAAAAGCAAAACAATCTAATAGAACAATCAAGTATCTCTACTAGCCCAAATTTAGTGGAGATTGATGTATCAACCAATACCCCAAGTCCTAGAATATCAGATCTAAGGATCGAATCTATTGAAGGCCTAACCTCTCAATAGCCCAAGTCTAAGGCTTAACCCCTCAATAGCCCAAGTCTAAGGCCTAACCACTAGATCAAAATTGGCACAATACCGCCCAGGCCTTACGGCCGACTCTCTCACAAGAGAACAAAAACTCAACTCTGGATTATTCTGGGATTATTCTCTGAGATGCCTCACAATGGCCCCTTACAACTCTATTTATAGACCCAAGATCCTAGACAAAATTAAGTAACTCTCTCTAAGATAAACATGGTAAATAATCTTCCCACGGATCTAAAGCTTCTCTACCGTTGATTAGCATGTGATCAATGGCTTGGAGGGGCCCTAGAGGATCTCCAATCTTTATCTCCCAGATTTGCATGGATCCCGTGTCCCGGATGCACGGCTTACGCATCCCGGATGGTTTGACTCGATCTTCCTTCACTGAATGGATGGCTGAGATGGTCGGGAGGCAAGGCTGGCTGGGATGCATGCCCCGGTTGACCAGGTCGCGTGACTTGGGAGTTGTAGTCCGGTCGAGATCGGCTCGGCCTTTGACGGGACCCCAGGTCGGCTCGGCCTTTGGCGGGGTATGAGGTCAGCCTGGCCGAGGGCGGCTCGTCTTTTGGCGGGTTCGAGGTCGGCCTGGTTGAGGTCAATTTGGCCTTTGGCAGGGCATGTTGGGTTGATGGGGCGAGCCCTGGCGCGCGGGTTGATCCTACATGGTGCCGAAGTCGTGGATGGACCTCGTGGTCGGCCAAGGGTCGACCGGCCACAAGACGCATCATTTGGCCACTTTGGCCTTCGATTGACGCAGGATCCTCTCTCGGCTTGGCGCTATCACGGCATTGCTTGCGTAAGTCCTCAACAATTTGCCGCTTGACTACCGCAGGTCTCCAAGGCATACCCACTGCCGCCGTCTTGCACCAACAACTGCAGTCTTCACCGCGTATAGAGCCGGCTCTTAGGCGACTTAGATGAAGCGTTTAAGACTTCAATCAAAAATTTTTTAGCTATAAATAAATTGAGATCTCAAAACGTTTTTAGCCATAAATACATTATGACCTCCAAATAAGTTCTAAATACATTTATGTTTCTGGCCGCGTGTCGTATGGGCATTTGCCGCTTGACTGCAGCCATCTTGCACCGTCCCCTATCCCCGACTGCCCGCATTCGCCGCTCGTGCAAGTCTCGAAGTCATACCGACTGCCGCCGTTTTTGCACCCTCCCCTGCTGCGTTGTCGCGTGTCGCATGGGAAAGAGCCTGTCAGCTGATGCACAGCGTCACGGCTGGCAAAACCATGCCATACCTTTTTAACATTCCCCTTGATGAGGCCACCAAGATGGTAGCCTAAGGTACTAAACGAGGATTCTAACCTCATGATTCCAAATTCGAGTTGCTGTGGCAAAATCGTCAGTAGCTGGGATGGTGCCAGATATAACGTACTCACACGTGAAATTCGAGCCAGAGCCCAGAAAGGTAGCTGAGCCGAACGCATGGATGGAGAATGCATGAGTAAAACCGATCGGGGTGCCCAACACACGGCCATTTCTGTCCGCATCGAATATTTTCCTGACCTCTTTCTTTTAGCGAAAGAAAAGGTGAACTCAGCGCCATCCAAAATCCTTTTAAAAATATTCTCTTAGAAATGTATTTTGGTCTCTGCCGGTCCCTCCGCACAGTTATTTTATAAAAATAAACAAAAATTGCTAAAAAAAACGATTACTTCTAAATTTCAAAACAAGAAATAAACAAAAATTTTCAGAAAGAATAAAATGCCAGAGCAGGAAAATGCGTTATTGTAGTAATGGCACTAGTAGTAATAGACTAATAATAGTGAGAGGCCACAGAGAACTTTGATTTCCAACTCTCTAATAAAAGTTGCATCAAATAATTTCAAAAGAAAAAAACGACTAATATCCATATTATTTTTTAAAATAAATAAATAACTATTTAAATATTTGAGTCTATTTTTATATGACAGTCATAAATTTTTGAAAAAAATAAATAGCCACAATAATATACTATTAATTTGATTTATATCCACGGATATCCGATTTAGTAATATTTTTAATTTTATAATGATAAAATCTAATTATTTAATTAATATTTTTATTTTTATTTTTTTCTATGAGCTTCTGAAATTTAAACTCTCTCTCTCTCTCTCTCTCTCTCTCTCTCTCTCTCTCTCAATCTCACGTGCATGGCAGGTGATCTGGAGGAGGAGGGTGGCGGCCAGCTGGGGACCATCAAACACTGCATCCACGCGCCATCCATCTTTAGTCCGCCTGCGACGTCATGCAAACAAACGACGGGGATCCCAGAAGTTTCCCGCCGACCTCCTTGTCCCCGACCCTTTTATTAATTAATGGCCAAAAAGATTCACCTTACCCTGCTGTTAATAAATAAATAGACGAGAGAAAAAGTGCAACAAAGCACCACGAATAAACCCCCAAGTCCTACCTCAATATGGAGCTTTCCCATTAGTCCCATAATGGGCCCTCCCTTTCCCCCTCTAGAAACTGGGAAGCAACCGGAAATGGGGCCAAACGGAGCAGGGATCGACGAGGTATATTCCGGCCATCAAATATGGTGTTCCCTCTTACCACCCTGTACCGGATCCGAACACGCAATTGCATGGTCACAAAAAAATGTTTCCCGACCCAATAAGCGTCAGACACCGCTTCGCGGAGGACCCCCTGAATCGCTCCAGTCTCCTCAAATGGTTCTAGAGAGGCCAATTTTTTTCTTTAAATAGCAGGGGGAAGGAAGGGTTCTCCCCGCGCCCACCGTGCTCTTGGTCCTTCGCTTCTTCTTCTCTCTACTCTATCCTTTTCTACTTCCATCTCTCACGGGCTTCGCCTTCTCGTTTTCCATCCAAAATTGCAAAAAACTCCCCTTTCTCTCTTCTTTTTTTTGTCTTTCTTTCCGAACCAAACTTATGGCCGAAGTAGTCGGCATCGCCGCACCCCGCCGTAGCCTAATCCCCCTCTGCTTCTCCGCCGTCTGCATCGGCGCCGCCGGATTCCTTCTCCCGTCCCCGGAAAGCCTCGACCCGGCCTCCATCGCATGCCTCTTATCCAGTCTCCTCGCCTTCAAGGTCGGGCTCGTCCTCATCTACGTTGCGGTCTCCGGCGTGCCTCTGCGGCCGGTCTACGCCCAGCTATTGACAAAAGTGGCCACGGCAGCTTGCATCGCCGCGCTCCTGCTCGTCCCTCCCCCCGGTCGCCTCCAGCCGGCGGGGACTCCTGCATCCGTCCACGACCTGGTCACCGGCCGTCCGAAACCTCTTTTTATGAACAACCTGCTCCCAATTGGGCGCCCCGAAGTCGCCCAGAATACGGTCGTCGGCCATCTGGAATCTTTAATTGGGAGTAATTACTCGACTGGAAGCCTGGCGGAAGCCGTCCCCGACCGCGTCGCTGGTTCTCCCCTGCCTTCGTTCGTCGGAAATGCGTTGATTGGGAAAACCGAAGCCAACGAGGAACTGCTCGCCGTTTGCTCTGTACCTTCACTGCCAAATATTGCACTCCTTCCTCTGTTCTGCGAGATCGGAAACAGGGAAGAAGGGGTTAAAGAGGTCATCTAATTCTTATTCGAAGGTCTAACCTCTGTATTTTCCTAATTTGATGTACCCTTTGCGAATTGAGCCTTGCCGTGGCGGTCGCACCCCTCTGCTAGCAACCAGAGGGTCGCTGGATTCGAGCCTTAGCCAGTGCTTCGCTACAAATCTGGAAATTGTCGAGTATACTGCCCGTTTGGTCTCGAAATTATTTGACGCAACTTTTATCAGAGAGTTGGGAATCAAGAAATATTATTAGTGTGCTATTACTAAAACAACGCATTTTCCGGTCCTGGAATCTTATCCTTTCTGGAAATTTTAGTTTATTTCTGGGTTTAGAATTTAGAAGTGATCGATCTTTCCACGAGAAGATTTCTCCACTCAATCGGGTAAAATAGGTGTTTGTTGTTGTTGCTGTTGGAGTAATAAATTTAGTATTTCCCCCTATAATGGTGCTCCAACAATTGATTATTTATTTTATTTTGGTGCCCGATGAGGAATCTCTTATTGATTTGGTTATTCCTATAGTTATATGAGTTTGTTCAGATAGTTTGCAAGGGCTTTTGGTCAAATTTCTTTGCTGCCTTATGGAAAAAGTTCAGAGACGACTTCGGGTGCGTTTGGATCTGCTAGGGGATTTGGGGGATGAGTATTTCACGGTTTCTAAATATGAAAGTAGCATTGTTTGGGTAACTAAACTTAATTAATAAAGAGAGACTTGTGGGTGTAGGAGTTATTCTAGAGTATGGTGGTTTGTGTTATGATGATTTTTCTGTTTAGAATGGTAGTTTTACTGTTGTGGGTTTATATAGTTGATCAGGCTTTTAAAGTTAGAAATTGATCACGCTTTTTCACAAGCCAGCTTATATATAGTTGTAGTGTTGCCGCGTGGCACTGCAAGAAAACGAGCGGCGTGGACGTTGCCATCTATCTCTCACTTGTCAATATCTTTTAATCAAAAAGAAGTCAAGATGATGTGAACTTGGGGAGCCATCCAGGATGTGGCAGGATTTTATTGGGGGTGGTCGTGGGAATTGGATACAATTGGTTTTTGGACCACGTCCAAGATCTCTTTCATTGTTTTGTTTTTTTTTTCATACTCTGCCTTGCGCATCTTTTATTTATAGTTGGACCGTTCTATTGCTTTGAATTATTTTGACATCATACTTCAACTGAATCAATTGAGTTGTCTTTTCGGGAAGAAAGCGAATCATTCTTTCACGCGAAAGTATACGGCTGGAGCCGGGTTTTCCAGGTCCTCTCAATCCGCTCCCATCAAATGATTCACCTCTTGGAAAGTCCGTGCAAGTTTCTTTAGATCAAGTTTGATTGGTTTGCAACGGACGGCGGTTTTAGGGGCGGAGCTGGCTTTGTAATTAAAAGCTTAAACATAACCTTTGTGATTGCAGAGCAGTCCTATCTTTATACCATCACAGTTTCATCGGAAAAATACTATTAAAAGGTATGGGCCCACCTTCTTGTTTGGCCCTCATCGAAAGAGGTAGCAAACACTGTAACTGGCACGAAGCTCAGCTTGACATAGCCATGGAGTACGTTTCATAATACAATTCGCTGTCCTGGGGATGGTTCCTGTGCGGGATAGCGCAACGGATCCTTCAAGGGATGCGAAAGGTGGAGAGGGAAGTGGCACAGACAGCACAAACCCTTGTAGCTGGGGGTTGTATATTTCACATAACTCCACCGTTAGATCGCCCATCGATCGCTTTGAGAGCTGTGCAGCTTGATGAATGATGGCGCTCGGAGCGCTTTAGGATCTATGTGGTGGGTGATGTTCGAGACCCAATGGGTTCTTTCGTCATGATCCAACCTAGTCGCACACTAAGAAGCCATGTTTATTTGTCCTAAGGGCTTATTTATCAGAAGTCAGCGATTTCGAATATATATATATATATATATTTATTTATTTATGTATTTTGTTATCCTCATTGTATTGATCTCATTTCTTCTTATATACACTTGACATATAAGGTTAAAAACTATCAAGATATATAAATTTTAGTTTCTAGACATTTGTTATTGTATAAACTATAGGCAATACTTTGGATTTTTAATTTGAATAACTTATTATTAATTTTTGATTAAGACATTTTGACAAGTCAAAGGAGATGGCCTTGGGGAGCCATCCGAGATGTGGTAGGATTTTGTTATGGTTTGTCGTGGGAATTGGGTAAAATTGTTGGTTGGACCTGGTCCATTTAGAATTTGGCTTACGTTGCTTTTTTTATTATTATTACTCCCTGTTGTGCATATCATTTTATGGTTGACTGGTCCACTGCGGTGCTGATAGATCAAGTCCCACTAATAAATCTCGTAAAAATTGTGTGATGTGGGGTGTCAAAGGATTTTGGTGGGGGATGAACACTACCGGTGGACCTTGTCCAACTAAGAATCTCACGAAAATTGTGGATTTAGATTTGGAGAGCTGAGGACACATCCGAGAAATTTGTGATGAGGAACTCCAAGGATATGAGTTTGGATTTTTGAGCGTGTGGGGGGTGGGGGTGCTAACCCTGGGGATTTAGCGGCACCTAAGATTTTGCTGGGGGGATTTGGCGAGGAATTTGTATTTGCTCTGAAACTTATATAGCTCTTTATACTGGAAAATAAACCAACGGTTTTTATAGCTCTAATGCAAATATGGTGTCATCCATCTATAACCTCAAACACAAGGACAAGAACTCGAAACTCGTGAACGGAAAATATTCTGGTCACTCGGTCAAATGATTGGAGGCTTAATATGGAAATTATTTGACCAAGAAAAGTGCCACTTCCTGGGGTCACATTAAGGGATCTAATTATGATATGTAAGGAGCAGAATATGTAGATAGAGTCAAGAAATTTAAGCCTTCAACTCGACCACAAAATTCTATGTCCTATACATGACGTTTAGTTTGCAAGAATGGGATTTCGAAATAACTTTCTCATGTTGGCTCATTTCCAATTGTTGAAAACCTAAACATTAGTGAGATTTCATAATTTTGATCCTATATCCAATCAAGAAAGAAGCTCGACCAAGATATGGCTTCTATTCTCTCAAATGGGGCTTACACATGGCTCGACCCTCTAAAAATTACAATTTTTTTTCATTTACTACTATATCATAGGGCTTGGAGATTGTGACGGCTATAGAAGCCCCCCTTTTCTACCCGGAGAAGTACATTTTGAAGCATTTGGTTCAATGAACTTCACCATGTTATCCTCTCATGGCAATACCATTATACAACTTGGTCAACCGTATCATTTGAGAACTAAGCACATCATTTTTAACCACTTTTCTCACATGTATAAGCACCAAAATAAAGTAAATACCGCAGGCTACTATTGCCAGTAAATACAGTTTGATATTAATATTATATACGTGACATAACATGAGCATGAATTTGTTCGGGGGGAAGGAAAGTTTCAGGGTCACGGCTCCTTAGTGGGCCGTGCAGCGGTAGATTGGTGCCACGTGGAACGTTTTGATCCGGCGATTTTGATTATAAGAACCAATCCGAGCTTGCGGGGAAAAGTAACGGCGTCATCTCATGCCGGATTTTGATAATAAGAACCAATCCGAGCTTGCGGGGAAACGTAACGGCGTCATATCATCTCTTCTCCCCTTTTGCCTCTGAGACGAAAGACGTGAACGCCGCCTCAGAGAAGCCATGGATGAGGAGCACAAGGGAGAAAGACGCGGATCCCTCACCGTTGTGGGAGAACAGCAGGGGCTCGGATCCCTCGCTGAGCAGGAAGACACCGACGCTGCCTCTGGGAAGGGATGGATGAGGAGCACCATTGAGAGGGAAAGATCGAAGGGGAGAAAGAGGCGAGAAGGGGAGCAGGGGCTTTGGGACTTCACATCAGCTGGCGGCGGGATGGGGAAGGGGACAAGATAAGCACTAAAACTTATGATGTTCTTTAAAATAAGGAAATAAACCGACAGTTTTCACGGCACTGATTCATATAAACTTTGTAGCCTAGAGAAGATACAAAAGGGGTGGCCTGGAGGGTCCATCTAGGACGAACTCGTTTCTACAAAAGCATGGAATCAAATCCAACATTCATGTGCCATAAAAATAAGATTTAGAAGCAGACAACTCCTTTTCCCCTTCCACCCACCTCACAGAACAGAGCACACTCCCCATCATTCCCAAATGAACGTAAGGAGCCGCCGGAGACCGGGATGATGCACTTCCCCTGCTGCTTGGCTTTCGGAGTTGTCAGCAGTTGGCGGCCGGGAGGGGATAAAAGCAACACAGCAACCGTCGCAGCCACGGTTGCCGACACCAAGTAATTGGCAAAAACCAGTGGCAACCGTCCGCCGGCCATGAAATCAAACAAAAGGAAAAGGCCGAGGGTGAAGGCGATGAGACACAGAATGAGATATACCATGGACGCCGAATCCATCTCGGCATGCTCTGCAGGTGGAAGGGAAATGAGAGATCCAGCAACGGCGATGGAGAGGGCACCCATGACTTGTTCGATAAGCCCGCGGTGGCCCGCTCGGCCGGCTGGGCGTCTGGCGACCGGGGGGCGTTCTACAGCTCGGGTGTGAGAGGCCATGGAATCTGATCTCGATGAACTAGGGGGATGCAGAGGTGAGAGAGCGGAAAGAAGAGCGGTCAGAGTCGAAAAGAAAGCAGGGGCAACGGGGCATGTTGGCGACACAAAATAGTGTCATGGGATAGCCATGGAGTACGTTTCATAATACAATTCGCTGTCCTTGGGATGGTTCCTGTCCGGGATGGTGCATCGGATCCTTCGAGGCACGCGAAATGGGACGCAAATCCTTGCAGCTGGGGGTTGCATATTTTATATAACTCCACCGATGGATCACCCACCGATCGCTTTGAGAGCTGTGAGCTGGAAGAATGACGGCGCTCGGAGCTCTTTGAGATCCGTGCGGTGGGTGATGTTCCAGATCCGGTGAAAATCCCAAGTCAAGCAACAGCCGTCCTCAGGGCTCGTCTATCATTTTATCTGCCACAAACTCCAACGGAACCTGATTCCCCTTCAACTGACGGTTCGGGTTAGGCATAGCTGTGGTGGTTTGTCTCTGAATAAATCAAGGGACCAAGAATAGTTTGTATAGTTATAGTTAATTAATAAATAGAAATAAAATATCTCATCACCAAATAAAATATGTATATGTATGCGCCTATTTGCGTACCACTAACCGTTGTTGATCGGGCTGTGGATGGGCTATGTTGGATTACATGCGTTTTGTTTTATTCAATATGTCTTTATGACAAAAATATATTCAAATTGTGTTGGGTAACATACTTTTTGGCAACTCCTTAAAAAAGTTAATAATTCAAAATTAGTAATAAAAAATTTAAATTATAGATCCAAACCATTAATTAAGATCTTTATTATAAAAAATACCTAGAAACCAAATTCATATATTTTGATAGACTATAACCTAATATAAATAGTACAATAATATTATTGACTATGATCTAATTGTCAAAAGTTAGTAATTTTGAATATATATATAGATAGATTATGATTAAAAATTATTTTTAGCTTATACATCTATTAGGCAGTGAGGAAAAATAGTTGGTTGGATCATATCAATCTAGAATCTAGCTTATATTATTATTATTATTATTATTATTATTTTATGCATATTGCTTTTTTAGTTGAACTGGTTCACAGCTAAGCATAGAGAGGCCGATGGCGTGGCCTTCACGGAATGTTTGCACCGAGGCTGGGGAGCCGGCTCTTCCCGCGCCCGAATGAAGAGGCTTGGTGGCTCGTAGACGCCCGGGGCCCGCCTATTTCCCGGTCCTACCCTCTCCCCGACCTTTGACCGCTCACCCCCGATTCGCTTTGACCCATCCATCCCAACCGTGCAAACCTACCTAGAGATGCGACCATTCACTGATGGACGGCCTTGATCTACTCGATCTGGCGACATTTGAGACGCACGAAACCCCACCGGGGTACGAAGCTAGCCAATCTCGGAAAGGACAACCATTGGATCAGTGGACCTTCCAGGTGGGAGGAAACGTCCCACGTGGCCGACGTTGATTGGTTTCCAATGGGTGGGGGGGGGGGGGAGGGAACATTTTGTGGAGGGAGGGGATGCCAAGGAGGGTGGCGCCGTTGGATC
>JAOXJJ010001585.1:0-10295 GCA_025769935.1 Phoenix roebelenii
AAGATTAAATAGAGCAATTATACTAAGAGAGAGGCTACTTGGAAGCTCAGAGATAAGATGACAACTAACTTCTCTCAGTTTTTTGAAGGTTCAAGAATGTCAATTTCGATGATGAAATTCTTTTGAGGAGAGAAGGTTGTAGGCCCAAGTTAAACTTAGTTAGGGTTGACCTAGGTGAGACCTAAGCTAGGCAAGCAGGCTAGGAGGCAAAGCGATGCTTCTCTCGACTCCCCTCCTTCCTTTCTTTCTCTGTTTCCTCCCATCCCGCAACACCTCTCCCTTTCTTTTCTTTTCTTCTCCTATTGAGAAGCCTCTTTCATGCTTTCTTGTCCCATGTGCAAGCCTCTCAGAGCTCCTAACCATTTTCTCTCTCACCGTTCATCATTTGCTAATTTGTTGCTCTCTCTCTCTCCCCCTTCGCCTAATGCTTGCTCTCTCCTTTCTGCAAACTACCTTTCCTTTCTTTTTACTAAACATTTTCCAAACCTTGTTCTTCTCGTCCGTTGTCTAATTTTTCTTCTCTATCCCTCAATCTTCTTCCTCGATTACTCTCAAATTTTCTTTACATTTTATTTACCCTGATTCTTATTGGTGATTGATGTGCATAGAGGAGCAATTTTTGGATCAAGAAGGAAGGAAGCTCGAAACCTCATTATCTTCTTAGGCTTTTAATTGAGGCAAACTCTTGAACTACGCTTTTTTTTTGTGTAGATAGTGTGGTTTAGGTTGGGATCAGAGCAATCTTAGGGCTATGTTTGACTTTGGAAACCTAGATTTTGGGATTAGGAACATTGGAGAAGAGTGGTAACTAGTTCATTAAATTTGTTATGCTTGTTGGTATGGATTTGTATTCATTTTGGTGATTGTATTGGTCCTCAAATTTCATGAGAAAATTTAATTTTCATAATCATACTAAATGTTAATATTAATTTAATTGGACATGTTAGGTGTATGTTTGGACTAATTAGCACATGGATGTTGTTGTCTAATATGGGTAAGAATCATTTTTCTATGTTTTCTGATTGTAGATATGCAATCTTATATTAAATACACCAAGAAATGTCGAACCAATCCTAACTGGGCGGTTTGGCCTGTAACAAACTAAACCAACACTGACTTGGTAGTTCAGTTATGTAGGTTGGTTTGGGTTATAAATCGCTCTGATGTTTTTTTTTACTAAGACATCCAAACCTCTTCGAAAGTCTTGGAGGGCTTTCTCTCCAAGACTCTCCACCTCTCACCAACTTAGGACCTTCTCTGTTGGGTCCTACTCATCGTCGGCAATTGATCCCTCATCTAGAATCTCATATCGACATCAATCTATGCATGATTGCTATCCAATTGCTCCCCGACCTTGTCCTCATTGATGACATCGCCACCCTCACCTCCACCCTGCTCTCTGATGGCATCGGACCATCCTCTCTTTCATGTGAGTAGAGCCCTCTCTCCCCCTCTCTATCCCTTCCTCTCCTTTTACCGCTCCCCCTCTCCCTCTCTCTCCTCTAGGGTTTCATCCTGATGTCAATCTGCATGCATTTACTCGTTAATTGCTCCTCAACCTCATCCTTGTTAATGATATTGCTACCCTTGCCTCCACTCGCTCCTTGAAGTATTAGACCATTCTCTCTCTCTTTCTAGTGAGCAAAATCCTCTCTCCCCCTTCTCTCTCTCTCTCTCTCTCTCTCCCTTCATCTCCTTCTTCCTCCTCCCTTCTCCATCCTTCTCTCTCTTCTTCCTGCTCCTTCTCCCTCCTATTTTGATACACTCTGGCATGGCATGGTTCGGACGAATACCATATCGTACTAGTAGCTGACCAGTATAGATCATGGTATCAATTTGACAAACCTTTTATATACACACACATATATATATATATAAGTATAATTAATTATAAGTCTTGATGGTGAGTTCTTACGAATTGTCTTGATTTGGCTTCTTGCAGTAAAACAAGATTCCCCAACCTTAAATTATGGTTTGGAAATCATGTCGCATATTGACTCTGAATGCTTATGAATATTCTTGAATCTTGTTGTAATGTAATGAAATTAAGAAACACTAAATGTAACTTGACAATGCATAGAAAATAATTATATTCTCGTTTTTGATAATGTTGACAATGATTGGTCTTTTCTCAAGTATTTGAAAGAGAACTGTAAATGATGTGATGGATAGGTTGTGTATGAGCTCTATACTACTACTCATATCTCCCTATTACAATGAAAAAATATGGTATAATTTTTACCCCATCACAAGTTGGAAATATGACATTACCATTAACCGCTTTCATTACCCCATCACATACTAGAAACATGATCGCAGATAGTCCCATACTAAAAGTTCTTAATTTTCTTGCTATGCACTCTCAGAATGTCTTATTAAATTTGAACCCTATCAGAATGAAGTAACAATAAACCCTCTACTCGAACAACTGCTGAATTTAGTTATGATTTTGGATTTGTAAGATGCAATGATAAATCAAGACATTTTGAGTAGTTGATATGATAATTCACTGGTTAACTGGCACGTGAACTTTCATGTAAATGAAACTATAATCATATTTTAATTATTATCTTGTTCGTAGGATGGTTGTTATTAATTCTTAAATTTAAATTTATGTTTGTACATGAAGATTCTTGCTGAGTTGTGAAACTCGTATTTTTTCGCTAATATTAATTTTTTAGAGCAACAAGATACTCTTCCATGGCCTTGGATTTCTAGTGAATGAAGAAATCTTTAGAATCCATTAGCTAACTTTTGGAATTTTGAAATCTTTTTTTGTTAATTAATATATATTTATCAGTTAGTGGTGGAGTTCGGTTGTTTTATTTTGAAATAATATTTATACTTTATATCTTCTCCAATGCTATTGAGGATTTGCACAGTTTCTTAGAACTTGCATATTTTTTCGACCTAGGCTTTATAGAATATATGGCTATGTGACACTGCGCTAAAGTCAAATCATAGATTTAAGCTGAGATGTCACACATGCATGTAGCTTAAGTCGTAGGTTCAGGACATGACAAGAATGACAGGTAGATTTTCCTTGTCGATGAGGACAATCTATAATATTTTCTAGTAACCAAACGGCAGTATGTATTTGGAGCGCATCTGAAGTGAAAATTTATAAAAAGGCACAGAGATTAGTTGGAGGGTGATATTTTTGTCATGGATGAAGTACTGGGTGGCCTTAATTTTTTTTGGCCTCCCTTATCATCAAAAGACAAACGATGAAGTGCAGAGTTGGCCTTACAAGTCACTTCAGTATATGCTTGTGGGTTCTTTTTTGTCGTAAATGCTCCTTGTCAACTAGCACGCCTATGCTTGTTCCTAAGATTCCATCCATTTTTGTATTAAAGGTCCGAAAGTTTAGAAACATTTTAAAAAGAGGCATCGAGCATCATAGCAACTGGATAATCCCCACAATGACTGACCACAAACACTAGATTTAATATGTGCAACGAGGTCATATTCATCTATTTTTCTTTCGCAAACCACGGAGGGCGGAAAAACAAACTCCGAGACGTGCTGTGCAAAGAGTGGCTAACACTGTCAGAAGACTTCTTCCCTCGTTTCTCATTGCATTGTTTTATTTCCATGTAATTGTTTAATTTGTTATTGTGTTACGAAAATTCTCCAGCCTAGGATCGATCGCCCTTTAAATTCTAGCCATCTTCTCCGAGTGCATCACGAAAGGCTGAGTTATCTCATACTTGCTCAACTATCCATATTGGATAGCTGGCCTACAGGCATTTAGCGGCAATGAGATGTAAGACATGCGAGAAACCAAAGGTAAGCTATCGGAAGGGGTTGTGGTCGCCGGATGAGGACCAGAAGCTGAGGGATTACATCCTCAAGCATGGCCATGGCTGCTGGAGCACTGTTTCTGCCAAAGCCGGTGAGTCTTCCCATTTCCATCAAAGCCTTCCATGTAGTCAGCAATAACTTTTGCTTCAGAAACATGTTTCAAGAGATCCAATGTGATGAACTTGCTTTCATTTGCATCATAAAGAATCAAATTATCTACGTACTGTACTTGGGTATTTGATATAGATTGCATGAAGCTGGTCCATTGACCATCCTTAGCCCTTTGTCTTTGCTACAAAAATAGAGCAGTCTGCTTTATTTGTTGATGAACTTTATAGAAGGATTTGAGATAACCGACAGAACTGAGAATCTCAGCTGAAATTATATTTAACAAACAATGTCGGCCAAACTCATCGGTTCTCTTTTCTTTTCAAGGCTTACAACGAAATGGAAAGAGCTGCAGATTGAGGTGGATCAACTACCTGAGGCCAGGACTAAAGCGTGGCATTTTCTCCGCTGAGGAAGAGGAAACAGTTACAAAGCTTCATGCCATATTGGGCAACAAGTAAGCAGTTCTCAAGTGTATCTGATCTCTCCAAGTCTTCTATTTAACCAAGACCAGTTATCACTTACGTGTTACAAAGTTTAACTTTCTTCTTCCTCTTCCTCCTCCCTTTTCCTTTTTTTTTCTCGTTTCAGAAAAGATGATCTTACCTAAAGAATTGCAACGCTCTTCGTTTGAGATCATTTAAACATACGATTGATCATGGGACAGGACTAGTTCTCCCCAGAAATGTCGACCGGACTTTAGTCTGCCGGTTGGCAGCTCTCTCCTTGCCACATGCTATGGAGAGGGGCCAACTTCGAGTCTCATGATCAAATCAAACACTGTGGTGATGTTGAAGTTTTGAAAATGATAGATATATGACAGAGTTTAAGAGGGTTAAGATAAATAATGAGTTTGCTAGGTTCCTTGAAAGATAAAAGAACTTATAACTTGGATTTGCAAGTCACTGGATGACGGATGCCAGTGACCTACCTAGGTTTGATCCCACCCTCACCCTGATTTCGGCTGGGCTTCTTCCCATCCTTGTTCTCCGAAAACAAAATAAAAAGATAAAAAAAAGCAACTCTAGCCTAACAAATACAGAAATAGACCTTTTTTTTTATTACAGATCGTAATATTTAGTCCGGCATGCAGTTTGAAAAAGCTGTATGGACTATTGTTCGAAACCTTCATCTTATTTCATTAGCTATTTTTCATTTTCAAATGAATATAAGTTGCCATGTTAAGCAACCTGATTGGGCTCCCTTTCATTGTTTTTCTGATAGTGTCCTTTCAATCTATATTGATCTTCCAAATATATTTTTATATCTTTATGTATATGGTGAGTTGCGCGTATAGCTCTCCCTCCTTGAGTGATAAAAACACCATGTCCATTCATCTATCATGCGATCTCTTGTTTTTGTTATGAAAATTATTGCAATACGAGCAAACCGGCTTAATGATATCAGCGTTTGGTCTCATAGGTGGTCTCAGATAGCGATGCACCTACCGGGAAGAACGGATAATGAAGTGAAGAACTACTGGAACTCCTACCTTAAGAAGAAGGTTGTAAAGTTAGAGGGATCAAATTCTCATGCCTCAACAACCAAATCTCAAGACTCAGCTAACCGAAGCCCAGAGATGAGGCAGATTCCTGAATCTCTCGAGCCACTGGAGCCACCCATGCAAGGTAGTATCGACCATGATTCTTTTGAAGGGACACAAGTTCCTCCCTTTCCCAAAGTTCTGTTTGCAGATTGGTTATCCATGGACCATACCACCAGCCAGAGCTTGCTAAACTCGAATGCTGGAATGAATTGCCAACTGGACTCCAATTCGAATGCTGATGTTTTCCAGTATGGATCATTTCAAGTTGATGATCCACCTAGCAGTGATTTTCTTCATGGATTTGGAGACAGTAGCATCCGTGGGGAGTTTCAGTTACAGTTTGAGCATGGAGGTCAGATCCTGGGAGGTACATGTTACAATTATCTGTCCATGGATGATAATGGGGTTAGTTTTGGCACAAACCATGGTGCCATTTATTGATTCATCACATAAGATTATGAATGTAGTAAGAAATGAGATCAAATGTTCTACTTGTTAGTAGATGTCACATCGACTTTTTTTTTTTTTTGTGTGTGTGTGTGTGTGAGAGAGAGAGAGAGAGAGAGAGAGAGAGATAACCATCAATGCATTTTATGAGAGAGAATGTACAAACACTGCTATCTCAGAACTAGCTTTCTGCAGGAAGCATGGGAAAGGATATAATATATCAAGGAAAAAATTTCTCATACTTGCAAGAAACATGAATTAGGGATCAAAATTTGATGGGAAAAATTGGTTGTATTTTATAAATTCTTTCGTTTCTCATACTTGCAAGAAACATGATTTAGGGATCAAAATTGGATGGGAAAAATTGGTTGTATTCTATAAATTCTTTCGTCATTCCTTGCCAAAAGTTAGCTTCATCTTCCATGAGCATTAATTCTTCTATCATTTGTCATAGTAAGTATTCAGAATTATCAGGGGCTTTACTTTCTTTATGTTGGAAATTTTGAATTAAACTAAGAATATGAGAGGAAGAAAAAGTTTTTTTTTCATTGTTGATATTTTTTTTTCCTTTGCATACAGCAAGTCTCATTTATCTATGGATTACAAAGTGTTTCTTGAACTCCCATTTTTAATTCAACTCTTCCTCTCCCCACTTCATTTCTCTGGAAATAGCACTAATTAATTACATAGGAAATAGATATTGTGCTTAGTCAATCCAGCACATTAACTCTCAACATTCTCCCCCTTAATGTGTTGTCCTTGAACTCCCAAAAGCTCTCAAAGTTTTTGTGAAGATATCAGCTAGTTGCTCACTTGTCTTGCAAAATTGAACTTGAACTTCACCTTCTTCAACTGCTTCTCAGATAAAATGATGCTTGATTGCAATATGCCGAGTGCAGCTGTGAAATGTTGGATTCTTTGCCATAGATATAGCTGATTAGTTGTCACAAAATAGTTCAGTAGTTTCCTCTTGATTGTCACCAATATCTTTATGAATTCTTCTTAACCAAATTGCTTGTGAAGTAGCCATAAAAGCTGAAACATATTCGGCTTCAGCAGAAGATTGTGCAATTGTTTTTGCTTCTTTGAACTCCATGAGAATACACCCGAACCAAGTGAAAATGCGTAGCCGGAGGTGCTCTTCATATCATCAACGCATCCTCCCCAGTCACTATCACAAAAACCAATTAACTTCACATTAGTATTGCTAGAAAAATTAATTCCATAATCCAAAGTTTCTTGCAAGTATCTTAGGACCCTTTTAGCTACTCCAAGATGAATGTGACTTGGACTAGTCATGAATCTTGAGAGTAAACTTGCTGCAAACATGATATCCGGTCTTGTAGCTGTGAGATATAATAGTTTCCCGATCATACTTCTGTAGAGAGCTGCATCTACCTTTTTTCCTCTATCATATTTTCTCAATTTTTTATTCACAACAAGTGGGGTTGCTACTGGTTTGCAGCCGAACATACCAAACTTCTTGAGAATATCAATTGTGTATTTTCTTTGACAAAGAAAGACTCTATCTTTAGCTTGATAAATCTCCATCCCGAGGAAATGATGTAGAAGACCCATGTCACTCATTTCATATTTCTTCAACATATTATTTTTGAAGTCTTCAATCATCTTTTTATTATTTCCTGTAAACACCAAGTCATCGACATAAAGTGCAACAATAAGGATATTAGAATCACCTTGCTTTTTGATATACAAGGTAGGCTCGCTTTTGCTTCTTTCAAAACCTCTTTGGTTGAAGTAACCATCAATCTCTCCATACCATGCTCTTGGCGCTTGTTTTAGCCCATAGAGAGCTTTCTTTAGTTTGTATACCATGTCCTCCTTGCCTTTGATGATAAATTCTTGTGGTTGTTCGGCATAGACATCTTCCTTCAATTCTCCATTCAAGAAGGCTGATTTGACATCAAGTTGGTATAGCAACCAACCCTTTTGAGCAGCAAGAGAAATGAGAACTCTAATTGTATCCAAACGGGCAACCGGTGCAAATGTTTCTTCATAGTCGATGCCGGGCTGTTGTGAATACCCTTTCGCTACTAATCTTGCCTTATTCCTTTAGATGGAACCGTCGACATTGTGCTTGATCTTGTATATCCATTTGACTCCTACAATATCCTTGTCTTTTGGTTTGTCAACAAGCTCCCAAATATTATTTTTCTTGATGACTGAAATTTCTTCTTCCATAGCCTTCCTCCAAGCTTCTTCTTTGATGGCTTCTTCAAAATTTTCAGGTTCAAGTGTACAAAAGTTGCATCTTTGATAAATATCATCCAAACTTCTCAATTTCTTTAGTGTTGAAGTAGGAGTAGAAGAATTTGAACTTAGAGATGGTGGAGGGTCAGAAGTTGATGAAGAACTCTCACCATTTCCATTTGAGTGTGCTGATTTTGTGCCAAGATCATTAATTATGACACACTTGCTGTTGTCATTGTCATTCTTCCACTCAATTGAAGCTTCTTCATTGAAAATGACATCCCGACTGATGATAATCTTCTTCTTTTTCAGATTGTATAACCTATAGCCCTTTGAATTTGAGCTATAGCCGACAAAAATGCATTTCTTACTTGTCTCATCTAGCTTCTTTCTTTTCTCCTTTGGAATTTGAGCATAGCAAACTGAACCGAAAACCTTCAAGTGTCGCACAGATGGTTTTCTTCTACTCCAAGTCTCAGTTGGAGTTAAATTCTTCAATGCCTTTGTTGGACATCGATTGAGAAGATACACAGCGGTGTATACAGCTTCAGCCCAAAAACTCTTTGGCATGCCTTTGTCATGTAGCAACGTCTTGGCCATCTCTACCACTATTTGATTCTTTCGTTCACAAACTCCATTTTGTTGTGGAGAGTACCCAACTGTGAGCTGCCTATCAATGCCTTCATTCTCACAAAACTTGTTAAATTCATTAGAATTATATTCTTTCCCATTATCACTTCAAAGCACTTTAATTGTATGGCCACTTTGATTTTCAACAAAACTTTTAAACTTTTGAAATATAGTGAAAACTTCTGATTTTTGCCTCATGGAATAGACCCAAGTCATGCGGAACTAATCATCAATAAACAATATGAAGTACCTATTTTGAGCATGAGATGGTGTCTCCATTGGTCCGCATACGTCGGTATGCGTTAACTCCAAAACTTGCTTTGCTCTCCAAGCTCCTCCTTTTGGAAATGATTGTCGATGGTGCTTCCCGAGTGCACACCCATAACATGCTTCTTGTTTCTCCTCAATGCTTGGAAGTCCTTGGACCATATTTTTTTGAGAAAGCAACTTGAGGCTACTAAAGTTCAAGTGCCCCAACCTTTTGTGCCACAGCCATGATTCATCCACCATGTTCACCTTCATTGCAGCCTCTTTGGATACATTGAGATTGAGTGAAAAACTTCTATTTACCATCTTTATTCGTTGTAGAACTTGCTTCTTTTGTTTGTTGTTAAATATGATACATTCTCCATCTTCAAAGTGAATAGAATATCCATGTTCCATAAGCTGTCCAACACTAAGCAAACTTTGGTCCAAATTAGAACAAAACGAACATCATGAATATGTTCAGCACCTCTCTTGGATTGAACACCAATAGTGTCTTTTCCCTTTACTTCCACCAATGCTCCATTGCCAAGTCTTACTTGCGAATGATAACTTCTATCCATATAAAGAAAGATTCCTTCATTTGCGGTCATGTGATGACTGCAGCCACTGTCAATGAACCATTGATCTTTTTTTTGTTCTACCATACTTTGGCATGCAAAAAATTGGTTGCCTTCATCTTCTTTCTCCTCGGTGTAATTTGCTTGCTGGTTGGAGTTGAAACGGCCATCCTTCTTCAAGTGGCCGAACTTCTTGCAGTTGTGGCATTGTGGCTTCCCCTTGAACCAACAATCCTTCTCTTCATGGCTGCTCCTATTACAAATTCTACACTTCTTTTGAGAGGTGTCACTTTCAATTTTTCGATCATAACTTCCTCTGGCTCTTCCTCTTCCTCTATTAGACCTTCCACCTCTAGTTGATTCTTGAGGCCTTTTGTCTGTACTTCTAGAATCAAGATTGAGCATTGATTGAAAAGCACTCTCAACAGATTTTTCAGAGTATCAATTCAATCTTTGCTCATAGGACTTTAGTGAGCCGATCAACTCTTCAACACTTATGGTGGAGATGTCTATAGTTTCTTCAATTACAGCAATCTTGGGCTCGAACTTAAAGGGTAAAGAGATTAAAATCTTCTCATTTAATCTCTTGTCAAGAATGTCATCACCATAGCTCTTCATTTGATTAACAAGCTGAACAAGCTTGTTATGGAATTCCTCCAATGTCTCTTTCTCGTTCATCTTCAAATTTTCAAACTCCCTTCGAAGAGACTGGAGTTTGACATCTC
>JAOXJJ010001586.1:0-10293 GCA_025769935.1 Phoenix roebelenii
CTCTCGAACTCTCGCTCTCTTGAACTCCAGTATTATTTACACATTATTTTGGCCTCCCCTCTGACTTTAGCATCGGACGGCCGGCGCCGGAAACCCCGGCCACCGGCTTCCTGCAGGTCCAGCGGAGGACGCCGCCCGCCGATGGATCGCCGTCCACTGACTTGCACCGAAGCTCCTCCTTCCTAGCCGAGTGGTCGCCCCCGGGTCCAAATTCCAGCAACAGTTGGCGCTAGAGAAAGGGCCCGAGTCGCGGCCATGAAGCTGAGAAGCAAGGGAGCTTCTAATGCCTCCCAGCGTCTTCCGCCTAGCCCTGGACACTCTGTCCAGAACTCACCACCTCCGGCCGATTCGACTTCTCAGGTCCGGCCGGAACAGTTTGACGCCCTGGTGTAGCAGGTTCAGGCCTTGGCTGCTGCTGTCTAAAGCCTGCAACCTAAGGGCGTCCCGACAGCACCGCTTCCTCAGGCCCCGGTTCAGCCGGTGCCCCCTCCAAGTAGACCGGCCCCCCAGGGCCGAAATCTCCATGCCTCTTCGAAGGCCAACGGTGAGGAGCGGTGCCGCTACCAGGGTTCAGCCCGAGCATCCTCCAGGAGAGAACCCCTGGCGAGGGGTCCAGGTGACTGGCCACAACCATCAGAGGTTGAGTCAGTCCTAGGGCAACCTGTGCCCGAACAGACCACCGTGGCGATTCCCCAAAGCGGTGAAGTCGACAAGAAAGTCGAGAAGCTAGAGCGCCAGATCGAGGCGCTCCACGACAAGAGGGCGAGACGCGAGGGTGACTTCGAGTTTACCACGAAGTCCCCTTTCTTCCAGCAAATTGAGAACGAGCCAGTCCCGCCAAGGTTCAAGATGCCCCAGGTGGAGCCTTACAACGGCATGACCGACCCCCTCGATCACTTGGAAAGCTACCGGGCCTTGATGGCCCTGCAAGGAGCCTCAGAGGCCATGCTCTGCAAGGCCTTCCCAGCAACACTTCAGGGAGCAGCTCGGCTTTGGTTCACCGGGCTGAAACCCAGCACAGTCTCCTCTTTCGAGCAGCTCGGCAGGCAGTTCGTCACCAACTTTGCTGCCAGCCGACCCCAGCGGCGGACTTCAGACTCCCTTCTCGACATAAAGCAGAGGGAGGAAGAGTCCCTCAGGGAATACCTGGACCGTTTCACTGCCGCAACGTGGGAGGTCCGCGAGTTTGACCAGTCAATCACCATGTCGGCACTGAAGACTGGAGCTCGATCTTACAGGTTTCTCTTCTCCATCGAGAAGAACTTCCCAGTCGACTTCACTGAGATGCTGGTCCGGGCGCGGAAATACGCAAAGGCCGAGGAACCCGTTGCCTCCAGACGGGGCGGGGCCGAGCAAGCCTCCAAAAAGCAGAAGAGGCACCGCGAGGAGCGCAGCCGTCCCAGAAGCCCGTCTCCGTGCCGCGCTAAGAACCCGCCACATCTGAGGAGTCCACCCCGCCCGCGGGGACCACTCCGGCTAAGGTCCCCGCCTCATCCAAGATCTCCACCACGGTCCCGCACATCCAATGGGAGGTATGAGAACTACACTCCCCTCAATGCTCCCCGGACCGAGATCTTTATGGAGATTGAGGGCCGGGATTACTTTCGGCCTCCACCCCCGATGCGGGACACCGGGGCCTGGCGCAATCCCAAGAAGTACTGCCGTTTTCACCGGAACCACGGCCATGATACGGAGGACTGCTTCCAGCTCCGGGACGAGATCGAGGCACTCATCTGCCGAGGAGTGCTCAACCGGTTCGTGCGGAACCAACGTGAAGAGAAAAGACCCATGGAGGACACCGTGCAACCTGGGGAGTCGAATGCTAACAAACCCATCGCTGGCACCATCAACACCATAGAGAAGGGAGCCCCAGTCCAAGAACCAGTTGAGGAAAGGCTTTCTCCAAAGCATCTTCGCACCTCTGAAGTCATCTCGTTCTCGGACGAGGACCTGAAGGGAGTTGAAACTCCCCACGATGACGCTGTAGTCATCTCTATGGTTGTAAATAAATTTGATGTAAAACACGTCCTTGTTGATAATGAAAGCTCGGCGAACGTTCTGTACTTTGATGCTTACTCTAAAATTGAGATGACAGAAAAGCAGTTACGGAGAATAAACGCTCCACTAGTCGGATTTACTGGGGAGTCGATCCCAGTGGAAGGCGAGGTCGATCTCGTGGTTACGGTTGGGCTCGTCCTCCGAGAAAGTACCGTGAGGATGAACTTCCTCGTGGTGCGCTTGCCCTCGGCCTACAATGCCATCCTTGGGCGACTAGGGCTCAACGCCATCCGAGCCGTGGTCTCAATCTACAACCTACTCATGCGGTTCCCCACCAGTCAAGAAGTCGGCGAAGTCCGTGGGGACCAGGCGGTAGCAAGGCGATGCTACATGGCGACCCACGAGGCGAAGCAACCGGCCGAGGCATCAACTTCGACGCCAGATCACGAGCTCTTAGCTGAGACTTTGGAGGCACGAGTTGGCCCTCAGAAGAAGCGGGTAGAGCCTGGTGAGCTACTTACCCAAATTTCTTTACGAGAAAATTGTCCCGAGCTAACCGTGCAGGTCGGCTCCGGCCTTGATACCCGCGAGTGGGATCGCCTTATCAACTTCTTGCGGGCCAATATGGACATCTTCGCCTGGTCGCCCGCCAACATGCCGGGGATAGATTCGGAGGTCGCAGTCCATCGACTCTAAGTGAAGCCGACCTGCAAGCCTGTGCGGCAAAAAAAGCGAAGTGCCGCACCAGAAGGACAATGAGCAGCGGCCGAGGAAGTCGACAAACTCCTCAAGGCCGGCTTCATCCGGAAGATATCCTATCTGGAGTGGCTCGCCAATGTGGTCCTCGTTAGGAAAGCTATTGGGAAATGGTGTATGTGCGTAGACTACACCGACCTGAACAAGGCCTGCCCGAAAGATAGCTTTCTACTTCCCAGCATCGACCAGCTCGTGGACTCCACTTTGGGACACGAGTTGCTGACTTTCATGGACGCCTTCTCAGGCTATAACCAGATTCGGATGGCGCCGGAGGATGAAGAAAAGACAGCCTTCATTATTGACGGGGGCACCTACTGCTACAGAGTGATGCCTTTTGGCTTAAAGAATGCTGGAGCGACCTATCAAAGGCTGGTCAGCCAGATCTTTAAAGACCAGATAGGCCGAAACATGGAGGTCTATGTTGATGACATGCTGGTGAAGAGCCGGATGGCAAAGAATCATGTGGCTGACCTCGACGAAGCATTCTCCACGCTCCGAAGGTACCGGATGAAGCTCAATCTTGCAAAGTGTGCGTTCGAAGTCACCTCGAGCAAGTTCCTTGGTTTTGTGATCACCCAACGGGGAATCGAAGCCAATCCCGAGAAGATCCAAGTGCTCCAAGAGATGGTGCCCCCGAGGACAGTTAAAGAAGTGCAACGACTCATAGGCCGAGTCGCAGCTCTTGGGAGATTTGTTTTCCGATCGGCCGAGCGCTATCTTCCATTTTTTGCAGCTCTCAAGAAGCCGAAGAACTTTTTGTGGTCGGCGGAATGCCAGCAAGCCTTCAAAGAGCTCAAGCGTCTTCTCGCTTCTCCTCCATTGCCCACAAAGCCTCAGCAGGGCGAGCTCCTTTACCTGTACATGGCCGTTTCCCCCATAGCAGTGAGCTCGATCTTAGCCCGAGAGGAGAACAAGCTTCAAAAACCAGTATACTACACCAGCCGAATCTTGCGGGATGCGGAGACTCGATATTCCAAACTGGAAAAGACCATCTTTGTCCTGGTTATCTCAGCTCGGAGACTTCGGCCTTACTTCCAAGCCCACACGGTGGCCATGTTGACCGACCAACCGATGAAGCAGATTCTGCAACGATCAGATCGTGCTGGTCGAATTACAAAGTGGGCGGTCAAGCTCGAAAAGTTCGATCTTGAATATCGTCCGAGGCCAGTAATCAAAGCCCAAGCGCTGGCCGACTTCATCGTGGAGTGTACTATGTCGGATGAATCCGAGCCTGCACCCATAGCGGAGGAACCCTCAGAGCAGCCCTGGACTTTACATGTGGACGGCTCCTCGACCTCGGGGGGTGGCGGAGTCGGCCTCATCCTTACCAGCCTGGATGGGATGGTCGCGGAACAAGCTCTGTGCCTCGAGTTTCCCGCCTCGAACAATGCGGTGGAGTACGAGGCACTCATCACCGGGCTTAAGCTAGCTAAAGAGCTGAAGGTCAAGAACCTGAAGGTCTTCAACAATTTCCAACTGATTGTAAGCCAAATTTTGGGAGACTTCGAAGCTAGGGAGCCGTCAATGCAGAAATATCTCCAGAAGGTGCGACACCTCACTTCGACTCTGAGTTCTTTCCACATCCAACATATTGCCAGGTCGGAGAACCTCAGAGCAGACCAATTGTCAAAGTTGGCATCCTCTCGTATGAGCGAGCTCCCCAAAGCAGCAGCACTGGAATACCTCAAAATGCCCAGCACGGAGGAACCTGAGCCGATCCTCTGCATCGAGGTTGAGCCGAGCTGGATGGACGAGCTCATCAACTACCTGCAAGATGAAATCCTCCCCAATGATGAGCGCGAAGCTCGGCGAGTCAAGCGCTAAGCCTCTCGGTACCTAATGTATGAAGGCAAGCTTTATCGGAGGTCTTTTACCTCTCCCCTCCTCAGATGCCTCCACCCGTCAGAGGTGGATTATGCAATGCACGAAATCCATGAGGGGATCTGCGAAAACCATTTGGGAAGCCGAGCACTGGCGTATAAGATCTTACGCCAGGGATATTACTGGCCAACACTCCAGAAAGATACGCTAGATTTTATTCGGAGATGCGACAGATGCCAAAGGAATGCCAACATTCAACGCCAACCCTCGGCCCCGTTGATCTCGATCAGTTCCCCCTGGCCATTTGCTCAATGGGAAATTGATATCCTAGGACCATTTTTCCTGGCAACCGGGCAGAAAAAATTTTTGGTCGTCTCCATTGATTACTTCACGAAGTGGGTCGAGGCTGAGCCGGTGGCCCGGATCACCGAGCAGAAGATACGGGACTTCGTCTGGAAGTCCATAATTTGTAGATTCGGGCTTCCCCGCATCCTCATATCAGACAACGGCTGCCAGTTTGACAACGCTCGCTTCAGAGAGTTCTGCTCCGAGCTCGGCATCGACCACCGTTTCACCTCGGTTGCACATCCTCAGACAAATGGAGAAACCGAGGTAACAAATCGCACCATTTTGCAGGAACTCAAGGCCAAGCTCGACCAGTCCAAAGGACCGTGGGTTGAAGACCTATACAACGTCCTGTAGGCTTATTGGACCACATTCCGTGTATCCACCGGCGAGACTTTCTTCAATTTGACGTATGGAACGGAAGTCATCATCCCATTGGAGATCGAACTCCCTTCCCCGAGAGTAGAACATTATGACGCCAACTCCAATTCTTTGCAGCTCAGGAGCAACCTGGACCTCATCGAGAAAACAAGAGAAGCCGCCCGAGTCCGCATGGCGAGGTACCAGCAAAAGATGGCACAATACTACAACGCCAGAGTTAAACCCAAATCCTTCAAAGTGGGGGACCTCGTCCTCAGAAGAGCTGAAGTCTTCCAGCCGGCCGAGCAAGGGAAGTTGGCCCCGAATTGGGAAGGACCCTATCAAGTCGCGCGTGTCCAGCGACCCGGGGCGTACAAGCTGGAGTCTCTCGACGGGAGCCCTATTCCACGAAGCTGAAGTTCTGAAAACCTCCGAGTGTATTACCAATAGAATCCCAAGGGGTTCTCTCTGTTCGGAGCATAAGTCTCACCCCTTTACAATAATTTATCTGCAATCATTCAATTGTGTTGCGTCTCTCCTGACGTCTAAATGTTTCGTGATTCTCAGACGATCCGGCCCAGCTCGTATATACGACCCCGCCCGGATATTACAATTAACCCCGGGCAACATTGGGCGCCTTAGCCAAAAGTCCGAAGTACGACTATCGAGCTCGGTCTCGATCTCCATCGGCCATCAAGCTCGGCCTCGATCTCCATCGGCTATCGAGCTCGGCCTCGATCTCCAAATACCTCGACTAAGGTCGGGATGCCTTGAGGTCGACAGTGCGTTCCCAGACCCCTCGACCTCGGAAAGCGTCGCAGGTCGATAGTGCGTTCCCAGACCCCTCGACCTTAGGAAGCACCGCAGGTCGATAGTGCATTCCCAAACCCTTCGACCTTGCGTACGAGTCAGCAACGAGTCCGATCCTCCTCAAACCTCACTGCTCGACTTCGACCTTATGTCTGAGCTCGAAGAACTACGACCTCGAGATACGGGATAAAACCCTTATAGTCGTCCCCTACGACAAGACCCCGGTAAGCCGGGGGGTTTGGGGTGGATTTTGAGTCAAAGCGCACCCCCAAGAACAGCTCACGGTACGGGGCATCTAGTTCCGAAGGTGCATAAGGTACGTCTTAATCGATGCCTACATTTTATTCAGTGCCTACATTTTATTCATTTTTATGTTGTTAAATATTTAAATAAAGTCCCGACCAGCGCCGGCGTGTTCTGCCGGGTCAATCACGAGCTGAGATCTCATTGACCCCACACACATTTCTTAGTGAATTCCAATTCGATTCGTACCGGCAGCTCGGCAAAATTCGATCCCGAGCTTGGGGACTTGTATCGGACCTACGCTTAGGCCTAGGCATGTTATGTCGGGGGGTCCGACAGTCCGCTCCGGCAATTGGAGATCCGAGCTTGAGGGCTCGATGAAAATTCGAATCAGAATTCAAAGACAGTGAGCTCTCAGTTTATTAAATCTAAAGCCGGTGACCTAACAAGGTAATGATTAGAGCACGACGCCCCACAGTTCGGGCCCCGAGCTCTATGACTTGGCAAAACTTGGGCCCAAGCTTAGGGGCTTGGCGAGCTCGGGTATCTTCTCGTTCTAAGTATAGTGACTCCGCTGGTCGGAAACCCGAGCAGTGGAGGATGAAAGCCCGAGCCTAGGGACTTAGCGGATGCAATGGACCGAAGTCTGACTATGTATTGAACATGGATAAAGCTGCAGAGCCCGAGTCTAAGAGCTTGGACGAGCTCGAAAGCCTTAGGGAGAAACGTTAGTTGAAAAGTTAACTAAGCTGAAGAGTTAACTAAGTTGAAGGAAAACGAAGTTGAAGAAAAAATTTTTCATTTAGAAGGGAAGCCCGAAGACTAAGTACAAAATTGAGGTTCAGCCATACAATAGACATAAGGGTCGACCTCCATTACAAAAAGGGAAGAAAAAATACAAGGGAAAAGCCTTAAGAGGTGGGAGCGGTGGCGTCTTCAACCGAGATCTCTCCGGGCTCAACCTCGACGATCTCGACTACTTCGACAACTGCCGGACCTTCGGCAATGGCCGGCTCTCCCGCGGCGAGGGCAGCCTTAGAAGATGCCGCCGGACCATCGGAAGCCGCCGCCGGACCTTCGGGAACGATCTCCCGAGCAGCTTCCCCGGCTGCCCCGGTCGATTCCGCCTCGGAGTCGACTCCTGCTCCTGGCTGGAGCAGGTTAAGATCAAATTCGGGGCAGAGCCGGTGCAGTTGATTGCGAAAATCGTTGAAGCCCTGGACAAGCTCGTTCACGGCCTCTTCTTCGAGCAGATCCCGAAACTCTTCCGATTCTCGGAAGAGTTGGATGGCGTTTTGGGCCGCTCCTGGGCCTCCCTCTCTTGAGCTTCAAGTTGCTCGATCTTCTGCCCCATCCTCTTTATTTTCTGCTCGCGGATGGCGAGCAGGGACTGCGCCTCGGCCAAGCGAGCCTCGGCGGACCGCACGTCTGATCTTGTCAGAGCGTAAGCGGCCTTCTCCTCTTCAAGCACCATGGACAGGAGCTTGACTTCATCCTCGCCCGCCCCCACTCTGATCAAGAGCTCCTTTTTATGGAGCTCGACCTCTGCAAGCTTCTTTTTAGCCTCTTCCCGAGCTCGAGAGCACCAACGAGCTCGTTCCTTGTAATTTGCGCCGAGGCAGATCAATATCTTGATCTCGTGGAGGTGCTGCAAACAAGGCAAAAAGAAAAATTAGGTCAAGAATAAAATTAAGGAACGAAAGCTAAAAGAGCAAAAGCAAATGAAAATACTTACCCGAACGGCCGAGCGGCGAGTAGAATCTAAAAAGCTGTTCAGGCTCATGGCCTAAATTTTTGCCTTGTCGGTCGAAAGCAGTGCGGTGCGGAAGATCTGCCGTGCCGTATTGGCATTCTCGAGGGCCGAATCGCCCTCGTATACCTCCCATTCTAGGAGGTAGGGCCGCCTTTCTTGTTGGCCCTCGTTTTTTGGTCGGCCGGGGAGGTTGGACCTTGTCGCCCCCGGCGAAGACGGCCTCCCGGCCCCTCTGCTGCTGCCCGGCTCGGATGCCGAGCGCTCTGACCGGGCTGGTTGGCGTTCTGGTCGGACTGGGGGCCGACCGAGGACTTGGAAAATTGGCTCCGAACACGGTAGCGCCATTGTGGCTCCCACTGAGCCCGAGCCCCTGGGCTCCGAGCTCGAGCCCTCCCTCCGAGCAGCTTCGAAGGGCCCAGCTCGGAGGGCGTCCTTCTCGGCAGCCCCACCGGCCGAGATCTTGGCCTTTTTCTTCGGCTCAGGAAGAGCCCCTCCAGCCTCAGCCGCCCTCTTGTGAAATCGAGCATATATGGCTTCGCTCTTGGTCACCATTTTCGCAATGTCTGCAAGGATGAGCAGAAAAGATTAGTAAAATATTGAGCAAAAAAAGAGAGGAAAGGATGAAAATTTTTCTTAAGCCACTACCCTTACCCTGAGAGCGCGCAGAGCTCAGGCCGACATTGACCAGAGCGTCCTCACTTATGAGGTCGATTAGGAGGATGTCATCCCCGAGGCCGCGAATGGCGTCAACAATCCCCCGCTCGTTCTTGGAAAGCCTGGGGACTTTGTTGGCGGTCTTGAGCCGGTTCCGCCCCCACCTAGGGTCGAACCCCCATGTCCGCTCGGAGGCCAAAAAGAAGAACTTTTTCTTCCATTCGTGAATGGACGTCGGAGCACCCCGGAAGAGTGGCCGGCCCCTCCGAAGGGCGATATAGAGCCACTCTCCGTCTCCCGGGTTGGACTTCAACATGAAGAGCCACCGGAATACATTCACGGAGGACGGGATCCCGTGTGCTATGCACAGGGACAAAAACCCGACGATTGTCCTCCACGCGTTTGGAGCGAGTTGCACCGGGACGAGTCGGTACTCCGTCAGCAACTCATTCACGAACCCGTGAAGAGGAAATCGCAGGCTGGCCCAGAGTGTCTCCAAATACACTTCGATCCGACCTTCGGGGGGGGTGCGACACTCGATCCCCCAACCCAGCGGGTTCCAAACGGAACCCTCGACGAGGAAAGAATCATTCCTCGGCCATCTCCACCTCCTCCTCACTCATCGTGGATCCAATTTCATCTGGACCAAGACCCATTTGTAAAGAAAGAGAAGAAGAAGAAGGAAAAACACTGAGCGGACAGGGGAGAACACCTTCGGGAGTTCGCCGGAGATGATGGAAGATTAGAGGATCGGTTGCTTCGGACTGAGAAGGTAGAAAAAGACTATAGGAAAGAAGTCAGGAACGACCAAGTGGGGATTTATATAAATCCCACTGACGGCCCAGATCTGCGGGGCGGAGTGCTGCTCCCCGCCCAGATCACGACACGTGTCGACCCTGAGAGTTAAGGCGCGGCCCTCAATTCGGACCGACGCTTCAAATATGGAAGCGCCTCGTCAGATCGTGTGGCCTCATCATGAGCCCACGACGCGAGGACGCTGCGAAAAGTGGAAAGGTACTCATGATGAAACGTTTTGGGAAAGGAGAGATGCCGCCCACCTACCCTCATTAAAAACATCTCGAAGCGCGCGATAATTCAAAATTCTCCCTAATCTACATTAATACTTTCCGCGCTCGAGCCTGCGAGCAGCTCGAGCTCGGAAGTCGAGGGGTAGTGTTGGGGGAAAAATATAAGTTGCCATGCTCGTGTAGACGGCCGAGCAGCCCCTCCGAGCGGAAGGCGGCCGAACAGTTTCCCTCCGAGCAGGAGACGGTCGAGCAGCCCCTCCGAGCGGAAGGCGGCCGAACAGTTTCCCTCCAAGCAGGAGGCGTCTGAACAGTTCTCCTCCGAGCAGGAGGCGGCCAAACAGTTTTCCTCCGAGCAGGAGGCGCCCAAGCGACCCCTCCGATCTGGAAGCATCCGAGCAGCCCCACCAACCCAAAAACGTCCGACCTGCGCGCTGTTGTATCTCCCTGCTGCGCGATCAATAAACTATGCCTTGCCCTCATCAATAATCGATGCACATGGCTCCCATGGGCGTTCAGCTTACGCAA
>JAOXJJ010001587.1:0-10293 GCA_025769935.1 Phoenix roebelenii
TTAAGATTAGGATTTTAGGATTTTAGGTCTCACTAGTATGATCTCATCATAGCCTCAAAATTATTGCCTTAATCTAAGGAGTTCATCATAAATATAATCAACATCATATGATGAAACACAATGCCTTTATTTATATTAAATGTCATGTACATGATTTGGAAAATAAAAAAAAATCCTTCATAATACATATTGCGATTGGCTTGTAGGGCATCGTTCTTTGGCCTGGGATCCGCTTTAGAGGCACCGGCACATTGGGGGATGTTGCTGTTGTTAGGGATCTACGTAGGTATTATCCTATTGTCGTTGTCGAGTGCCATGGGGGGCCGCGAAGGTACTACCCCGTCATCCCGAGGTCGAGGAAGCTCGAGCTCGCTGTTGACTTATCAGGGCATCTCGATCTTAGTCGATGAGGTGCTACGGAGGGCGCAAAGGTACTACCCCGTTGTCGATGTTGAGCACCATGGAGGACCGTGAAGATACTACCCCATCTTTCCAAAGTCGAGGGAGCTTGGGCTCGCTGTCGATTTATCGGGGCATCTCGACCTTAGTCGAGGAGGCACTACGAGGGGCCGCAAAGGTACTACCCCGTTGTCAATGTCGAGCACCACGGAGGGCCGCAAATGTACTACCCCATCTTTCTAAGGTCGAGGGAGTTTGGGCTCGCTGTCGACTTATCGAGGCATCCCGACCTTAGTCGAGGAGGCGCTACGGAGGGCCGCGAAGGTACTATCCCGTTGTCGATGTCGAGCGCCATGGAGGGTTGCAAAGGTGCTATTCCGTCTTTCCGAGGTCGAGGGAGCTTGAGCTCGCTGTCGACTTATCGGGTCATCCCGATCTTAGTCGAGGAGGCGCTACGGAGGGCCGTGAAGGTACTATCCCGTTGTCGATGTCGAGCGCCACGGAGTGCCGCAAAGGTACTACCTCGTCTTCCCGAGGTTGAAGGAACTTGGGCTCGCTGTCGACTCTCGGGGCATCCCGAACTCGATTGGGGTCTTTGAGGGAGATCGAGACCGAGCTCGATGTCGTCGCGGCGAGGTGTTCCAGGCTTGACTAGGGCATCCGAACTTGGTTGGGCATCTGAGCTTGATCGGATCTGAACTTGGTCGGGCATCCAAACTTAGTCGGATTTTCTCAGGATCACAAAGGTCCCAATGTCAAGAGGAGCACAGAATGGTTAAGAAAGAATTGTAAACGAATAATCATGAAGAGAGGGCGAGAATCATGTTCCCGATTGCCGAGGACCCCTTATGGTTCTACTGGTAATATATCCGAAGGTTTTCAGAATTTCAGCTTCGTGTGATAAGGGTCCCTTCAAGAGACTCCAGCTTGTATGCTCCGGGCCGCTGAACTCGCGCGATCTGGCAGGGTCCTTCCCAGTTCGGAGCCAGCTTTCCCTGCTCAGTAGGCTAAGAAACTTCGGTTTTCCTGAGGACAAGATCTCCCACTTTGAAAAGCTTGGCCTTGACTTTGGAATTGTAGTACTAGGCCGTCTTCTGTTGGTATCTTGTCATGCGGACTCGGACAGCTTTTCTTGCCTCTTTAACGAGGTTCAAGTTGTTCCTAAGCTGAGAAGAATTGGAGTCGGCATCGTAGTGCTCTACCCTTGGGGAGGGGAGTCCGATCTCCAAGGGGATAACAACCTCCGTCCCATATGCCAGATTGAAGGGGGTCTCGCCAGTGGGTAGTCGAAATGTAGTCCGGTAAGCCTAGAGAACATTGTTTAGGTCCTCGACCCACTATCCTTTGGATTGGTCGAATCCGATCTTGAGCCCCTGCAAAATGGTGCGATTTGTTACCTCGGTTTCTCCATTTGTCCGTGGATGGGCGACCGAGGTGAAATAGTGATCGATGCCAAGTTCGGAGCAGAATTCGCTGAAATGAGCGTTGTCAAACTGACGACCATTGTCATATATAAGGATGCGGGGGAGTCCAAATCTGCAGAATATTGAATTCCAAACAAAATTCCGCATCTTCTGCTCGGTGATCCGGGCTACTGGTTCAGCTTTGACCCACTTGGTGAAATAGTCGATGGAGACAACTAGAAATTTTCTCTATCCGGTTTTCATGGAAAATGACTCCAGGATGTTGATACCCCACTGGGCAAATGGGCAGAGGGCACCGATCGAGGTCAGCTGGGCTGAGGGTGGCGCTGGATGCTAGCGTTCCGCTGGCATCGATCGCATATTTGGACGAAGTCCGTTGCATCCTTTTGAAGTGTGAGCTAGTGGTATCCCTGCCGCAAGATTTTGTGAGCCAGTGCTCGGCCTTCCAAATGATTTCCATAGATCCCTTCATGAACCTCTCGCATGGTATAGTCCGCCTCTGAGGAGATAAGAGGTGAAGGATCTTCGGTAGAGCTTACCTTCATACAATATGTATCGGAAGGCTAGACGCCTGATTCAGCGAGCTTCAAGCTCATCATTGGGAAGGGCTTTACTTTGCAAATAACTGATGAGCTTGTCCATCCAGCTCGGCTTCGTCTCAAGGCAAAGGGCTAGCTCGAGCTCCTGGGTGCTGGGCGTTTGAAGGTATTCAAGCACCGTTATCTTTGGGAGCTTGCTCATGCGGGAGGTCGCCAGCTTTGACAGTTGATCTGCTCTCAGGTTCTCCTCCCTGAGAATATGTTGGATGTTGAAGAAGCTAAGAGTATAGGTGAGGTTTCACACCTTCTGAAGATATTTCTGCATCGATAGCTCTCTGGCTTCAAAGTCTTCCAAGATTTGGTTCACGACCAGTTGGGAGTCACTAAAGATCTTTAGGTCCTTCACCTTCAGCTCCTTTGCCAGTTTGAGCCCGACAATGAGTGCCTCGTATTCTGCCACATTGTTGGAGGCGGAAAACTTGAAGCGCAGAGCCTGCTCTGCGACCACCCCATCCACATGCAGGGTCCATGGTTGCTTCGGGGTCTTCTCCGCTGGTGTGGGTGCGAGCTCAGGATCGTCCGGCACGGTACACTCTACAGTGAAGTCAGTGAGTGCCTGAGCTTTGATTGCTGGCCTTGGATGGTATTCGAGGTCGAACTTTCCAAGCTCGACTGCCCACTTTGTGATCCTCCCTGCATGATCTGACCGTTGTAGAATTTGCTTCATAGGCTGGACGGTCAGTTTGACCACTGTGTGGGCTTGAAAATAGGGCCGGAGCCTCCGAGCCAAGATGACCAAGACGAAGATGGTTTTGTCCAATTTAGAGTATCGAGTCTCAGCATCCCTCAGGACCCGGCTGGTATAATACACTGGTCTTTGAAGCTTGTCCTCTTCTTGGACCAGGATCGAGCTCACTGCGACCGGGGAGACAGCCAGGTACAGGCAGAGGAGCTCACCCTGTCGGGATTTTATGAGTAATGGAGGGGAAGCAAGGAGGTGCCTGAGCTCTTCAAAAGCTCGCTGACATTCTTCTGACCACATGAAATTCTTCGGTCGCTTGAGGATTGCGAAGAATGGGAGGCACCGCTCCACTGATCTGGAAACAAATCTTTCAAGGCGGCGACCCGTCCTGTGAGCTGCTGTACCTCCTTAACCATCTTTGGTGGCACCATTTTCTGCAATGCTCGGATCTTCTTGGGATTTGCTTCGATTCCATGCTGGGTGATTACGAAGCCAAGGAATTTGTCCGAGGTGACTCCGAATGCACACTTAGCGGGGTTGAGCTTTATTTGGTACTTTTTGAATGTGGAGAATGTTTCGTTGAGGTCAGCCATATGGTCCTTCGCCATTCGGCTCTTTACCAGCATGTCGTCCACATAGACCTCCATGTTTTGGCCTATCTGATTCTGGAAAATCTGGCTGACCAGCCTTTGGTATGTTGCTCCGGCGATCTTAAACCCGAAAGGCTTCACCTTATAGCAGGAGGTGCCCCTATCTGTGATGAAGGTCGTCTTCTCTTCATCTTCCGGTGCTATTTGGATTTGGTTGTATCCCGAGAAGGCATCCATGAATGTCAGCAACTGGTGCCCCGAGGTGGAGTCCATAAGCTGGTCAATGCTGGGGAGTGGAAAACTATCCTTTGGGCAGGTCCTGTTCAAGTCGGTGTAGTCTACGCACATGCGCCACTTCCCGTTAGCTTTCTTCACGAGGACCACATTGGCGAGCCAGTTAGGATAGGAGACCTTCCAGATGAAGCCGACCTCGAGAAGTTTGTCCACTTCCTCGGCTGCCGCCCATTGCCGTTCCGAGGCGGAACCTCGTTTCTTCTGCCGCACAGGCTTGCAGGTCGGTTTCATCTGAAGTTAGTGAACCATAATCTCGGGATCTATTTTCGGCATGTCGGCGGGCAACTAGGTGAAGACGTCCATGTTGGTCCGCAGAAACTCGATCAGGTGGTCTTTTTCACAAGCGCTCAGGCCGGAGCCAACCTGCATAGTTCGCTATGGGCAGTTTTCTTGTAAAGAGATTTGGTTAAGAAGCTCACTAGGCTCTATCCGTTTCTTTTGGGGGCCATCCCGCGCTTCCAGAGTTTCGATGGAGAGCGTCTGTTCCGATGCTTGGGTAGACGCCCCGACCAGTCGCTCCCCTTGGCTCAGTGCTTTGGCCGGTTGCTTCGCTTTGTGAGTCGCCATATAGCACTGCTTTGCTGTTGATTAGTCCCCACAGACCTCGCCTACTCCTTGGTTAGTGGGGAACCACACGAGCAGGTGATAAGTCGAGACCACAGCTTGGAGGGCATTAAGCCCTGGTCGTCCAAGGATGGCGCTGTAGGTCGAAGGTAGACGGTCCACAAGGAAGTTCGTTCTTACAGTACTTTCTCGGGGGGCGAGGCCAACCGTGACCAGGAGGCTAATCTCGCCCTCGACTGGGACCGAATCTCCGGTAAATCCAACCAGTGGAGCATTCATTCTCCGGAGTTGGCTTTCTATCATCCCCATTTTTTGGTAAGCGTCATAGTACAAAATATTTGCCAAGCTTCTATTATCTACTAGGATGCGCTTTACATCAAACTTATTTACAATCATAGAGATGACCACAACGTCATCGTGAGGAGTCTCAACCTTTCTAAGTCCTCGTCCAAGAACGAGATGACTTCAGAGGTGCACGGGCGCTTCGGAGGAATCCTTTCCTTGGATTGCTCTTCAACAGGGCTTCCTCCACCAACGGTGTTGATGGTGCCGGCGATAGGCCTGTTGGCATTTGGATCTTCAGGCTGCACGGTATTTTCTACTGGCCTCCTTTTCTCACGTCGGTTCCACATAAATCGGTTGAGTACTCTGCGGCGGATGAGAGCCTCGATCTCATCTCGGAGCTGGAAGCAATCCTCCGTATCGTGGTCATGGTCTTGGTGGAAGCGGCAGTACTTTCTAGGATTGCGCCAAGCTCTGGGGTCCCGCATCGAGAGTAAAGGTCGGAAGTAATCCCGGCCCTCGATCTCCATCAGGATCTCTGCTCGGGGAGCATTGAGAGGAGTATAATTCTCATACCTCCCCGAGGGTACTTGTGGCCGCGCCGGAGATCTCGATCGGGGTGGGAACCTTGGTCGAAGCTGTCCCCGCTGCCGAGGTAGACTCCTTAGCCAAGGCAGGTTCTTGTTTTGGCAGGGAGATGGGCTTTTAGGATGACCGCGCTCCTCGCGTCGTCTCTTTTGCTTCTTGGAGGTCTGCTCGATCGCGCTCCTCTTGGAGGCAATGGCCTCTTGAGCCTTCGCGTACTAACGGGCCCAGACCAGCATCTCAGTGAAGTCAGCGGGGAAGCTCTTCTCAATAGAGAAGAGGAACCTGTAGGATCGAGCCCTGATTTTCAGCGCCGACATAGCTATCGACTGATCGAGCTCGCGGACCTCCCAAGTTGCGGCAATAAAATGGTCGAGATAGTCCTTGAGGGACTCTCCCTCCCTCTGTTTGATATCGAGGAGGGAGTCTGAGGTCCGCCGCTGACATCAGCTGGCAGCAAAGTTGGTGGCGAACTGCCTGCCGAGTTGCTCAAAGGAAGACACTGTGCTGGGCTTCAGCCCAGAGAACCAGAGCCGAGCCGCTCCCCGAAGTGTCGCTGGGAAGGCCTTGCAGAGCATAGCCTCCAAGGACCCCTGCAATGCCATGAGGGCTCGGTAGCTCTCCAAATAGTCGAAGGGGTCAATCGTTCCATTATAGGGCTCCACCTGGGGCATTTTGAACCTTGGTAGGACCGGCTCATCCTCGATCTGGCGGGAGAAGGGGGACTTAACGGTAAACTCGAAGTCACCTTCGACCTCACCTTCTTGCTGTAGAGCACCTCAATCTGGCGCTCAAGCTTTTCGACCTTCCTGTTGAGTTCTCCACTCTTGGGGATCGCCACAGAGGTTTTCTCTAGTGCAAGTTGCCCTGGGACCGACTTAGCTTCTGATAGCTGCGGCCCGTTGCCCAGGGCCCTCCCTGGGGGTTCTCCCCAGGGGGATGCTCGGGTTGAACCCTGGCAGCAGCATCGCTCCTTGTTGTTGGCCCTCGAGGAACTGTGGAGGTTTTGGCCCTGGGACACCAGTCCATTCGGAGGAAGAACTGGCTGGACCTGGGCCTGCGGAAGTGGTGTAGGTGGGGCTCCCCCACATTGCAGACCTTGGGCGGCTGCGGCCAAGGCTTGAACCTGCTGCACCAGGATGTCGAACTGTTCCGGCTGAACCTGGAGAATTGGATCAGCCGAAGATGGCGAATTTTGGACAGAGCGTCCAGGACTTGGTAGGAGACGTCGGAAGATGTTAGAGGCTCCTTTGCTTCTCAACTTCATGGCTACGACTCGTGCACTTCCTCTAGCACCAACTATTGCTGGAAAGTGGACCCGAGGCGACCAGTGGCTGAGAAGAAGGAGCTCCAGTGAGAAATGGCTGGTGGCGATCTGTCCGCAGGCGGCATCCTCCGCGGAACTTGCAAAAAGCCGGTGGTCGGGGTTTCCGGCGTCGGCCCTCCGATGCCTAAGTTAGAGAGGGCAGGTGTATAAAGGAAAGAGGGAATATATGTCTAGAGTTTTAGAGTGCAGCCCCTCCTAAAATGGAGGGGTTCCCTTTCTATAGAGGGGTACTGGACTACCTGTGATTTGATAGGGCGGACGAGTTACCGTATGATTGAGCATGTCGTATGAATTAATGCACGATCATGTGAATTAATGCCTTGCCGTAGGAGATTAGGCCGAAGCCAATAAGTTATCATGGCTGATCGGACGCGGCCAAGCAGATTTGTCGTGGAGGGCTTGAGATCCTTAGATAGCAGGAGCCATGCACATTAATTGTTGAGTAAGGTGAAGGTCTGCAGGAGCCATGCGCATTAATTGTTGAGTAAGCAAGTGGTCTACAGGAGCCATGCGCATTAATTGTTGGCGGCGGTGGCAGGGCATGATCCCTGGTCGGGCTGCAAAAGGATGTGACTGCGGTGGGTGGATGGTGAGGTCGAACTTTCGAGGTCGAGAATCGTCGAGGTCGGTCAACAGGTCGAGAGCTCTGAGGTCGGGTGCCTTTGAGGTCGGGCACCTCGAGGTTAGGCGCCTCTGATCACGTGCCGGTGATATGCTCACGTGCTTTAGGGCGATTTATATTTTTCCAACAATAACAAAGCCGTAAAGTTTTCCACCTAGACTTGCAATTCTAGTAGATCCAAATAAGTCCATATACAGAAGCTCTAAAGGTCTAGTTATGGAGACAACATTTTTAGATTTGAAAGAAACTCTGGTCTGTTTTTCTAGTTGGCATGTAGAGCAGATTTTATCTTTTTTTAGATTTTATCTTTTTCAAATGATAATTTAGGCAAGCCAAAAATAAGTTTTTTTTGGATAAATTTTGAAATTAAATCCATGGTTACATGAGCTAATTTTTGATGACATAACTAGCTAGCTTCACTATTTTTGGTTTTCAAAGCTACCAAAGAGTCCATGTTTTTCATGAGTATTTGATCTAAATCAACCAAATATACATTTCCATATCTATGTCCAGTAAATATTACATCACTACCATTAATATTAGAAACTAAGAACATAGATGATTCAAAAGTTACAACATATCTTTTGTCACAAAATTGACTAATACTTAGAAAATTATGTTTTAATCTATCTACCAATAAAACATTTTTCAATAAAAGTTATTGGAGTGATCCCAATGTTACCAATACCAATAATTTTGCCTTTTCCATTATCACCAAAGGTAACCATTCCTCCATCTTTCTTTTTGCGGGACATGAATTGGGATTCATCCCCTGTCATGTGTATAGAGCACCCACTGTCCAAATACCATATTCTGTTTGATGCTTGGGATGCTAGACACACCTGCAAAACAAAAATTTAATTCTTTATCTTTGGAACCCAAACTTACTTGGGTCCTTGAATGTTAGCAATGATGGTTCCCTTTGGAACCCATACCTTCTTAATTGAAACATTGCTTATAAGATTCTGGCTTATAGGATTGCATGTAGTGTATTTCTGCTTCAATTTGCCTAATTTGAATAGTGCAGATTTTGGTTGAACATAAGTTGACTTCACAAATATATTTTTCAATGATTTCTATTTTCTCCAAGGATTATATCCTAAACCAGCTTTATCATAGACAGCAATCTGACTTTCAAGAATTAGATTTAATTTCTTAGAACTTAGGGTGAATTTGTGTACTATAGGTTTCAATTTTCCAACTTTTTTAGCTAACTTCTGGTTTTCTTCATGCAGTTCCTTTTCATTTTTCAAAGGCAGAAAATTTTCTTTTTCCAATGATAGGTTCTTATTTTTCAGTTCCTTATTTTTTAAGCTAAGTTTTTTATGTTCAGTCATTAGTTCAGAAAAAGCATCTTGAAGTTCATCGAAAGTGAAATTATATTCAGTATTCAAATATACCTCATTTTCATGGGCCATTAGACACAGATTTGCAGCATCTTATTACTATTCTTCTTCTCCATAACTGGATTCATCACTGTCACTCCAAGTAGCCAGCATAGCTTTCTTTCTTAACCTTTTCGGAGCTTTTTTCAATAGAGGACAGTCAGTTCTGAAGTGTCCCGGCTTTTTGCACTGTAGCAAACATATTGCTATTTATGATTGCTTTCTTTGCTTTACTCCCTCTTGATTACAGGCCTTTTCTTGAAGTTTTCTCTATTTCTTCTGAAAAACTTTCTTAATCTTCTTGTAATCAGGGCCATTTTCTCACTGTTATCAGATTCATAATCCTTCCTCTCATCTTCATGTAGAGTGGATTTAAGAGCAATGATTTTATGCTTCTTGGGTTCATCTTCCTCAAGGTTCTGTTTTCTTGAAAGCTTATGAGTCATTAAGAAATGCAGTAGTTTTTCCAGTGGGAGAGAGTTAAGATCTTTGGCTTCTTGGATGGCAGTGACTTTTGCTTCCCATGCTCTAAAAAGAGACCTAAGAATTTTTCGAACAAGATCACTGTTGAAGTAGGATCTACCAAGGTTTTTCAAGTCGTTTATAATATCAGTGAATCTAGTAAACATTTCAGTTATAGACTCACTATTTTTCATTTTGAATAATTCATATTTATGCACTAGCATACTAATTTTAGATTCTTTGACCTAGTTCATGCCTTCATGTGTAACTTCCAGCCTATCCCAGATTTCTTTAGCAGTCATGCAAATAGATATACGATTAAACTCATTTGCATCTAAAGAACAATAAAGAACATTCATGGCTTTTGCATTTAGATGAGCCATTCTTTTATAATGGTCATGCCATTCAATCTCAGGTTTGAATAAGGTGATACCATCAACAATTTTAGTTGGTGTGTGAGGTCCATTAATAATAACAGTTCATAAATCATAGTCAAGTGCTTGAATAAAAATTCTCATACAAGCTTTCCAATAAGTAAAATTTGTGCCAATGAAAAGAGGTGATCTATTGGTAGATTGCCCTTCGGCAACAAAGGATCCCATAGTGGCTGCCATGACCTTTAACTCTTGATTGTTAGATCAAAAGGTTTCTATGAGTACCAGGCTATGATACCACTTGTTGCCCAGAGGTGTAGCCCAAGAGGGGGGATGAATTGGGCCTCTTTAAAAATAGTTAAAGTTAAACCGTGAAGAGAGTATGAGTTACTATTATCTTAAAGATTCAGCAGCGAAAATAGATTTCACAAATATGACAGTGAATAAAGTTAAGAAAACAGCTAGAAATATGCAGAGGAAAGGAAGAGAAGAACCACAATCACAAACACCAATGTTTATAGTGGTTCGGTGCACTCCGAGCACCTACGTCCGCTCCTCAAGCCTAGCTTGAGATTTCACTATAACCCAGCAGATTACAACCTGATTATTTTTCGGGCTCATAATCAAAATTCAGTCAGTTTTCCCAGGCAACCAACTGAAAATCTTTTATTTTTCAGGATCACAAACAATCCAGTTGGTTTTCA
>JAOXJJ010001588.1:0-10257 GCA_025769935.1 Phoenix roebelenii
TTTTTCAGAATTTAGAACCCTTTCTAAAGACCATCTCTACAAACCCTAAGTGTGGGGGTCCTTTTATAGCCAAAAGACCCCCCATGCCTCACACCTCTTTTGGCCAACGAATTTGGCTGATAAAATTTTCAAAAAAATTTGGTGAATCGACAGATAAGAGATGAACAAATTCTCTTTTAATCTTGTGCCAAGAATCTCCAAACTTCAGCGGCATGCCACCTTGCTTGATGCATCATGTAGTCCCTACAAATTAGGGATTTGATTCCAATCTTTTTAGGAAGATTTGAGGCGCCATACTTTTCTAAAAATAGCCCCACGCCTCCTCTTTCCTCACACCAAAAATTGGCCAAAAATAAAGGAGATAGGTACCATTGCTTTTAGGGATAAGGATGAGGTGTCTTTCTTCTCCAAGAAAGAAAGCTATGGTCCTAAATTTTAGAAATTATTCTTCATAATAAATTCTGATTATTTGAACTCTTAATCCTCATCAAATAAGGAATTTTAATTGACTTGAGTCAATCCCAATCTAATTGGATCAAGTCCGATCAATTAGGTTATGCTCAATCGGCTCGAATCGAACCCAATTGAATTAGGTCAAACCCTAATTTAGCCCAAATTGAATCTAATTCAATTTAGTTTAATTAAAGTCCAATAATTCAATCAAATTGAATTTATTAGTAATCCAATTACTAATTAACCCTCTAAGAATTCAATAATTATTTTAATGCAACTTTTGCTTAGGATAATTTGTCAATCAAATTGACCAAATTATCTCTAAATGATTCTTAATCATCATTCAGCAATTTGATCAACCTAGAAACTTCTATGCGTGTGACCCCATAGGTTCGAACCTAAGCCGGCAGCACAAGAACAACTTCTTGTACTAATCGAAATGACCATCTAGCAATGGTACCCGACATCCGGATAGGCCGAATAATTGCAAAGTAACATTCAAGAATCCTTGGACTATAGTTACCATATAATTTATACCTATGATTCCTAAATGCCAGGATAACTTCAGAGTTCTGTCAACTCTGTAATAAGTGCATCCATGATGTGATTCAACTTTAGAAATCCTGTGACTCCTCACAAGGATTACCCTGATCAAGATTTTGCTAAATTGAACACAAGGCATTATCTCCTGTTTTCAGAAGAGGTCAATTCCATCTTGACTCACAACTGACTACGCAAGTACTTGACTGTACCCAGTGACCTTTCGTCACTAAATTAGAAATTTAGGTAGTTCGGTACCAAAGTACAGTGAGTTGCTTGCTAGTCACAGGTTGCGGTCTCAGATCAGAGGGCCAAACTTATACCTATATCCACTCGGAACATCTCTTGACAGTAGAGCATTCTGGATTTGGTCACGTTCAGTGAAATGTACTCCTACACTTCACCTGTGTGACATATCAGTGTTTCCACACTCCTTGGTTAAGAGGACAACCAACATATATGTCACACAATGACCTAATCTTGAAATGCTGTCGTCCTAGTAACAGCATATCATTTGATCACAAATAGTTTTAAGAACTTGAAGATAAATCCTCCTTTATCATAAAATAAGTCCTAAGGACTTTATCATATAAAAGTTCATTTGAAGATGTACAATAAAATGATGAATAATGCCAAATAACACTTTATTAATTTGTCAATTCATTTACAAAATTCAATCATCAACATGCTAACGATTGACATTTACGATACAATTTTCAACAACTTCCACTTAGCCTAAAGCCAATCGGCACAGTATCTAATACCCATCTTCGACTTATGTTTATTGAATTCTTTGATGCCGAGGACTTTGATAAATGGATTAGCCAGATTTTCTTTTGTGTCAATCTTCTGAAGATCAATGTTACCTCGTTCGATGATCTCTCGAACCAGGTGGTAGCGACGTAGAATATGCCTAGTCCGCTGATGTGCTTTGGGTTCTCTTGCTTGAGCTATGGCTCCAGTGTTGTCACAAAATACAGTCATTGGACCATCAATGGAGGGTGTCACTCCAAGCTCAGTGATGAACTTCCACAACCATACAGCTTCCTTGGTGGCATCAGATACTGCGATGTATTCTACTTCACATGTAGAATCTGCCACTGTATGCTGCTTGGAACTCTTCCGACAAATGGCCCCACCCTTAAGAGTAAAGATATATCCCGATACGCTCTTGCTATTATCTTGATCTGATCGAAAACTTGAATCGATTTATCCCTCAAGTTTTAAGTCAGAATCACCGTAGATAAGCCACTGATCTTTAGGACACCTCCTGGAACACCTCAACTCAATGGAGTGTCAGAAAGAAGGAATCGGATCCTATTAGATATGGTCAGGTCCATGATGTGCTTCACTGACTTACCCTTATTCTTGTGGGGAGATGCCCTACTTACAGCTATCTACATATTGAATAGAGTTTCCTCTAAATCTGTTCCTACCACACCGTATGAGATATGTCATGGTAAGAAACCAAGTCTTCGTTATCTCAAGATTTGGGGATGTCCGGCCCAAGTCAAGCGACAACAAGCAGACAAGTTAGAGGCTAGGACAATTAGCGCTCGTTTCATTTGATATCCTAAAGAGTCGTTAGGATACAATTTTTACATCCTAAAAGATCACAAAGTTTTTGTGAGCCGACATGACATCTTCTTGGAAAATAGTTTATCCTTGATAGAGGCAGTGGGAGAAAAATTGAGCTCGAAGAGAAAGTCTCTGAGAGCAACGAGCAATTGAGCCTAGTGAACCTATTCACATTGAGCCAATACACGAAGAACCTCGTCCACTTCGTAGATCCAGTAGGATCTCCCATCCTCCTGAAAGATACTCAGGTATGCTTATAAAGGAAATAGAGGAAGACTTCCTCATGGAAGAAAGAGATCATAGTGATGATCCCAAGACCTACAACAAAGCGATGTTAGACATCGACTCTAAAAAATGGATGGATGCGATGAAGTCAGAAATAGATCCACCTGTTCCAACCAAGTATGGACCTTAATAGATCCACCTGAAAGTATAGTACCTATTGGGTGTAAATGGACTACAAAAGAAAAACAGGTTCGGATGGCAAGGTAGAGACCTATAAGGCAAGGTTGGTGGCAAAAGGTTATAGTCAGCACGAAGGTATTGACTATCATGATACTTTTCACCGGTAGCCATGCTGAAGTCCATTCGAATGTTGCTTGTCATTGCTGCTTATCATGGTTATGAGATATGGTAGATGGATGTGAAAACTGCATTCCTTAATGGATATCTTGAGAAAGATATCTATATGGAATAGCCTCAGAATTTTACTTTCAGTGATGGTGATCTCAAGGTCTGCAAGCTGCAAAGATTCATTTATGGACTAAAGCAAGCATCTCGGAGTTGGAACACTCATTTCGATGATGTGATCAAATCGTTTGATTTCATCAAGAATGAAGATGAATCATGTGTGTACAAAAAGGTTAGTGGAAGGGCTATAGTATTCCTCATATTGTACGTGGATGATATACTCCTGATTAGGAATGATATTTCTATGCTCACATCAGTCAAGTTACAGTTGTCTAAGAAGTTCTCCATGAAATACCTAGCTGAAGCATCTTATATTTTGGGAATTAAGGTCTATAGAGATAGATCTAAGAGAATGCTTGCCTATCACAGAAAATGTACATAGAGGAAGTGCTGAAGAGGTTCGGCATGGAAAACTCCAAGAGGGGATTATTACCCCTAAGACATGGGATAAATCTCTCTAAAAAGATATGCCCCAAAATATCTGAAGAGATTCAGCGCATGAGTAGGATTCCTTTTGCATCGGCAATAGGGAGCCTCATGTACACCATGCTATGTACTCGACCTGATATACCGCATGTTGTGAGTGTCACGAGCAGATATCAGTCAAATCTAGACGAGGAGAACTGGATAGCTGTGAAAAATATCCTTAAGTACTTAAGAAGGACTAAGGATTTGTTTTTGGTCTTTGAGAGAGGCACAGAGTTAAAGGTAGAAGGATATACTGATTCAGACTTCATGACTGATCTTGATGATAGAAAGTCTACATCAGGATATGTATTCTTATGCAATGGAGGATCGGTAAATTGGAAGAGTTCCAAGCAACCGATTATTGCAGATTCTACCATGGAAGCAGAGTACATTGCTGCATCGGATGCTACGAAGGAAGCATTCTGGTACAAGAAGTTTGTCGAAGAGCTAGAAGTCATATCATCAGATGCCATAACCCTTTTCTGTGACAACAACGATACCATAGCACTGGCTAAGAAGCCAAGGTCTCAGCAGAAGTCCAAGCACATAGAGCAGCGATTTCATCTAATTTGCGACTACCTCGAAAAGAAATATGTAGAGGTGCAGAGAGTAGACTCCACTGATAACGTGGCGGATCCATTCACTAAGCAGCTGAATCAGAAGAAATTAGAAGTCTATCTTGAGAAAATAGGACTTAAATACATATCTGATTGGCTTTAGTGCAAGTGGGAGATTTTTAGAAGTATGCCCTAGAAGCCAACGTGGCTGACACATATTTGTAATCTGGGGCACAAATTTGTAAATTGACACTTATTAATAAATAAGATTGGGCAATTTCTTTTTCATTCATGTTTGTATGTGTCCATGAATTGTCCAAGAAAATAATAGATGATAACACATATTCTCAAGGAGTTGAGAATTTGAGGCATGTGTCATTAGGTATTAATTTCTAAATGCTCCTGATCGATGAATCCATCACGAGGGACGGTGATCAATCCGCTGAGATTAGTACATAGATTACTTTGTTAGATGGACGAGTCTCGAGTCCACAGTATAGAGACACTGGAGTGATTATGCGAGTACTTATTAGTGAATAAGGTACTGAGCATGATCAAAGATAGTAGTCACATGGATGTCTATCTACTCGTCAGTGACTACTTATGCTGCAGTTGTACGACTGGTCCTTTGACCTGCGATGCCTCAGCTATTCACTATGAGGTTGCTGTAGTTTGACGAGCATGTGAACTTGGGCCCTAGCCATTTGGATCCTTATAGTGCTGATTGTCTATAGTAGGTTGATTTTGGAATAGTGTTGTATCTAGATGGGATATATCGATCTTAGAAGTGATCCTATGTGATTTATAAGACTGAGTTCGATAAATTTCTGATCAGATATTTTGAAAAAAAAAATTTCCATATCTCGAACTGGAAGTCATATAAATTTGATATATGACGGACGATGGAGTTTGACGAGATATCCATAACCTCTGTCACGTCGGGATCCGTGTTAGAGGGATTGTATCATACGCTAACTACACCTAAAGGTTCAGACATTCCATTTTGCTGGGTTGCCACCAAATACTGCTAGGTGTCACTAATGGATTGTGAGACTCGAAGGCATTCACTTGGTGATCAGTGAACCTTGAGAGTAGAACTGAAATCGTTTCAGTCCACTGAAAGAAGTTTCAGTGATATTGAGATGGAGATCTCAATATATCTTACTACCAATCAGAATAGAACCTACGGGGTCACACACATAGAGGATTTAATTAATCAGACTATCATAATCATGATTTGAAATCACAATAGAAATCAATCATCAATATGATTAGTGATTGAATTAACCCACTAAGTATCAGTGAGTAAATGAAAGAAGAATTAAGTGGAATTGATTGCAATTGGATTGCATTTGGGCTGATTTAATGAGCCAAATTAAATTGGATTCGACCCAAATTGATTTGGGTTCATGATTGGGTTAATTTGATTAAATCAAAATTTGTGCAGAGTTTAAAGACCACATGTCGTCGTAGGATGAATATGACTTAAGTCATGTTCACACTATGCAGACTTTAAAGTCCACATGGCATCGTAGGATGCATGCTCCCAAATCAATTAATTCTCCTAATGAGATTAGGAATCCTAATATGATTAGAAAATTAATCAATTGATTAAATAGACACATGTCATGCATCTATGAGCATAAGGATTGAACACTTGGCATTAATCCAAGAGTGGGCTATAGTCCCATACTCCTAATAAGATTAGGAGGAGCCCTAAACCCAATCTATAAAAGGGTAGCAAGGAAGACATTATGAATTAATTCTCTCCTCTTCCTCTCCACGCCTTCCTTTCTCTTTTCTTCTCCCTTCCCACGGTACCAAGAGGCTTCCCCTCTTCTTCCCACGGTAGCAGGGGAGATCAAGTTCATCTTCTTCCAAGTGTTGGAAAGAAAGAAAGAAGAAGAACCTAGGAAGAGATCAATTCGCCCAAGGAAAGAAGGAGTTCTTTCCTCCACGCCCAAGCCCATTCTTCCTCCTCCACGGCAACAAGGGGGTCCTCTGCATCCTCTTCTTCCACAGCATCAAGGCAAGGAAGATCCACGTGCAAAGGTTCCTCCTTCCTCTTCCTCTATTGCGAGTTAGATCAAAGAAGAAAGGGTTCTTCTTCAAGTAGGTATATTGCAGATTTCTTCCAATTTATTTGATAACCATGAGAGGTCTTTGAAAGGAGTTAGCACTTCGGTAAGACCCTATCTCAGATGATTAGATCCTCATGTGGATACCTATAGAGGCCGGACATATGTGTTGCTTAACTAGGAACCTAGAAAGATCATCAGGCTGCAGTGTTCTGCACCTATAGAATTTTTGAAGATGAGATCTTCAAATTTATAACTTCTAATTTTTGTTTCGGTTTTATGAATCTTAATCAACCTTCCTTAGATCCTAATCTCCCCTTCCTAATAAGTTCAAAAATCTTCTGGATTTGGATACAGAAAAATTTTTGAATTCTACGATCCGAGGTACGTTCATACGATGAACGACGTCCCGTTCGGATTCCGCTATGAACGTCGCATCGAACGGGGTATATCTCATCAATATGTGTATATATATGTGTGAGTGTATATATATATGTGTGTGTGTGTGTGTATATATATGTGTTGCTGGAAATTGGACCCAGGGGTGACCACTGACCGAGGAGGAGCTTCGGTGCTTGCGGTACGTCGGCGGCTGCGTCCTCCGGAGGACCTGCAAAAAGCCAGTGGCCAGAGATTCCGATGTCGGCCCTCCGATGCTTAAGTCAGACGGGGGCTTTTGTGGAGAAGGAGGGATGAGTCGTATATCGAAGTCTAAAAGTCAGAATCCTCCTTCAAGAGGTAGAGGTTCCCCTTTTATAGGAGGTGCTGCTGGAAATTGGACCTGGGGGTGACCACTGGCCGAGAAGGAGGAGCTCCGGTGCTTGTGGTACGTTGGCGGGCTGCGTCCTTCGGAGGACCTGCAAAAAATCGGTGGTCGGGACTTTCGGTGCCGATCCTCTGATGCTTAAGTCAGAGAGGGGCTTTTGTAGAGAAGGAGAGATGAGTTATATATCGGAGTCTAAAAGTTAGAATCCTCCTTCAAGAGGAAGAGGTTCCCCTTTTGTAGGAGGGATAAATGGTTACCTATGATATGATCGGATGAATTAAATGAGTTACCATCATGATTGAGCACGATCATGTGAATTAATGCATTGCCGTGGAGGGCTAGACTGGAGCCGATGAGTTGTTGCGGATGACCGGACGTAGTTGATGAAGAAAAAAGCATAGAGGTCGGGTGCCTGGAGGTCGGGCACCTAGATGCGCATCTGAGGTCGGGTGCCTGGAGGTCGGGCACCTAGAGGTCGAGCGCCTGGAGATCGGGCGCATCCAAGGTCGGGCGCCTATGAGGTCGGGCGCATCTGAGGGTTGCTTTCAGGGTACCTGTCATCATGTGCCGGTGATGCGTTCACGTGTTTCGGGGTAATCCATTTTTTCTCCAACACTACCCTTCGACTTTCGATTTCGAGCCACTTATGAGCTCGGACGAAGGAGTTGCCTTCATTATGCTGGTGGGGCCAGGCAGCTTTAAATTGCTCGGCCGGTCTGCGCGCTCCGGTGCGCTTTTAATGGGGGCTCGAGGGGACGAGGTGACGCCCTTTTGCTTTTCGAGGTCGCTTTGGGCCGCGGGCTCACAATGAGGCTCTAGGATTCGATGAGACGCCGCTTCGATTCTACTTTTAAAGCACCGATCCAGGTGGATATGCCACTTTGGTTTCCGAGCCAATAGGTGGCATAATCTAGATGGAGAGCGGGATTTGGCTCTGTCCATCTGGGCCGTCAGGGGGGTCTATATAAACCCCTGACCTGACCCTAAAAGTTTCTATTTGGCTGCCGCAACTCTTGTTCTTTCCTTCTTCCATTTCTTCTTCCCTTCTTCCAGTTGCTGTTTAGCCCTCCCGACAGTGTTCCGAGGCGATTTCTGGTGACCGTCTTTTTCTTTCGGCCGTCGGCGTCCCTGGTGGAATCCATAGTAGATCTTCTATCCACGTTCGCTCGGAGGGCTTTTGCTTTTCTGTTTCCCCCCTTTTTCTTTTCATTTTTCTTTCGGGATGGGTCACGGTCTGGACGAAGTTGGGTCCAGCTTGACCGAGGAGGAGTTGGAATTGATCCGTTTTTGGTTCTTCCCTCAAAGCAGATTTCATCTTCAGCCCACAGTGTCGGAGGACCGGGTGACGAGACCTCCTCCAGGTCGGATCGGGGTCTACATAAAGACACTCCGAGTCGGCTTGTGGTTCCCCTTATACAAGTTCGTGAACGAGCTCCTGGTGGCGTATCAGCTTGTTCCAGTACAGCTTGCTCCAAACTCATGGAGAACCATCATCGGGTTCCTGTCCCTTTGCCTTGCGCATGGGATACTTACCTCGGTGAATGTCTTCCGCCGGTGCTTCATGCTGAAGTCTAGCCCAGTGGATAGGGAATGGCTCTATTTCGCCCTTCGGGATGGTAGGTCGTTCTTCCGAGGTGCTCCTTCCTCCATTCGTGGGTAGAAGGAGAAATTTTTCTTTCTTTCATCCGAGCGCCCGTGGGGATTTGACCCGAGATGGGGACATCCTCGGCTTAGGGCCATTAACAAGCTCTCCACACTTTCGGCGGACGAGCAGAGGGTTGTTGACGCTCTTCATGGCCTCGAGGGAGACATTCTTCTGAACGGCCTCCTGAGCGAGGAGGCCCTGGTGAATGTTGTCCTGAGCTCGACGCGCCCCTAGGGTAAGGGCAGTTGCACTGCTCCTCTATCTTGTCATCCTATGCCTTATTTATTCCTTCTTCTTTTTTCTCATCATTTTTATTTGCTGACCTGACATTTGGGATTTTTCCTCCTTTTCAGACATCTTTCAAATTATGACCAGCAACGCGGCCCTCTTTGCTAGGTACAAGAAAAGGGCGGCGGAGAACGGCGGGGCGCAACCCGCGCCCAAAAAGAAGGCCAAGATAGCCTCAACTTCCGCTACCACCGAGAGGGCAAGCCCTGAAGCTGGGACTTCCAGATCCATCCGGAAGGAGACTCCATCTGCAGAGCATGCGTGCCCGGGCTCTAGGGAGGAAAGGGATTCGGCAGCCCCTGCCAGCCCGACCCCCATCTCTCAGCGGTCGGGTCGGCAAGTTGTCCGCCTGTGGCGCCCGGGTCCCGAGCTGGGCCACGACCTTGGGGTCTCGAGCTCCTCTCATCCTTCTGCCCGAGCTCGGGCAGGCGAAGCTCGTCGAGGGCCGACGTCCCGAGCTCATTCGGGGTCGGAGGCCGCTCCGAGAGGGGGCTTGATGATCCGGAGTCTCCGACCAGTGAGGGCGATTCGGCCCTCCGTGATAGCAATGTCGCGCATGAGATATTTCACTGCGCGTTGCTCCCAACTGACCGGGCCAAGTTCGAGGCCATCTATCCCGACAGTCTTGTCGATCAAACCTACTATACTGCCGTCCGAGTAAGCCATTTTTTATTTTTTATTTTCTTGCCTCAATTTTTGCATCTCCTTAACCTTTACTCAGTATCACCTTTTTCTACAGCATCTTCATGAGATCGACATGCTGGTGCTCATAGCATCGGAGTACTAGGATAAGGCTCGAAGGAGCCAAAGGCAGCAGGAGGGAGCCGAGAAGAGGCTTGCCGAATCCGAGGCCGCATGGAGGGAGGCCGTCACAAAGATGGAGGCTGCCAAGGCCGAGCGGCGTGAAAGAATAGATGCCCTGCAAGCCAATTGCAATATGTATTGCGAAAGTTTTTTTTTCTTTTGATTTGTCCAAATCATGTACTGTTAGGATCTGACACATGCCGCTGAAAATTCAAAAATTTTCAGATCTACAGCGGAAGGGCATGCGCATATCCCGTTCATCGCATGAACGTATTTTAAAACCATTTATAGATAGATTAGGATTAAATTCTTATTAAATCATTTTAAAATCATGATTAAGAAGATCAGATCTTCACCTTGTGCGGGTAGATGGTCTCCACAAATCTGATT
>JAOXJJ010001589.1:0-10229 GCA_025769935.1 Phoenix roebelenii
AGGTTCGAACCTATGAGGTCACACGCATAGAAGATTCCTGATTGATCAAGAAGGCTGATGAATGATTAAGAATCATTCAGGGTAATTTGATCAATTCGATTGGCAAATTATCCTATAAAATAATTAAAGTAATTATTGGAGGACTAATTAGTAATTGGATTACTAATAAACTCAATTTGATTGAGTAAATAGATTTAGGATGAGCCAAATTGAATTGAATTCAATTTTGGGATCAATCAGAGTTTTTGACTTGATTGGAGTCGACTCGAGTTTCTTTGGAGTTGACTCGAGGTGGGCTGGGGTCGACTCTCTCTCAGAATCCACATAAAAACATCTTCTGTCTTCCTAAGAGGAGTCGACTCAAGTTTCCTAGGAGTTGACTCAAGAAGAGGGGTCGACTAGAGCCTAGCTGGGGTCGACTCTCTCAGAGAATCTAGAGACGACCTCTTCTGTTTTTCCCAGGAGGAGTCAACTCGAGTTTTCTTGGGGTCGACTCCAGGTGACTTGAAGTCGGCTCGAGCTATGAAGGGGTCGACTCATTGGGTGTATCAGAGAAAATGTTCTCTGTCGGAGTCGACCCGCGAAGCTTAGGAGTCGACTCGAAGCGGAAGGAGTCGACTCGAGGTGACTTGGAGTCAACTCGCAGATCGGAAAAGTCGACTCCTCGCAGAAAATCTGGAGTTCGTGGATGTTCTAAACTTCCGGAATACGATCCAGAAGTTGTTTTTCAATGAAATCTCGTGGGATTTGGGTCGTGGAATATGTGGGAAAATGGGTAGATGATGATGGAAGATCATCACCACACATTTTGATTCTATCTTATCCGCATGAACCATATATTGTTTGGATTTTGAATCCAAACAAAGATAGATTCTATCTTGTTGCAACCATCCCCTTCATGCGCCAACAAATACCAGATTTGCATTTGAATTTCGAATTCAAATGATCAGATGGCGTGCTTATAAAAAGGGGGCAAGATGGGTGCCGGTGAGATAATGCATTGCAGCCTTCTTCCTCACATGCCTCCTCCTCCTCTTCTTCTCCATTTTAGATAGGATTTTCAGGGTGGATATCTAGAAGATTCAAGATCATATCTGAGTTCTCTACTTTTCTTACAAACCTCATCTATATCTGCTTCAAGACGATTGATCAAGAGTTGATTGAATTCTGGTGAGCAGTTTTCAGCCTTCAAGTATTCTACAGCTGCTAGCACTGTTGTAGAAGAAGATCCTTTAGGGCTTCACGTGTACTTCTCGTAGTGGCCATTCGTATGCATGGCTGCAAAGTCAAAAATTAGATTCATAACTTTTATCCATCATAAAAAGTATTAATCTAGTATTAATCATTTATTATAATGTCAAGATCTAGATCCGATTCTTCGAGGTTTTACCCTCTTTTGGGGCTCCTCACGGAGATATCTCTAGAATCCATTCGATGGATATTCGAAGATTAATTGGAATAGAGTTCTTAAGTTTCAGATCTGATAGTTAATCATGCATAAAAGTTTTAGCATAATTGTTTAAACGATTCCGGCATAATCCTATGTGTTCTTACAATGCTGATTTCTAGATTTGATCTTGTAAGCATGCACGAATTAAAATTATTTGATTCGATTTTTTCGCTGCATTTTTGAAACTTAAAAGAATTATGTATGGCTTAATCCTCCTTATAAAAGGGTACGTAGGCAACCCGATCAGGTTCAGCCATGGTTTTCAAAAAAAAAAAACTGCATGCTTAACACCGAAGAACCTAGGATGCACTTTCAATACGCATGTGTCTTCGCGGACATCGTCTTTGGGGATTTGTTACTGGTGCCAAGCACAAACCTGAGAAAGGAGAGAAAGAGCAACAGATGCCTTTGACAACCGTCTCGCCAACTGGGAAAGCGCACACTTCATAATCATTTTCTGGCTTTCCAACATAAGTGTTGTCTCCATTAGCAATACTCTTAACAAGATTGAGAATGCCAAAGATGCATGGGATGTGCTGGCACATCTATATAACAAAGCCGACCACTCTTAGCGAAATCAACTCTCCACCAAACTTCATCGCATGCAACTTGAACCAGGCCAGTCTATTACTGATTTCTTCTCTCAGTTGAATTATGTTTGGGATCAACTCTTTTTGTGTGAGCCCGAACTGACCGATCCTAAAGATGTCAAGAAGTTTATGGCATATTGAGATGGTATGCATTTGGTTTAGTTTTTGATGGCCATCAGGGATGACTTTGAAAGCACTTGCGCTGCTCTATTGCATCGTACTTTTCTATTGACTCTAGAGAGTGTGCTAAGTGAGCTCATTTATGAGGAGGTCAAGTTTTCTACTATGAGGATACCTACCTTGAAGCCAGATCTAGCCACTCCTTCTGCACCTCCTGCTCGGCCTGCATCTTCTAATCACACTATTCAGTGCAACTACTGTATGAAATGGGGTTATAAGGCCAATGAGTGCAAGAAATGTCTTAAAAATTTTGGCCAAAGAGTTTCTTTCCCAAAGACTGATGTTGCTTATTCAGAATCTTCTAATGGTTCATTTATACACCCTTCTGCCCTAATTGTATCTCTCTCTACTACTGAGGTTGAACCCCCTATCCATCAGGTTCTATCTAAGGCCAATCTCTCTTCTACTTTGTCCACCATCTGAGGTAACCAATCTTGGTATCTTGACTCTGCTTGTTGTAACCATATGACCTCTGATTCCTCTCTTCTTACTTCCACAAATAAATTATCTCACTCACCTACAATTTACACTACCAATGGTTCTCATATGCATGTTAGTCATAGTTGTTCCCTTTCTACTCCTCAGTTATCTATCATTGATACCTTCTTTGTTCCCAAATTATCTTTAAATCTATTATTTGTTGGATAACTTTGCAAACTTGATCTTGAGTTACTTTTCACAAATCATGGTGTTGTGGTACAGGATCCGCAGATGGGACATATCGTTGGGACTGTCCGTATGGCTGGTCATTTATTCAAGCTCACCTCTCTGCATCTTTCGGTCAATGTGTCGGCTACAACTCCATCTTGCACGTTGTCAGCAACTCTCAATCTTTGGCACTCTCACCTAGGGCATGCCTCTGTGTCTCGTATTCGCTCATTAATTTTTAGTAGTCATTTAGGTTCTGTGAGTCCTGAGTCATTTGATTGTGTCTTGTTAACTTTGAAAATAATCTAGTTTATCTTTTAATAGAAGTGACTCAATTTCTTCAACACATTTTGACCTAGTACATTCTGATGTTTGGGGGCCTGCTCATACTCCTACTATGGCGGAATCGCGTTATTTTGTGATTTTTGTTAATGAATATTCTCAATATACATGGCTTTATCTTATAGGCAACCGATCTGAACTTCCACAATTTATATTGATTTTTAGAAAATGACTCAGACCCAATTTTCTCGTTCAATTAAAATTTTTTGATCTGATAATGCCTTGGGAGTATAAAAAATCTACTTTTCTCAACACCTTAAAACAAAATGGCAAGATCCCACATCATTCATGTCCTGGAAACTCCCAGTAGAACAGGAGTGTTGAGCGTAAGCACAGGCACATTTTGGATACTACTCGAGCCCTTCTACTTTCTGCATCTGTTCTAGAATTCTTTTGGGACGAAGCAGCTCTCACTGCGGTTTACACTATTAATCACACTCCTTCACCCACGACACAGCATAAGTCGCCCTATGAACTTCTCTATGGGCAAATTTCTGACTACCACTCCCTTTGGGTTTTTGGGAGTGTGTGTTTCGTTCTTATCCAGCCCTATGAGCATATTAAGCTACAACCTAGATCCCGTTTGTGTTGCTTACTAGGGTATGGTATAGAACATAAGGGTTATCGTTGTTATGGTCCCATTAATCAATGTCTTCGGATATCCCGCCATGTCATCTTTTGGTAGCATAAGATGTTTACCAACATGTCCTCCTTTCCACCTCCACTCTAGGGTCATGTTTCGATATTCGCTGATGTTTCTGTGGATTTGCTACCAGACACTAATGACCTTGATGCAAGACTAGTGAGCTCTAATGACGCTCCATCGATAGGCACTACTACTGATCCTGATCTCTCTATAGGTCCTCCCACTTCACCACCAGAATTGTCTCTCTCTGAGCCTAATCCTTCCATCCTTCGCCGCTCCACTAGGGTAAGAGCACTTCCTACTCATCTTCATGATTATCATTGTTATGCTGCTCATGCTTCTTTACACGAACCTCACACCTACCGTGAGGCCTCCTTTGACCCTTTTTGGTAGCAAGCTATGACCGAAGAGCTCGATGCCCTTCAAAAAACTCATCACGGGAATTTGGTTGATTTTCCTCCTGGAAAGACTACAGTTGGTCGCAAATAGGCCTACAAGATAAAAACTAACTCTAATGGTTCTAAGGTGCAGCATAAAGCATATATGATGGCAAAGGGATATACCCAGAAGTATAGCATTGATTATGAGAAGACATTTGCCCCTCTTGCTCGCATTACCTCTGTCCATTCCTTTGTAGTTGTGGCCTCGGCATACCATTAGCTTTTGTTTTGGGTGGATGTGAAGAATGCCATTCTCCATGGTGATTTGGCTAAAGAGGTATACATGGAGCCTTCCCCAGGGTATCCTTATCCTCTTGGTAAGGTTTGCCGTCTTCGACGAGCCTTGTATGGACTTAAGCAAGCTCCACAGGCTTGGTTCACCAAATTCAGCTCCATTATTGCACAGCTTGGATTTACTTCTAGCCCCTATGACTCTGCTCTCTTCATTCGTCAGATTGCTGCCGATATCACCATTCTACTACTTTATGTTGACGACATGATTATTACTTGTGATGATCCTTCTGGTATTCATGAGCTTAAGCAATTTTTAAGCTAGCACTTTGAGATGAATGATCGTGATTCTCTTAGTTATTTTCTGGGATTGAAGGTGTCTCCTACCTCTGATGGCTACTATCTCACCAAGGCCAAGTATGCCTCTAATCTCCTTTCGTGTGTTGGTCTTACTGATTGCAGGACAACAGATAGTCCCTTAAAGTCCACCATCAAACTCTGTGCTATAGATGGGGAGCTCCTCCTAGACGCTACCCTTTATCGACATCTCATTGGGAGCCTTATTTATCTCACTGTTATTAGGCGATATATTGCCTATGTTGTAGATCCTGTCAGCCAGTTCATGACAACTCTATGCCCTGTTCACTATGTAGTTGTTCTTCGTATCTTATGCTATGTGAAGGGTACCTTATTTCATGGACTTCATTTTTCTTCTCACCTGACATTATAGGTCTATTCTAATGCTGATTGGGTCGGTGACCCTATTGATTGGCGCTCTACCACTAGTTTTCTTTTCCTATTGGGTGACTCTCTCATCTCTTGGCGAAGCAACAAACAGACGGTTGTTGCTTGCTCTAGCACTGAGGCTGAGTATCGAGCCCTTGATGATAGTACTTTCGAACTTCTTTGGCTTCATTGGCTTCTATAGGATATGGGTGCTCCTCAGCAATCGAGCACTCTTATTTATTGCGACAGTCATAGTGCTATTCAGATTACTCATAATAATGTCTTCCATTAGCACACCAAATATATTGATATCGATTGTCATTTTATGCGTCAACATTTACAGGAGGGCACTCTTCATCTTTGTCCGATGACTTTGGCTGATCAACTTGCGGATGTCTTCACCAAAGCGCATGCTCTTGGCATCTTTCGATCTCTTGTTTCAAAACTCAAGTTGGTGTCCACTTTACCACCTTGAGTTTGAGGGAGGATATCAGAATCATTCTGGATCATTTCATGTATATCCTTGATTAGGATCATAATTGATTTGTGATTGATTGTGCTAAATTTAGTCAGCCTCCTAAAGGCTAATTGTGCCAAACTTAGCCGGCCTCCATAAAGGTTGATTGTATTACCAAACTTAGTCGGCCTCCTAAAGGTTGATTGTGCCAAACATAGTGGTCGACCTCCTAGTGCTATATAAAGGCTGATTGTATTACCAAATTTAGTCGGCCTCCTAAAGGCTGATTGTGCCAAATTTAGTCGGCCTCTATAAAGGCTGATTATATTACCAAACTTAGTCAGCCTTCTAGAAATATATAAAGACTGCTCCTGTACATTGTAATACATACATAGAAATACAATTCTCTTTTCTCATTTTTCTATTTTCAATAGTTCGCATCAAACAAATAAACCATCCAATACCGACCTAATCTGTCGTAGCCTGGCTTCAATGTTCTCAATTGGAACAATATTGAAGTTTGGTTGGCATAGGTCACATAGGTTATTATGTGTAGGGTTTTTTCTTGAGTAGTATTTGCTCATAAGTCTTGTGGATCTAAATTATAATTCATTACGGCCTTAGATTGTGCTGGTTTGGTGGATATGTTGGCAAAATTCAAGTTAGGTTTGATTGGATTGGTGTCACGCCCTGAACCCAGCACCCGAGTCCGGTACGCGATCGGCCGCATGAGCCGTAGAGCAGTGCCCTAAAGATCATGCAAGGCCTATGATTAACAAAAATTCAACAAATCCACAATTAATTTAGTAATTCAAATAGGCAAATCCGACATGTCCAGATAATTAATTTAGTTCATTTACAAAAGCTTTCAAATGTTCATCGACATCAAAGAAGGATAAACAAACTAACTAGCTAATAACTCTGATACTTGCACTCTGCGCCCATCCCATCCAAATCTATGCATCCTGCAACTCTGATAAAAAGAGAAAAAAGAAGGGGGATGAGCTTTACAGCCCAGTAAGAATCCCTACACATCCATACCAACACAATAATAATATGAATTTGAAAACCACGACAAATCGATGCACATATCATGAAATCATATAGCGGCTATCAAAAGCTCGAATAATCAGTATAAATATGCAAGTCAAATATCAACAAAAATTCAGCCACTCAAGTGTGAAACGTCATACGATATCTCAAATATCTTCATTAATGTTTTCATTGTTTTTTCTTTCAACTTGATCCGGATTAATTATCTTTCCGACTTTGGGTCAAATCTCGGTCACATTTCTCAGCCTGTGGTGGGACAACCAAATTATCACATTTTCAGCCTATGGCAGGGCCTGCACATTATAGTTCCACATTTCTAGCCTATGATAGAGCCTGCCAAAGTATCATATTTTGAGCCTGTGGCGGGGCCTGCACATTATAGTTCCACATTTCTAGCCTAAGGGGGCCTGCCAAAGTATCACATTTTCAGCCTGTGGCGGGGCATACACATTATAGTTCTACATTTCTAACCTGTGAAAGGGCCTACCAAAGTACCATATTTTTAGCATGTGATGGGGCCTGCCATAATAACAAGATAAACCCAAAGTTCCTTTTCATACAATCCAGTTACATCCATACATCAATTTCTTTTTATTTATTTACGGCTTTAGACTAACCACGGTCACGTTTCCAGTCCATGACGGGGCAACCAATATCACATGGTTAGTTTAGAGCACTACATCCATCAGTCCAATTATGTAGGTACAGGTTATGCGCATGCATGCCTCTATCATGATACCAACCACAAGCGAATACGATCATAATATCAACTACAAGCCAACACGATCAAAATATAATTTAATATAAAACTATTTTTGATTTGTCTGGATGATAGCATATCATACATATCTAAGTATAAAAATATTATATCATGCAGGATTGGCGTACAAGAATCCTTATCCTTTGTTGAAAACTCAAACAAACTAATCACCGCCCTCACGGCGATCTATGAACCGGAATGCACAGGACTCCGTCCAGCGTCCTCTTATCCAATAGATTGTTCCCCTACAGAATCAAGTAAATATTAAAATTTACTCAAGATAAATGACAACCCAGAACCCTCAAAACACTAATCTCCCCGAATCTAAGTTTAGAGAGAGAGAACCCAAACTAGAGATAAACTAGAGAGAAAAGAAAATATAATAAGAGAAAGGGACTGGGAAGCCCCTTTCTCTTTCTCTCTCTCTCTTCTTCCTTCTTCCCGACGGAAAGGGGAGAAGGGAGTTCGGCAGCAGGTGGCCTACGGTCGGCGACGCCCCATGGTCGTCAGCTTGTGGCGATGCCGGCGGTGCGCCGTGCCAGGGACAGCCGGCCAAACGGAAGAAAGAACTGAGCCACCGAGGGCGGGTTCGGTTCTTCTCAATCCGGCGGCTTCCCGGCCATATTCCAAAGAAGTAATGGCCAAAGACGAAGGAGAAGGAGGAGATGGTGCTTACCTTACCTCCGGCGAGTTCCTCCGGCAAGATCGGTGGCAAACAACCCAAGTTTCTCATGGATCCTTTTTTTCTTTCCTTTTTCTTTTGAACGGCACTCGGTTGATGCCCTAGGATGAGGAGAAAGGGATCTTTTATAGATGAAGATTGGTTCCATTTAGATAAGATTTAATCCCCTTTTTCCTCTATTTTTTTTTTCCCTCTTGCGGTGGATTCAGGGAGGGGTTGAAACAGGGGAGGGAGAAGACCCCGTTCGGGAGTCTCCCTCCCCTTCGCATGAGTCGGGCCGGTGCTGTGGTTAGTGGGCCAGGCCGGCTCAAAATGTGGCTCTTACAATTGGGTGTGGATTAGAACGTAACGTTCTTCCAAAACCAACTCAGCTTAGGAATATAAAGGCTGAAGCTGAACCGGACAACTAGTTTGGTCAAGTTTGGATTGGATTAAACAAATCCAGGTCGCAACGTTGGATGATGCATCATATCTTCATAGAAATATAAGCTCCAACGAATTTGAAATAAATGTAAATGTGTCTGTTATTAAAAATATTTTATCATTCAACAATGTTGCATCTGGTGTTGCGGTAAAGAGTCGAAAAAATACAACCCGGCCGGCTGTTTAAGAACATCTGGGATACGGTAGCCTTTGGTTTTCAAAATTCCATTTATTAGAAGTGGGGATTTCATCCCCACCACTCCAAGTTCTCAACCAGTTATTCCAGAAATTCTTTTAGTATCATCCAGTACTTCAAATAAATAAAAAAAGTTGTCGTGACATGCGTTCTCGTAATCAGCACAAGCAGTTAAGTTTTAAGATCAAAGCCATACTGCAAACGTAAAGTTCAATCTTTTATTTGATTCTTTCGAAGTAGCTTTAAGTCATTGGTTCTTTCTCATCCATTAAAGGTTGTCGAGCAATGATGAAAAGCGACAGAAGATGACAAAAGTTGGTAGAAAGAATAAAATGCCCAAACACGCTGAATCGAAGAATTTAAAATGACAAGTAGGAAAGCATCTGAAGCTTAGAGACAAATAATCCATTTCTTTTGATATGAAGATCACCCTCACAGCTATACAGCCTGTAATATATCCTATCACAATTAATTTTATGTAAACTTGACTAGAGTCTAGCTAGCAATTGGCTGAAACAGCATAAACACTAGACGAGCTTCACTTGAGTCTTGATAACTTAAGTCTAAAAATATTTTTGGAATAAATAAGCACGAAGAAAACCCATAATGAAACTATCATTTGTTTTACGCCAGAAAAGATTCACCAACTCTTTCAGCTCGGACATCAAGTTGATGGAACCTTGGACTCGGTCTCGAACTAAGAGATCTTCTGCTGTGTTTTCATGAATTTTGTTTGAAGTTGACATGTTGGATTTTTCAACTAAGAATGCAGTCATTTTTATATCCTTGATTAATACCACTATCATCTTCTTGAACTCAACGATTAACTTTAGTTTTGCCAATATCTGTATAGAAGGAAATTCGAAATGGAAAATATGGCCTCTCCATGTCCTTGTTATGATACCATCATTTTATTGTTTATTTAACAACCGCACCTGATATTTAGTGGAAACAACCGTGCATGATAGTAAGCTGAGTTGCCTTTTCTTTCTTCGCCAAAATGGTTCAAACTTAATGAAAAAAAAACTGCATCTTTTATGATAGCAACATAATGAAAAAAATTATATCAAGCTATCAACAACCAAAAAACTCCAACAGGCGATCACCATCTGGATGCTACTCGACAAAGAGAGCACTGAAAATGGCATCGCTCTGGTAAACTGTAACCATGGCGCTTCATCGCAATACAATTCCTATCAATTAACAACTTGTATCTTGAACGGATTAACAGTCTTGAGTAAAGAGCTAACTTTGATTCCAAATGTTCCTTATTGCAGAATCTAAAAGCAAACGCACAATATACCAACAGAACGATATCTCACAATTAGATCTCATGATATCCTTATTATTTCCCTCGATGGTGATACGAGAATACAAGAAGCACATCAACCTACTACAGATCGAA
>JAOXJJ010001590.1:0-10228 GCA_025769935.1 Phoenix roebelenii
CAACTCCCACTATGAGAACCATCTTTTGACAATTAAGTAAGAATCCATAAGATGTTCTCATGGCTGGTCATTTCAGTAATCTCATTCCTCTAATGAGCATCCACATCTTTGTATTAGTGTCTCACATAAGTGATTGTGAGATCAATCACCCTCTACATCGAGCATACAAAAGATGTGCGAGTCTTTCCGATAATATTGATCCCCGACTCAATATACCAATTTGAGTGGAAATATTTTAAATTAGGATTTTAGGATTTTAGGTGTCACTAGTATGATCTCATCATAACCCTAAAACCAATGTCCTAATTTATAGGGTTCATTATCCAACAATAAAACAGATAAGCAGCAAATGATGAAACACAATGCCTTTATTGATATATATCAAGTGTGAAAGTACATGATTTGGAGGATTACAAAGATAAACCCATCAAATGATTGGCTTATAGGGCACCTACTCTTTCAGGGCACTCATAAACAGGGTGAGATGGGCTAAAACAGAGGATACACACTTGTGCTTGGGAAAAGTTTAGAAGCTATTCTCTAGACATTAATTGGTCCAACTTGTGGGACAGTGCATCTACTTTGTCAGATAGACCTATGAACTGGCTAACTTCATATATAGTCTCTTTTCTTTGGAAACTTGGAGGTGCTTGACGAGCGGAGGAGGCATGGTGGAGGAAATTTTCATTGAGATTTTCAAACATTTTCCATGCCTCATGTTCACTTTTAAGCATTAATTTTTTTTCCTACAAGAAGCATCAACCATCTGATGGTTTCGTTCAGACAACCCGTCATAAAAGCATTGCACTAATTTTCATTTAGGTATTTGATGATGCGGGCATTTTTGGAGTAAATCTCTAAATTTTTTCCAAGTTTCATGAAATTCTTTTCCGTCAGATTGGAAGAAGCTCGTGATAGCACGCCTGAATTGGTTCATTCTTCCTATGGAAAAGTATTTTTGTAAAAACTTGTGTTGCATTTGGGCCCATGAAAGTACAGAATTGGCTTCTAATGAATGGAGCCACTGCTTAGCTCTATCCTTAAGGCAAAAAGAAAAAAGTCTAAGTTTCAGAGCATCATCAGTGAAGTTCTGAATTTTGACAGTAGTACAGATCTCAAAAAATTCATCTAGATGTTTGTATGGGTCTTCATTGCTAAGCCCATAAAAAGATGGAAGCATTTGGATGACACTAGACTTAATTTCAAACTATACAGCAGCAGTAGTATCAGGTAGCCGAATACAAGATGGGAAGGTATAAATGGAAGGAACGAAATACTCCTTTAACAGCTTGGGTTGTTCTTCAGCCATCTCGGCAGATGGAGCAGATTCTAAAATTCTATTCATGCGGATTTCGGCTCGAAGAGCCCTAATAGAGCGTTCTATTTCAGGGTCAAATGGTACAAGTTCAGGAGATCTATAACGACACCCTTGCATACACTAAAACTCTTCTGATTAATTGAATGCAGTCAAGCATGCAATAAAAATATATCAAATCCTTATGTTTGCCCTAAAATTACTAGACAGCTTCTAACTGGTTTGAAGAGGGCACCTAAGCCTCCAATCCGATTTTATGAACTGAGTTGACCAGATAAGCTTCCAAGTAAGTGGTGGGGTCACGATGCGTTCGCAAAGGTCCTACTTAAGAACCACTTTTCTTGAACAAATGAATTGTCTTCCTTAGAGGGACAAAGCTTGCCTAGACATCAACTGAGCCACAGAGCAAAATTGGTGCAACTTTTGGTGGTCTTCGTCCTATTGAGCTCGAATGTTCCTAGGGGCCAACGTCTAATTGATTTTACTTCAAGTGATAGCTATGTGAGAATTGGTTCACCTAATTTGGACAAGAATCTGGTGATGAAATCCAGTTCTTATCTTGTTAGAGTGATTGCCCTTACTATGTGCGTGATATATTAAGTGGTGTGTCAAGCAATAATACACGCCTTACTTAAATTAAATCAAACAATCACAACAAGGATTCAAATGCATGAGCAACCTAAATAATATCTCTTTGAGCGCTCGTAGTTTAAAAGGGGCGACAGACTAGACACACATATGCCGAGACGTATGTGCCGAGCTTTTCCACTACGTTTGCAAGCTGATGCGCAAAAAATAAAGACAAGAGAGGTTTAGAGGTTACCAAGCAAAAATTTCAGCAAGCTAATTGATCAAATCTCTTTAGTACGTGTCCTCTAGTTGTCCAAAATTCTTTTCTATTTTCTTTTGATAATCCTAACAAAACAAATAATGATTAGTACATCTCAAAAATATAGCAATATAAGAAAATAGATGTCTCCCATCGCTAAAAGAAAACAAAAAAAAAATAATCGTGCTGGCAATCCCTGACAACGGCGCCAAAAATTGATAGTCAGTTTTAAAACCATGCAATAGCACGTATCTTGTAGGATAGTGAATATGGGTATCGATCCACAGGAATTGGGGTACAGTTGTTTTCATTAAAAATTTTGAAAAGAAGAGTTTGTGAAGAAAATTAACCTAAGTAATTTAATAAGAAATGCAATTAAAATGATATTAGTTGAAAGAGCCTAAGGCAAAGAGTTCACCGCTAATATGGCAACAAGGGTTCTTTGTAATTTATTTCGTTCTTGGAATATTATGCAAATTGGCTACAAGCCTAATAAGCATTCAAATAAAATTTTACAAAAGTAATTTAGGCCTAGTCCATCTTCAATTAGCATGAAATGTCTATCCTAATCTAAGATGGCAGCACATCGCATCTTCCTTAAGCATGAACTATCTTATTTTTACTTTAATGATCATGAAGAACATTTGTATAAACATCATACATAAAATCACAAAATTTAAATATGAGATAAAAAGATATTTATTAAAATTGAAGTAGTTCATACAATTCCAAGAATAGAAGTAAAAAATACAAGAACCATTGTCGCATTTATTAGGGCTGCATCCAGCCCTAGTGAAGGGCTTAGGCTTCCATGCAGTGGTGGACGGCAGCAACAGTGGAGAAGGCTCCCATCACTACGGTTTCTCCCCTTCCTCGCCTCCTTCTCTGACTTCCATGGGAACTCCCAGAATAAGAAGAGTGAATGCCCCTGGAAGAGAAGAACTCCCTCCTTTTATAGCCTTTGCTGACCCCTGTTATCACGCCACGTCGTGTGAAGATAAGGGTGAAGAAACTGATACGGGCGAGACGTGGAGGAAAGGTTGGATGGCTAAAGATGCTGATATGCGAGAGGGTGATTTGCAGGATCTGATCTAGACGTTGGGAAGAAGATGAGCTGGGAGCTGATCGCATTGAAGAACGTGATGATCTCGATCACATCCCGGAATGAATGCGGATGCAGTTGGATTTGGAGCTTATCCCGTGTCGATGGACTCTGTTCTGCTGGGAGAAAGTGATCCGGAACGCTGGGATGGAGGAATCATGTAGATGATGGAGCTAGATGCAAAGATCGTGGGATATGGCCTCGGAAGATCATCCACGGATGCTGAGATTTGCTTGGATTTGAGCTTGGACGCGTTGGATTCATCGCGGACGGCTGGAACGAGCATGGGATGCTGGTGATGCGGCTTCCATGCAGAGGAGATGTGGACGTTTGAGAGGATCTCGGAGGGATGAGATGGCTGGGAGCGAGCTGGGAGGATGGACTTGGATCCATGCGGACGGTGGACGTGATCTGGAAGAAGGTGACGCTGCTTCAATCGCGGAGGGCTCTGTTCATGGATAGGGAGATCACTTGCGGTTGGTTGGGGTTAATCCGGAATGCTGAGCAGAGGAAAATCCATCGCGGGTGGAAGCTGATTGCGAACGGGATTGACTGCGGGATGCTTGGATTGGTTTAAGTCAATCTGGCATGCCGGGATGCGTAGAAGGAATTCGGAAGAAGAGAATCATGGACGTGGGATGAAGATGGAGTTGGAGCTCACGATGGGAAGACTCGGGCTTTGTTCCGCTGAAGCAGGGGAAAACTCGGAACAGGGGGGAATGGATAGCTGGCTGGGTATGGGAAGACGTTGGATTCGGTTGGGAGGAAGTGATGGGCTGGACGCGTGGAAGAAGCGGAAGAAGAGAATGAATCGCAGAGAAGGAATTTGGTCTATAGAAGTTTAAATCACGGAATATCCGGACGCGGGAGAAGATGAACTCTGTTCTTTGGATGCAGAAGGGAAGGAATGAGTGATGGAAGACGAGCTCGCATGATGACGCAGACGGCTCGGGATGGCTGGGAGATGAGCCTTTAATCGCGGACGCAGGGAAGATGGCTGGGATGCTGGGAGATTCCATGGAAGTTGAAGTCAATTCGAAATGCTGGGAGGACTTCTTCGCGGGTGGAAGCGGTTCTGTTCTTTGGACATGGAAGAAACTTGGACGTGGGGTGCAGGTTAACGGGATGAAGAGATTTCCGGGAGATGATCTAATTCGTGGGTGCAGGGGAGAAAGGAATGACATGCGAGACTTCATATGTGGACAGCTGGGGTGAAGCCGGAAGAGGAGGATGCGGCTTGGCTCTGTTTTGAAGCAGGGGGCTAGGACAAGATCCATGCACGTGGAACAGGGGCTGTGGACTTGAAAGGGAAGAGATCTAGAAGTTGGACCGCTAGGGTGGAGGCTTGATCCTTAAATGCAGGAGGTGCATGTGGTTTGGGTTCAGACATCATCCCAATTAGTTCGACTCAACTTGCACACATCGGACTCGACCAATAAATAATTCAATCAAATTTAAATTACCTCTAATAATTTATTAAAATGCAATGATGAATGAGAACACATTTGCTCATGTTTGAATTTAAAGTATGTGCATAAAAATAATAATAAGTGCTATATAAAATATATTAATTTATACATTATTTAGCACTTATCAAATACATAAAAGTTTACAATAGATAAGTCAAAATGTATAAGAAGGTATGATATATAAGCATTTGACACACAATCATAGAAACTCTCCTTGCCTCGATATATAACTTGAAACTTTTAATTTGACACAAATTTTTGAAAATTTTGACTTAATGTAATATAAGAGAAAGGGGGAGCAAAAATAAAATACATTTGACATTAATTTGGATAAGATAGGGGGAGCTCATGGTTCAATTCTACATACACTAAATAAGACTACTTTGAAACTCTTCAACCAAAAGCACTTTATGAATGTTAATCCAAATTTTTCATATGAATACCAAATTGATAATACTCAATATTTTGTAATTATCAAAAAGGGGAAGATTGACAATCTTAGTGTTATTTTGATGTCTGCAAAGCCATTGAGGCTATATGGAAGTGCTAATGCCATTAGCTTAATTGATCAAGTAAATAAATACTCAAGGAAGAAAGAAGCGATACATCCTCAATACATCCTACACAATCGATACATTCTTGATATACTCTTCCTATACATTTAATACAACCTTCAAGAACTCATCTAAGGATAAATCTATTAGAAGAACTTGAGGGAAAAGCTAATTTTCAGTTTGACAAAATTAAGAGTGAAGTTCCCTTATTAAGGGGCAATTCTATCTTTTTGCCGGTCAAAGAGATGCAACTTGTATGTGCCATGCATTCTAAATAAATTGGAAATCTTTTATTGGTTTTATGTACTAAACTTGCCTTAAGATGCAGAAAATCAGAGTTAGAGTTGACCTTAAGAAGTTTGGAGTCGACTCTGATATATTTAGCATGCTTTAGTATGTTGTGACACACTATTGAACACTTGGTACAGAGTTGGAGTCGACCCCGAAAGAATTGGAGTCGATCTTGGCACTTCTGGCACATTTGGCACGCCTGGCACAAGGTTCGGGTCGACCCATAAATCAGCATTGAAGCTTGAGTCAACCCCAATAAGTTTCACAAGAAAACAGCTCTCGATTCACTGTTAGAGTCGACCCCAAGTAAGGTTGGGTCGACCCCAGCCAAAGTCGAGTCGACCCCGGAAAAGCTCGAGTCGATCTCAACTTGAAACATCAGAAAAACAACTCTCTAGAATTCCTATCAGAGTCGACCCTAGAAAAAGTTGAATCGACCCTAGCCTGAAACATCAGAAAAATTGCTTTCTGGATTTTCTGTTAGAGTCGACCCCAGCTAAGCTCGAGTTGACCCCACTGAAGATTGAGTCGACCCCAAAAATACTTGAGTCAACCCCAGGCTATGGCACAGTAGCTCGAGCCGATCCCAGCAAATTTTGAGTCGACCCCTGCACGATTGATAGCATAACGACTAGTTCTGCAGAAGTACATATTGAGGCTCCAACGACTAGAAACGGCTAGTTTCCCCCATCCAATAGCTAGGAAGTAACTAATAGAGATTGGAGAGGTATTTAAGATATTTAAGAGCCACTATTCATCAGAGGAAGGGATCTTTTGCAAAATCAAAGTGTGCATTCAAAAGAAAAGATATTCCTAGTGTTCTCCATTCGTTGCTTTATTCAAATTCTGAAAGAAGGTGGTTGATCAGTCTTCAAGTGTCTTCAAGAGCTCTACCAACTCCTTGAGGAGTGAAGCAACATTGGCAAAGAAAAGAAGAGCAATCTACAAAGCGATAACTATACTCTTACCTCTTCCTTGAGTGCATAATTGTGTTACTTGCTCATTTAGGAGCTTTAAATTCTTTTTCTTTCATTCCATTGTAAGTTTGTTGATGATCTCGTAAAACCAACGATGTAGGTTGTTGGTGAGCCCGTAAAACCAACGGTTAGATTTAATTGGTGATCCCGTAAACCAATTGTAGGAATTTTGGATTGTGAGCCCGGTAAAATAATCCAACTATAATCCGAGAGATTATAGTGAATTTTCAAGGAGATGCTTAGGAAGTGGACATAGGTGCCTTGGAGTGCACCGAACTACTATACTTCGCTTATGTTTGTATTGTGTTTGTTTTGTTTAAATTGCACTTATACAATTCACATAAGCTAAAGAATTTAGTTTCAACTATTAGGCACTCATCCATCCATAAATATAATTTAAGGTCCTAAAGTTTAGAAAACCCAATTCACCCCCCCCTCCTCGGGTTGTTATCTTGGGCAACATACCGGTAAGTGGCAAGCTTTACCAAAAATCAGTTGGTAAGGAGATAAGGCCAATAGGAGTCTATAGGCAGTACGATAAGCCCAGAGAGAATCATTTAACCTTTGAGACCAATATTTCCTATCGGAACGTATTGTTTTCTCTAAGATGTGTTTTATCTTCCTATTCGAAACTTTAACTTGCCCACTTGTTTGGGGATGGTAAGGGGTGGAAACTTTATGAGTGATTGAATATTTGCGAACCAATGCCTCAAAAGACCGATTGCAAAAATGAGATCCCCCTTCACTAATGATAGCTCGGGTTGTGCCAAAGCGACTAAATATATTTTCTTGTAAGAGCTTGACCACAACCTTGTGGTCATTAGTCATAGTGGCAACTGCTTCTACCCACTTCGAGACATTTTTAACCCCGACAAGAATGTACTCAAAACCAAAATAACGCGAAAAAGGACCCATGAAGTTAATACCCCAGACATCAAAAATTTCTATAATTAAAATGGGGTTAAGTGGCATCATATCTCTACGGGACATTGTACCCATCCGCTGGCACCACTCACAAGTCTGGCAAAAGTTGTAAGTATCTTTGAATAATGAGAGCTAATAAAATCTACTTTGTACAACTTTAGCTGTGGTTTTTCTACCCCAAAATGCCCCCACAGGCTTGAGAATGGTAAAAAGTAAGAATACTCTAAAATTCATATTCAAGCACACATCGACGGATTACCCGATCGGATAGTACTTAAAAAGATCTAAGTCGTCCCAAAAGTAGAACTTGACTTGCGAAAAGAATTGATCCTTGTCCTGCTTGGACCAATGATCGAAAATTTGTCCTACGGCAGGGTAGTTCACTATATTAGCAAACCAATATGCTTTCACTTATTGTACCTCAAACAATTGTTCATTTGGAAAGGAGTCATGAAGGGGAGAAGTGTTACGAGAAGGCTTACCATTCTTCTACTTCTTCTCCTTCTCTTTCTTCCTCTTCTTTTCCTTCTTCTTCTTCTCCTTCTCCTCCTTCTACTACTTCACCTTCTCCTTCTTTTTCTTCTTCTCCTTTTATACTTCTTCCTCTTCTCCTCCTTCTTCTTCTTCTTCTTCTTCTCCTACTTCCCCTTATTATGGAGTGATTGAGTATTCCCTAATTGATTTTGATGAGCTCAAAGCAATTAAGTATGTCTTATGTTGCTCTAATGAATTCAATCTAGTGTTTTAGGTAAATCTTTATGAAGTTCTGTCTAAATGCCTTGAGCTTTGGTTCAGAGTATTTTGGTTAAGTATTGAACTCTATTTGAACCAAAGTCTGCATCACGGGTCGACTTCTGAACTTTGCGAGTCGACTATGGAATATTTGAAGTTTGTGGCACAAGCTCGAGTCGACTCCAGGACTCTTCGAGTCGACTCCGACTGAGAACATACAGAAAGACAGAATGATGAATTTTAGACCCTGTTAGCGAGTCGACTCCAAAAGATTACGAATCAACTCCAGATGGTCCCGAGTCGACTCCAAAGGGAAGCAGACAAAAAGACAGAACGTCAGTTTTTGAGACCCTGTCAGCGAGCCGACTCGCGAAGACTTCGTGTCGTCTCCAGTAAAGCAGGAGTCGACTCCCAGTTTGTTCGAGTCGACTCCCAAAGGAAAGCAGTCTGAAAGGTAGAGAATCAGTTTCGGAGATCCTGTGAACGAGTCGACTCCAGGTATTCCAGACTCGTCTCCCAAGTCACCCAAGTCGACTCCTAGTTTGGCCGAGTCGACTCGTGAGAGAAATATAGAAAGTTGGATTTCTGGAACCTTGAGAACGAGCTGACCCCTAAGTGCCCAAGTCGTCTTCAGCTTTTGGCGAGTTAACTCCAGTTTGGTCTGAGTCGACCCCAGGATAAGGCATGCACTTTAATTCAAACTTGGAACAGTGGTCGAGTCGTCTCCAGTAAAGCGCGAGTCAACTCCAGTAACAGCCGAGCTGACTCCAGATCGCGCGAGTCGACTCCGATCCCAACGAATACATTGTCAGAATGTGCAGACAGGTCAGAACGTCACTAATCTCCTCTCTAACGGCTATTTTTCGAAGAAAATTACTTAAATAGCTAGAATGAACAGTAGTAGACAACAAGAGAGTTATTCCATTTGAGCATTAAAGGTTTTCAACCACCAAAAGCATCTCAAGAGCGAATCCAAGCAAAATGAGGGAGTGTGCATTTAACTCAAACCAAAAAGGCTTCCTTCGCATTCAAAGCCCTACCGACTGTTCCCCATCCTCCAACTCATTCAAGAGGAGACTCAGAAATCGTGAAGCCCCACTTCCTTATCTCAAATCTATTTGAGGGCTTCTAACTCAATTTTGTTTATATTGTTTCATATTTGCTTTTCAGAAGCTCTACTTGTAAACTTTAAACTCTTGCCTTTTGTACTTGATTCAATCAGGGGATTGAATCAAGGGTTGTAAGGTTTGTTGGTGAGCCAACGATAAAACCAACGGTGTAAGGTTGTGGTTGGTGAACCAAAAAAAATCAACTGGATTTGATAGTCACCCCGAAAAAATAATCGTTTCGTTCTAGTCGGTGAGCCTGTCAAAATCGACCAAGTTCGTTGTGATCTCGTGAAAATAACAAGTTTGGTTGTGAGCTTGCAAAACAACCAGCTATAATCCTAGGGATTATAGTGAACTTTCAAGTGCAGCTTGGGGAGTGGACGTAGGAGCAAGTGTTGGCTCCGAACCACTGTAAACATCTCTGTGTTTGTATTGATCTTTGTCTCTTTCTCTCTCTTTACTCATTGCATCTAGTGATCTAACTATCCACGTGCCATAGATTTAGTTAATCACTCACCTAATTTTTAATTGGTCAATATTTAATCAAAACCCAATTCACCCTCCCTCTTGGATTGTCTCTTTGGGCAACAAGTGGTATCAGAGCATGTGCTCTCATATCGATTGGTGTTTCAATCTTTAAAAAGAGTAAAAGATTAGATGACAACCCCATTTGGATCTTCCCTTAGTGAAAGACAATCCACCAATAGGCCACCATTTTTCAATGGTACAAATTAAACCTATTGGAAGGCAAGGATGAGGATCTTCATCCAAGCCCAAGACTATGATGTATGGAGCATCATAGTAAATGGATCACACATTCCAACACACATGGTAGATAATGTGTCCATACCCAAGCTTGAAAAAGATTGGGATGAATTTGATAGAAGAAAAGTACAACTTAATGCTAAGGCAATGAACGTACTATA
>JAOXJJ010001591.1:0-10218 GCA_025769935.1 Phoenix roebelenii
TGTTCTGAATGAGAGACTTCCTGTTTGGAGATATAATTTGTCTTAATAGAAATAGTTGATTTCATATATCCATTATCCTCGAATACCTATTGATATGTGCAAGAACCAATCTGAGATATGCGCTTCTTGGCTTGTATTTATTCCATACTTAGCAGTAGGGTTGGGTTGACCTTATAAATAGTAAATATATAGTGTGTGCTGACTTTGCGATTCGAGCGATTTTTTTTGTTTGTTTGAAATAATCCGGTTTCGAACCAGGATTCTATAGGTTGATTCACAAGTTTCTTTCTTTCTTCTTGAACTTTTGTGAAGTGATAGATGTGTTCCCATGATTTGAACAGATCATATGATATTGTAGCAAGAAGAGGTAATTTGCTGGGTGTTGCTGGAAATTGGACCCGGGGGCGACCACTGGCTGAGAAGAAGGAGCTCCAGCGAGCGGTGCGTCGGCGGGCTACGTCCTCCGGGGATCCTGCAAGAAGCCAGTGGCACGGGTTTCCGACGCCGGCCCTCCGATGCTTAAGTTATAGGGGACTTTTGTGGAGAAAGATAGAGAGATTGCATGCAAAGTCTAAAGTCTTCCCTTTTAAGGGGAAGAAGTTTCCATTTTATAAGAGGATTGCAGGATTACCTGTGATGTGACTGGGCGAATTAATGGGTTACCGTCATGATTGGGCGTGATCGTGTGAATTAATGAGTTGCCGTGGATGACTGGGCGGGGTTGAGTGAGTCAACGAATTGCCGTGCATGGCCTGAGATTTTAAGTAAGCTGGAGGTCCGTGGAGATTGTGCGCATTTAATAGTTGACAGTCGCTCAGGCGGAGATCGCGGGGTTAGATCCTGGGTGAGGAGGAGAGGAGCTTGATTTCCGGTGGAGTGGAGAGGTCCGCTTCATCCTTTGACCGAGTCTTCTTCAGACTTGAGGTTGATTGGGCTCAGCTTGGCCGAGATCAAAGCCGCAAGGCTGCGAGCTTTAGGTCAGGCGCCCTTGAGGTCGGGCGCCCTTGAGGGTTGCGTGCGTCATCACGTGCCGACGATGCATCTACGTGTTTTGGGGCAATCCATTTTTCCTCCAACACCACTCCCGACTTTCGAGTTCGAGCCGCTTATAAGCTCGGGCGAAGGAAGTAATTGTCTTTATCACGCTGGTGGGATCAGGTAGTTTTAAATTGCTTCGCCGTTCCGCGTGCTTCGGGACATTTTTAATGAGAGGCGATGCCCCTCTACTTTTCGAGGCAGTTTTGGGCCGCATGCCTATGATGAGGCTCCTGGATCCGATGAGACGCCGTTTCGATTCTGCTTTTAAAGCGTCGATCCAGGTTGATACACCGCTTCGGTTTTCGAGGCCAACATGTGGTGCGATCTGCACGGGAGGCACGATTCGGCTCTATCGATTCGAGCTGTCGGGGGGTCTATATAAATCCCAGCCTGGCCCTAAAAGCTCTCATTTGGCCGCCGCAACTATTGCCTCTTTCTTCCATTTCCTTCTTTTTCTTCCAGTTGTTTGCTCAGTTTTTTCCGGCGGTGCTCCAAAGCGTTTCTGGTGATCGCCTTGATCCTTCACCTTTGGTCGGCGGAATTTTCAGTGAAGCCCACAGTAGGTCTTTCTCCCTCGTTTGCTCGGAGGGTTTTTGTCTTTCTTTCCTTCCTCCTTTGTCTTCTTCCTTCTTTGTCTTCTTTTCGGTGAGCACAACAATGTCAGGTGGTGCCTCGCCCTCCGGTAGGGACCTTTTTCGCAGGAGGGAGGTTGTGTTCGAGATGGGTCATGGCCCGGACGGAGTTGGGTCCAGCTTGGCTGAGGAGTTAGAGTTGATCCGCGCCCGGTTTTTTCCTCAGCACGGGTTTCGTCTTAAGCCCGCGGGATCGGAGGACCGGATGACGAGACCTCCTCCAAATCGAATCGAGGTGTACATAGAGATACTCTGGGCGGGTCTGTGATTCGTCCTACACGGGTTCGTGAACGAGCTCCTGGTGGCATATCATCTCGTCCCAACGCAGCTCGCTCCGAACTCCTGGAGGACCATCATTGGTTTCTTATTCCTTTGCCTCACGCATGGGATACCGACCTCGGTGAACGTCCTTCGTCGGTGCTTCATGTGTTAGATGTATGCCCTAGAAGCCAATCTGGCTGACCAATTATTAGTTCTGGAACATAATTTTGTACTTGACTTTATTATTATTAAATAATAAATGGGCATCTTTATCATTCATATTGTATGTGTCTATGAATCGTTCAAGGAATTAATAAGATGATGCATATTCTCAAGAGCTGAAAATTTGAGCCATGTATTATTAGTGATTAATTTTCAAATACGCCTGATCAATGGATCATCACGAGGACGGTGATCGATCCGATGAGATCAGTGCACAGATTTTTTCCTTATAGATGGACGATACTCGAGTCCACGGTGTAGGAACACTGAAGTGATAGTGCAGGTGCTTGTTAGAGAACAAGGGTACTGAGCGTGACCGATGCAAGAAGTCACTTGGATGTCTATCCACTCGTCAGTAACTTGATGTTGCAGTAGTGTGACTGGTCCTTTGACCTGCAGTGCTTCGGCTACTCACAGTGAGGTTATTGTAGTTTGACTGTACGTATACATGGCCTCTAGACATATGGGACCTTGTAGTGTAAATTGGCTGCAGTAGGTTCATTGTAAGAGTAGGGTATGCACCTATATGGAATCTATCGACCTTGATAGATGAGGAGTGATCCTATGTGGTTTGCAAGACTGAATTCATAAGACCTTGGTTGGGGCAGTATGCATAGTGAAGAAAGAGTTTTCCACTTTCGAACTTAAGTCGAATAAATCTTGACATATGACAGACGATGGGGTTTGATGAGTTGTCCATGACCTCCATCCTTTAGGGATCCACGATAGAAAGACTGTATCATACGATAACTGCGCCTAGAGGTTCATCATTCCATTCTGCTGGATAGCCGCTACATGCTGCTAGGTGTCACTGGTGGATGGTGAGACTCACAGGGGTTCTCTCGATGGTCGATAATTCCTAATGAGTTTAGTTGGAATTGTTCCAACCCATTGAATGGAGTTTTCAATTATATTGTGATAAAGATCGCAGTATATCTCACACCACATAGAATAGAACCTATGGGGTCACACACATTAGAGGTATTAACTGATCCGATGGTTAAAATATGATTAGGGAATCACAAATAATTTATAATTATCAATCTGATTGATAATTGGTCTAACCCACTAAGAGTTAGTGATTTGAAGAAGGAATAATGGGATTTAATTAATTGGACTTAAAACACGAATCCTACTTAAAGTAGGATTCCTAGAATCCTAATTAGATTAGGATTTGGAATTCAAATTAGAGTCCTAGTTAGAGTAGGATTCCTAGGGTTCTAATTAGATTAGGACTTCGAATTCAAATTAGAGTCCTATTCGGAATAGGATTTCTAAAGTCCTAATTGGATTAGGACTAAAATTGAATAATTCCTAATTGGATTAGGATTTCTTAAGTCCTAATTAATTATTAATCTGGTGAATTAATATGACTCCTAATTGGATTAGGATTGAAGAGTTCAATTGAGTCATGATTCATTTGAGTTCTAATTGGATTAGGACTTGCATGGATTAAACCCAAATTGGTTCACCCTTGGTCTAAGCCTAATTAGATTAAGACCTAACCATAAGAGGGCATCCTAATCCTCCTTAGAGGAGGACTAGGTTAACCAAGAAGGAGGGGCGCACACCCCTCTTTTTCTTGCTTGGTGCGGCAAAACAAGAGGGGCCGGGGCCCCTCTTAGGAAATTAATTGGAGCTCCTAAAAAGTAGGAGCTCCAAACGCCATTTAAAGAGAAGCCCTTTCATCCTCCAGCCGTGGCCCCCTTCCTCTTGGTTTTCAGCTGCAAGCAAGGAAGAAAAGAAGGTCTTGGCAGCCATCCTTCCTCCTCCCATCCTTCTTCCAATGCAGGGAAAGAAAAGGCTGCGAGTAGCCTTTGGGTCTTCTTCCTTGATCCCTCCTTCATCCTCCTCCCTTAGGCATTCAAGAGTTGATTCAAAGGGAGGAGATCAGTCATCCAAAGTTATCTCTGCAAGGGAGCTAGCACCCCGGGGAGACAAGAAAGCTTTGATCGGTCCTCTCTACCTCGTGTGGATACCCGTAGAGGCCGAACGCGTGTGTGGCTTCAAGCGAACCTTCATCCAAAACCACGAACATCAATTTGTAGTGATCATCTACCTGCACAAGGTGAAGATCTGATCTTCCTAATGGTTTAAAAAGTTTTTAATCCTAATCTATTTACGAACGACGGTTTTTGAAATACGTTCATGCGATGAATGCCGATCCCGCGCATGCCCCTTCCGCTGCGCTTCTGATCTGATTTTTCTGCGGCATGGGCGGGTTCCCAACATCACGTTGAAGTCCAACCAGGCGGACGGGGAATGGCTCTAAATCGCCCTTCGGAGCGGCAGGTCGTTCTTCCGAGGTGCTCATTCCTCCATTCATAGGTGGAAGGAGAAATTTTTCTTTCTCTCCTCCGAGCGCACGTGGGGATTTGACCCAAGGTGAGGGCAGCCCCGACTTAAGGCCATCAATAAGCCCCCCAAACTTTCAGTGAGCAGAAGACTCTCGACGCTCTTCGCAGCCTCGAGGGAGATATTCTTCTGAACGACCTCCTGAGCGAGGACGCCTAAGCTCGGCGCGCCCTCAGGGTAAGAGCGGTTGCACTGCACCTCCTCTGTTTTGTCGTCTTTTGTCTTGTTTTCTTCTTTTTTATCATCATTCTTTGGTGACGATCTGACACTTGGGCCCCCTTTTTTTTCTATTCAGACATCACGGCGATGGTGGCCAACAAGGTAGCCCTCCTCGCCCGATACAAGAAGAGGGTAGTCGAGGCCGGCGGGGCTCAACCCGAGCCCAGGAAGAAGGCCAGGTCGGCCTCGACTTCTGCTCTCACCGAGGTGAGGGGCCCTGAGGCTGGGACTTCCGACTTCATTCGAAAGGAAGTTCCCCCCACCGAGCGCGCGAGCTCGGGCTCTTCCAGGGGTGCGAGGGATCCAGCGGCCCCTGCCTGTCCGACCCCACTTTCTCAGCGGCCAGGTCGCTAGGTCGTTCGTTTGCGGCGCTCGGGTCCCGAGTCGGGCAGCGGCCTCAGGATCCCGAGCTTTTCTCTGCCGAGCTCGGCAAGGCCTGACCTTTCGAGCTCTTCAAGGGCCGATGTTCCAAGCTCGTCAAGGGCTGAGAGTTGCCCTGAGAGGAGGCCCTTTTGCTCGGAGTGGGTAGTCTACGAGGACGATTCGGCCCTCCATGACCGCCAAATTGTGTGCTAAGTGTTCCACTGCGCAATGCTTCTGGTCGACCGGGCCGAGTTCGAGGCTGCCGACTTTGTCAGCCTTGTCGATCAAACCTATTACTCTGCCATTCGGGTAAGTTAGCTTCTTGCCTTAACTTTCATATCCTTTTGAACTCTTGATCTCTGCTTACCCCCATTTTTCCTTCTTTTCAGCATTTTCACGAGGTCGACATGTTGGCCGCTGTGGCGGCCGACTGTCAGGATAAGGCTCGGAGGAGCCAGAGGGGGCAGGAGGAGGCCGAGAGGAAGCTCAGCGAAGCCGAGGCCTCGCGGAGGGAGGCCACCGCGAGAATGGAGGCTGCCGAGGCCAGGCTGCGATCTGCGATCGAGCAGCTCGAAGAGGAGAAGGCTTCGCACACCCTAGCCAGGTCGGAGCTTCGCACCTTCGAGGCGCGTTTGGTCGAAGCCCGCTCCACGATTGTCGGCCGCCAGTATGAGGCGGGGGTCGTCCGGCTGAAAATCAAGCAACCTGAGGCTCGAGAAAAGAGGGCGTTGAAGCAAGCTCAAAACGCGGTGCAACGCTTTCGGGAGTTGGAAGAGTTCCGCGACCTGATGGAGGAGGAAACTGTGGACAGGTTCATCCGTGGCTTCGAGAACTTCTGAAGACAGATGCAACGGATCTGCCCCCAGTTCGACCTCAGCGGTCTTCAGCCCAATATGGGGATCATCGAGGATGAAGGCGAGCCCGGGAGTTTGGAAGACGATGGCGCGCTCGACAGTGCGCCTGAGAATCCTGTGGCCGAAGAGGAGATCATCGAGGCCGAGATCGAGGTGGCCGAGGGGACTGCTCGGGAGGCTTTCCCTAGAGATGTTGCCGAGGGCGCTCCTGAAGGGGCGTCTGAAGCTGCTCCCGAGGCTGTTGGTGAAGCCCCGGCCGAGGCCACTGCGACCGCTCGCGGAGACGAACCAGCGGAGGACCCTGGGGCAGCTTTCGCTGAGAATCCCAACGTGATTGTCGTGGACGACCTTGAGGCCGACGCCGAGGACACTGCTGCTCCCGAGATGCCTTAGAACTTAACTTTTCCCTTTCTTTTTGTAAATGAGGTCGGCCACTGCAGCCACTGTATGGCCAGGCAGGTCGGCCTCGAACTTTGTACTTAGCCTTTAGGCTTTTGATCAATGAAATACTTTCTTTTTCAAATTCTATTGTGCGTTCGTATTTGCTTTCACTTGTGCAATCAACGAACTTTTATCTTGAGTGCTTGAGTTGGACTCTTGTTTGGCAAATTTTACCTAGTCTTTGGGCTCGGTTCCCGAAAAATCTTGTTAAAGCCTTGGGCTCAGACTCCGAAAAAATCCTGCTAAGTCTTTAGACTCAACTTCTAGTAGAACCCGCTATGTTTTTAGGCTCAGCTTTCGAAAAAATCATGCTAAGGCTCTGGGCTTAGACTTTAGAAGAATCCGCCAAGTCTTTGAACTCGGGCTTGATGTCAATGTAGATCGAGGCTAAGCTGCCATTGGAGCTTGCATGCCTCTTGACTTCGAGCTTGGTCGAGGTGCTGTTAGGCGTAACCCGAGGTTGAGTTCGCGGCTGATGTGGCTGGGTGTCCCCAGGCTTAGTCGGGGCATCCTCAGGCAGAGCTTGAAGTCGTCGTAGCAGGCCATCTCGAACTAGGTTGAGGCGTTCGAACTTGGCTGGGCCTTTGTTTGGAGAGACTTGAAGTTGATGGAGATCGAGCTGGAGGTTGGCGCTGCGGAGAGTTCCGAACTTGGTTGGAGGGCCGCGCGTGAGGTCGAGGGAGCTTGGGCTCGCTGTCGACTTTGCGGTGCTTCCCGAGGTCGAGGAAGCTTGGGCTTGCTGGCGGCTCAGCGGGGCATCCCGAGGTCAAGGGAGTTTGGGCTCACGGTCGACTCTGCGGTGCTTTCCGAGGTCGAGGGAGCTTAGGCTCGCTGTCGACTCAGCGGGGCATCCCGAGCTCGAGAGAGCTTGGGCTCGTGGTCGACTCAGCGGGGCATCCCGAGGTCGAGGGAGCTTGGGCTCGCTGTCGACTCAGCGGGGCATCCCGAGGTCGAGCGAGCTTGGGCTCGCGGTCGACTCAGCGGGGCATCCTGAGGTCGAGCGAGCTTGGGCTCGTTGTCGACTCAGCGGGGCATCCCGAGGTCGAGGGAGCTTGGGCTCACTGTCGACTCAGCGGGGCATCCTGACCTTGGTCGGAGGATCATGCGCGAGGTCAAGGGAGCTTGGGCTTGCTGTCGACTTCGCGATGCTTTCCGAGGTCGAGGGAGCTTGGGCTCGCTGTCAACTCTACGATGCTTCCCGAGGTCGAGGGAGCTTGGGCTTGCTGTCGACTCAGCGAGGCATCCCGACCTTGGTCGGAGGATCATGCGCGAGGTCGAGGAAGCTTGGGCTCACTATCGACTCTGCGATGCTTCCCAAGGTTGAGGAAACTTGGGCTCGCTATCGACTCAGTGGGGCATCCCGACCTTGGTCGGAGGATCATGCGTGAGGTCGAGGGAGCTTGGGCTCACTGTCGACTCTGCAAAGCTTTCCGAGATCGACGGAGCTTGCGCTCGCTGTCGACTCAACGGGGCATCCCGACCTTGGTCAGGGGATCATGCGCGAGGTCGAGGGAGCTTGGGCTCGCTGTTGACTCTACGATGCTTCCTGAGGTCGAGGAAGCTTGGGCTTGCTGTTGACTCAGCGGGGCATCCCGACCTTGGTCGGGGGATCATGTGCGAGGTCGAGGAAGCGTGGGCTCGCTGTCGACTCAACAGGGCATCCCGAGCTTGGTCATAGTCTTGTTGGAGATGGAGATCGAACTTGGAGCTATCGCGATGGAGCATCCCGAACTTGGTTGGGGCATCCGGACTTGGCCGGGCATCCGAGCTTGGCCGGGCATCCTGAAGTTCACAAGTGGATTAATATCAGAAGTATGGAATAATTAAGAGAGTCTTGAGTAAATTATCATAAGGAGAAGTATCAGCTGTGTTCTCAAACGTCGAAGACCCTTGGGGGCTTCACTGATAATACATTCAGTGATTCTTGGAGTTCCAGCTTTGGGAAATGGGGGTCCCTTCAAGGAACTCCAACTTGTACGCTCCGGGCCGCTGAACTCGAGCAACTCGGTATGACCTCTCCCAGTTTGGGGCAAGCTTCGCTTACTCGGTAGGTTGAGAAGCTTCAGCTTTCCTTAGGACGAGATCCCCCAGCTTGAAGAGCTTGACCTTTACCCTAGAGTTGTAGTATTGCGTAGCTTTCTGTTGGTATCTTACCATGCGGACTTGAGCGGCTTTCATTGTCTTCTCGACGAGGTCCAAGTTGCTTCTGAGCTGAGATGAGTTGGAGGCTGCATCATAGTTCTCCACCCTTAGTGATGGAAGTCCGGTCTCCAAGGGGATGACAGCTTCCGTTCCGTAAACTAGATTGAAGGGGGTTTTGCCGATGGGGAGTCGGAATGTAGTTCTGTAGGCCCAGAAAACATTATAGAGATCCTCGACCCATTGCCCTTTGGATCGGTCGAGTCTGGCCTTGAGCCCCTGGAGAATGGTGCGATTCGTCACCTTGGTTTCTCCATTCGTCCGTGGATGAGCAACTGAGGTGAAACGATGGTCGATGCCGAGCTCGGAGCAGAACTTCCTGAAGCGGGCGTTGTCGAACTAGAGGCCGTTGTTGGATATGAGGATGCGGGGGAGTCTGAATCTGCAAATTATTGATTTTCAGACAAAGTCCCACATCTTTGATGCGGAGATTTGGGCCACCAGTTCAGCTTCGACCACTTGGTGAATTAGTCGATGGAGACAATGAGGAACTTTCTCTGTCCAGTGGCTTGGGGGACTGGATCCGCCGGAGGTCTTGATAGTGAGTTTTGGACTGAGCGTCCAGAACTTGGTGCGGAATGCCGGGAGGTGTTATACGCTCCTTTACTTAACTTCATGGTCACAACTCAGGCCCTTCCTCTAGCACCAACTGTTGCTGGAAATTAGACCCGGGGCGACCACTGGCTGAGGAGGAGCTCCAGCGAGCGGTGCGTCGGCGGGTTACGTCCCCCGGGGATCCTGCAAGAACCCGGTGGCCGGGGTTTCCGGTACCGGCCCTTTGATGCTTAAGTCAGAGGGGGCTTTTGTGGAGAAAGAGAGATTGCATGCAAAGTCTAAAGTCCCCCCTTTTAAGAGGAAGAAGTTTCCTTTTTATAGGAGAAGTGCGGGGTTACCTGTGATGTGACTGGGCGAATTAATGGGTTACCATCATGATTGGGCGTGATCGTGTGAATTAATGAGTTGCCGTGGATGACTGGGCGGGGTTGAGTGAGTCAACGAATTGCCGTGGATGGCCTGAAATTTTGAGTAAGCTGGAGGTCCGTGGTTTTGAGCAATATCTCTCTGAATAAGTTATAAGTACCGGCGGTTTTGAGGAAGATTTGATTTGGTGTGTTCTGTTTACAAATGGCATAATGTTGATTGATGAAAAGAGTCTTGGCTTGGATGCTAAATTTGAATAATGGGAGGCAAGTGTGAAAATTCCCCAAAAAAATAAAGTGATCAAATTTATCCTGGATCTATAGCACAAAAGAACGGTGAGAAAGTAAAAAAAGTTCTTTAAAAAGTTATGCTTTTGACCTCTCATTTCTTATTTTGATTATATTTTTTCGTTTCAAGTTTTCACCTTAAAGGGGCACATGTTATGATCCATATTAATTTCAAAATAAAAAAAAGTTGCAGTTTTACGGATACAAAAAGCTAATAGTGAGAAATCACATGGTTCGCTTGCAGCACCATGTTTCTGCAATTTCACAGGTGCTGGAATGTGCTAATATAGATGAAATCAATGGTTTTTATTTGATGATTTTTCTTGAACCTAGGATGGACTGCTTATCAAGGCTGTAGTGTTTAACTCTTCCAGGAGTCTTCAGATCCATGTCATATTCCAACATCATCAGTCTTCTCATGGTTAT
>JAOXJJ010001592.1:0-10204 GCA_025769935.1 Phoenix roebelenii
CCATCTTACTTAATGAAACTATCTCTTTAGTTCAAGTGACTTGTGCTTGCTTATATTTAGGCAATCTCTTGAGTAGAATAACTCAATATTCAATTATTGTCATGTCTTATTTTGAATCATCTAGTTAAAAAATATGTTGTATGAATGTTTTATATCTTGAAGAAACTAATGACTTTCCTTCAAGAAAGAAAAATATTTTGCTAATAATGCAGGATCTATGAGCAAGAAATGAGAGATTTCAACTTGAAGGACACCTCTACGTAAGGTACAATAAACATTCACATGCAAACAAGAGAGAGAATCTTCGTCAGCCAAAAAATTTACACATAAGAAATCTAGTAGGTATTTGACTTGAAAAATGCAGAATGAATCGGTAACTTCAGATACCTCTCTTGTAAATTAATTGAGTAAAGTCAATAACTTAAATCTGATTTTGGCATGATTAAAATCTTTAATTACTAATTTCTTGATATCATGCCTACAGATGTATTGACTAACTTATGCTTTTGGAAATTATTTTATGGTTTGCCTAAATTGAAATATACCTTTGCCTCTGTAATGCATAACCATGAAATACACAAGTTTATACTTCAAATTTTGATTTCAAATAACTTGTGATAAACTATGAATTCTTGAGCATAATGAAAATGTTGTTTGCATGATATACATCTACATGATGCATTAGATTATTTCTTTATTCTGCTCTTTCATGTAAATTACTTGAGACTAACAAAAAGAGAGAGATAAAAAAAAGAAAATAAACATTATTCAAGAAAAATAAAAGCTAAGTAAAAGCAAATACTTCAATTTTAAGAAAAAGCAAAACCAGCATAATATATTCGGCACATTTGTGAGACTTGTGTGAGCATTCTTTTGGAAGAAATAAAATTCGTAATTAATTACATTAAAACAGAAAGAGTTTGGAGTGAAAATTTTTAAAGGGAACGATTTAACCTTTCTATATTGCTCATCATAGGGATGGTGTCAATGGGAAGGCTAGTGGTAGTATCCGGCACTATTTGACCCAACTATTCGGTATAGGACATATTAGGAACGGCATAAGAGGAAGGCTAGTGGTAGTACCTCGTGCCCCTTCCAACTCTACTGGATAGAAAACAAAAAGAGTATAGAGAATAGAAAAGTAAAACCAAAAAGAAATGAAGATCAAAATGTTCATTGACTGCTTAAAGAAAGAAATTCATAAAAATGAGGGAATGAATGACAAGATAAATAAAAATATATATAAGAAGGATTGTTGCTCACATTGATAATCTCAAAGTAAAAACAAATGAAACTAACGAAATTTGGAAAAACAAATGAAGTTTCAATCACCTTAAAGCACACTTTGACATGCTTGTTCTTAATGCTTTAATATATAATGTTATGACTTAATGCATATTATGTCTTGCATGTGACATGATGTTTTGAATTATGTATTTAGATAACAAATATCTTCTTTAAAGTATAACTTGTAATGCTCCATGCTTGAACAACTTGTTTGAAATATATTTCTACCAATAGCAATTTTATTTTCCTTTTATGATATTTATAATTTAAAATAGGCTTTAACCTTGCACTCAATTTTTTGCTTCACCTTTGACTTCGAAATAATTTGTATTTCAAAGCCTAATGAAAATTGTTTTCACTTGCATTCCATACTTATCAATGATAATTTTGATTTCTTTTGTATCATTCTGATCAAAACTTTTCTTATTAAATCGGTTCCCATGCTTGAATATTTGAAAAATTACATAAGAATTCTTCTAAAGTATTTTTGAAAGAAATTTCAGATTTGTCGTTCATAATCATCTTTGAAATCTAAAAGTTGAATATATTTGCAAAAAGGAGAAGAGAAGGATACTTCTATTTTAATAAACATCTTCAAAAAAATAAAAGAAAAGAATAATATGAATTTGCAGAATATATTGATTTTAATTTATCTTTCAATTTGCCTAACATTAGTACATAATGTCCTCCAATTTGTACCAAAATACAATATGAATTACAAAAATTCTGGATGTGCTCTAATATTTTTGAAATATGTATTTTCAATCTTATTAATTTAAGATGAGCTACAATGTAGAAGATGCATATCTCAAATTATAATCTTGAAAGCTTCCTTGCAAATTTTTATGAAATTCAGAATCTGATTTTGTAATGAAGGCTTAAACTTAATTTAAAAATACTTATACTGTTGCATTTTTATAACTTTCATTATATGCTTCAATGATTGCATCATTTTGGAGAATAACACAATATGATTTCTAGATAAAAATTACAGTATAAGAAAAGTAGAATTAATTTTAATGCCTTGGTTGTTTGCTCCGATACGCATCTGAAATATATCATTTTCTATCTTATAAGTTTACTGAAATTGATCTAAATGGTGTATTTTTCAATGATCTTGATTGCCTTTCTAAATATATAATTTTATTTTGATTTTAAAAAGATTTATTGTGCTTCATGTATACATTGCTGAGAAACCATGACTAAGAAAATGAAATTTATAAATATACACTTGATGATTTTCTATATATATTTTTTTCTTCTGCATAATTAATTACCTCTATCATTAAAAGGAAAAAGCTATTTTAAAGGAGAGTGAATGATTCTAAAGCTAGAAATATTTCAACTCACTCAAATGATTCTTAAAAGAAAGAAAATGTAATTGCATTTGAAGAAAATTTGAGCTTCAAAAAAATTATTTTTTGATTAAGTTTTCAGTACATATTCTCAAAAATTAAGAGGAAACACAACTTGTTCTTGAAAGATTAAAAGGAGTGATTGCTATAAATTTTAAAAAACTCTAGATCACTTTACATTCTTGATATCACAAAATTTCAATTTTATTCATAATTATCATTAAAATCTGGAATTCAATAAAAGAAAAGAATGTTTAAAGAACAACGCATCTTTTGAGGGGGAGCTTTAAATATTCAATCTATTTGCATTCTGCATCTTATTCAAAAGTTACTTTCATTTGATGCATACCTTGAATGTTTTATGTTTGATTCATGATCATTACTATCAATTTCGAAATTTAACTATTTTACTTACAAAGCATGAACTGATATTAAGAGCCGTATATAAGTGAAAGAGAAATGAATATTCTTAAAGCTAAATCATTAAAGATTACTCTATGTAAATTTGGCAAAGGACTTTTAATATGCTTTTAATGTCTAATTGGTTTCAAACTGATATCAATTTGAACATATTTTGGTATTGGACTTTGTGATTCATTGAATATCTTTTAAAAGTGGGATTTCATCTGTGCTTAATTGGTAAATCATTTATTTTGAAAACTAAGTGAAAAGGATTCCATTTGTCTTAGTATTGGAAATTTACTTTGGGATCTACTAATGAGCTTTTATTGGCTTGCACTTTAGTGTTTCAATCCTGAACCAATTTATGTTAATTGATTTTGATGCTATGATCTTTAAAGGAGTAAAAGAAAGTTTTTAAAAGAGCTCTAAAAGACCTTTCAAAACTTTGGATTTATGTGTGCTCTAAGATGTATCAAAAATTGTATGAATTTATATTTTGGTATCTGTGCCCCAATGCTTTTATATTTTGGGAGAACCTTGAAATTATTAAGAATTAATAATTCAACATGATCATATGTTTTTCAAGTATATAAGTTTTGATATTTATCTGCTCTTATTCTATACTCTAAATATTAATTAGATTGCTCTCATGTTGCTACATACTTAATATATTGGAAAAATATTTTAAATGAAAAAGATTTCATATGATATTAAAGATTTTTTTTTTTAAAAAGGGGTTGGATTTTCATTCGTGCTTTCTTTGAATATCATTCTTGATACTCCTTGAAATAACATGAGAAAGATTCCATCTATACTTGATTTGAAAACTATCTTTGGAATCTACATTTAGAGATTTCTTCTGGCTCGTATCTCAAATGTCTCATTCTTAAAGTCAAACTTTTCATTATTAATGTTTCATTATTTTGCAATCTTCTTGATATTGTCAAAACGGGAGAGAAATATTTGAGTATATGTTTATAATGCTTTATGTTTTGAATTGAATATAAATCATCTTAGATTGAAATATGTTGATTATGTTAAAGCTGATTAACTCTAAAGCATTATCATAAAATATGTTCTTAAAGTATCTCCTAGATTTTATATTTGTTTCGACATGTATTTACTCTTTGTGGTAGTTTGTATTTCTTCTCTAAAACACCGTACTTTTGGCATAGATGATATACAATGTTTCTCTTGAGTTATGATCTTTTTGATTGTCCTTACAATGCTATCTATTTCATTGTTATTCATTCTTTCTGATAATAACAAATAGGGGGAGAAAATATAAGAGAAAAACTAGAAGCAAATTCTATAGGAAAAATTATATAGGAGAGAAAATATGAGCATCAACCTTAAACTAAGAGGCATATATTATGTACTTAAGGGGAAGACATGTGACAAAAAAAATCTAAATTTTGATAAAAAGAAAATCTGAATTTTGGCATATAATCATAGAGATTTTTCTTGCCTCGATACATAACATAAAACTCTTGTTTTGGCACAAACTTTTGGAAATTTTGCCTTTAATGATATACAAGAGTAAGCGAGAGCAAAGCTGAAATTTTTTTGACATTCATTTGGATAAGATAGCGAAAACTATTGGTTCATTGATACATACTCTAAATTGGACTATTTTAAAACTCTTGAACCAAAAGCATGTTATAAATGTTAAATCTAATTTTTCATATGAATGCCAATTTGTTTATACTCAATGTTTTCTAATCATCAAAAAGGGAAAGATTGAGGATTCTAGTATTATTTCGATGCTTACAAAGCCATTGAGGCCATTGGAAGTGCTAATGCCATTAACTCAAATGCGTATAAACATAAGAAAGAAATGATACATTCTCGATACGCCCGATACATACTAGATACATTCATAAAACATCATGGATACAAGATCAAAACAACTCTCAAGAATAAAGTTCGAGATAAGGGTTATAGTAGAGCAAGAGAGAAAACTTAGAAATTGATTATGACAAAGTTTCAAGTTAAGATTACCTTAAAGGGTAATTATGTAATTTTCACTATCAAGAGAATAAAATCTTGTTGTATCTAGCATCTTAATTTGATTGGAATATTATATTGTTGTTTTAATGTGCATAACTAACTTTCAAAGTGCAGAAAAACATGGTTAGAGTCGACCCCAATTAGTTTGAAGTCGACCCCGATACATTTGGCATGCTTTGGAACGAAGTGGCACACCTTACGAACACTTGGTACAGAGTAGGAATCGATCCCAGAAGAGATGGAGTCGATCCTAGCACGTTTTGGAAACATTCTGGCACATCCTAGCACATATAGAACAGATGAACAGTAACTCGGATCGACCCCTGAAAAGCTCGGGTCGACCCCAGCTTCAGCCACTGCAAAAACAACTTTATGGAATTAACTAAGAGGGCCGACCCCAGATAAGCTTGAGCCGACCCCCGCCTGATGAACAATAACTTGAGCCGACCCCAGTCTGATGAACAGTAACTTGAGCCGACTCCAGATTTGCTCGGATCGACCCTAGCATAACGGCTAGTTTTGCAGAAGTACTTTTTGAGCTTCCAATGGCTATAAACGGCTAGTTTCTCCATTCCAACGGCTAGGAAGTCATCTTTGGAGGTTGGAGAAGTATTTAAGGGCCACTATTAATCAAAGAAAGGGATCTTGGTGGAAATTGAAGTATACATTCAAGAGAAAAGAAAATCCAAGAGAGTTTCATTCATTACTTTCTTCTCAAAATCTGAAAGAAGGTGGTTGAGCAGAATTCAAGAGACTTCAAGACCTCTACCAACCCTTGAGGAGTGAAGCAATCTCAGTAAAGAAGAGAAGAGGATCTTTAAAGCGATAATTATTTTTTTATCCCTTCTTGAAGTGCATATTTGTTATATTTGCTCACTTAGGAGCTTTAAACTTTATATTTTTCATTCATTATAAGGTTTGTTGCTGAGCCTGTAAAACCAACGGTGTAGGTTGTTGGTGAGCCCATAAAATCAACGTAGGTTGTTGGTGAGCCCGTAAAACCAATATAGGTTGTTGGTGAGCCCATAAAACCAACGGTTAGGTTAATTGATGATTCCGTAAAACCAATTGTAAGGATTTTTGGATTGTGAGCCTGAAAAAAACAATCCAACTGTAATCCAAGGGGTTATAGTGAATTTCCAAGAAAATGCTTGAAAAGTGGATGTAGGTGCTTTGTGGTGTACCGAACCATTATACTTGATTGTGTTTGCATTGTGTGCTTCTTGGTTTATTTTCTTTACTTAAGCAATTGCTCTAGCTTAAATTCTAAAAGTAACTTAATCACAATTGTTTAGAGCTTTACTACTATTGCTTCCACTGCACCTATATTATCACATAGGCCAAACCACATCCACTTAAAAATTAATTTGAGGCCTTAAAATTTAGAAAACCCAATTCACCCCCCCTCTTGGGTTGTCACCTTGGGCAACACGCAAGTCTGTCAACAAAGGTGATTTTGTTACTATTATTTTCTTGTTATAGGATGATTCTATGATTGTTCACTACTGCAATAGGTGAATGTATGCAACATTTTAGGAAGGGGAAGTAGTCTCTAGATTACATACTTATGATACGACTTAAATGGTAATTTACTCATTTTGGGAATTTTGCAACTTAGTCCCGAATAATTTCACTGTTAAATGGTAGTTAGGTAGGTTCTATGTATATATTATGTATATAAAAAAGTGCATCTTATTTTAGCAAATTCTTCGTACATATATTATTCCATCTCTATTTATTCCTGCAACTTTTAAATTTAATTATTTATCATCTTTTGTCAATTTTAATATCCTTCACATCACTGTCTAGAGCATGTCATGTTGAATAGATTATTACAACCTATGCATTTTCTTTAGTTTTTAGCATCATTGTGGCATTCTTATAAATTTTCACTTTAATCTAGGCAACCTTCTCGTCTTACAACCGATAGTCTTGCTAATGATCTCCCTTTCTTAGTTCCATTAAAAAATATCAAGATTATTGAACATCTTATTACACAAGCACCTCTTAATTTTCATCTTCGCAGAGATGTGACAAGGCATTAATTCTCGCCCATTTCTCATGATCCATAAAGTAGATCAATCATAGGCTTGATTTATGTCGGCTTAATCAGGATTTTTAAAACTCTGACCAGAACAACCTAGTGTGAGTGCTATGTGTATCTCGGCTAGTCATACCTTTGAGTAGGGCTAAAAATAGATTAGATACGAATCGGATACTGGTATATCCATATTTGTATCCATATTTTTTTTAACAAATATGAATATGAATATTAAACAAATACTAAAATCAGTAACCATAATTATCTTGAGCAGATATAGACGCAAGTTAGATGTTAGTTATATTCATATTCTTTCTATCCAAATACGTCTATTGGTCAGATATCATTTGGATATAAATTGGATTTCTAGCAGAACTCAATGATGAAAATTGATATTAATTATATAATCATAAAGGACGGTAATATAATTTACTATGCAGATTGCATGCAACATAAGATAATTAAATATTTAAGACATGGTTATTAAACATGTATGAAGATTGACCTAGTCAAGAGTCCAAGTTATTAGTTCGAGTGGATTTGTAATATTAAAAATTAAAATTATTTAAAGTAAAAATATAATATAAAGAATATTTATAATTTTTTGAATCAAATATTATTATTTATCATTACTCTCTAATTATAGTATAAATAAAAAAAATCATGAATTATCTAGTTTTTTAGAGGGCTTGTAAGAAAAATTATAAATAAATGTAGTAGTATATAGTTGTCACGAATATTTATAATTTTTTTTGTCAATAAAGCTATGAAAATATCTAAAATTAATTTTCCATTTTTATCAAAGAAAAAAGATTTATTTTTATAGAAAATAATGATTAAAATATGAAATATAAAATATACATGAAATAGTTATTTAATGACCTTAATGCTTGTCAATAGGTAAAAAGAATGACCCATATGAATTAGATGCAGCACTGTGGTTTGGTGGTTGGGTGCTTGTGTTTTAATTGAGATGTTTTAGATTTGAATCCTAGGCTTTACAATTTATTTTAGAGAACCTTTTACCTTAAAGGAGGCACTATATTATATGGATATCTGGATCCAAATCCAAGAAAAATCAAGTATATTCAAATCCTGATCCGTATCTAGCATATTTCTATACTAAATATCCAGATCCGTATTCCGATCCTATTGGATCAAGAAATTAGTATCCAAATTCGACCTATATCAGATACAAAAATAGATATAGACAGATTATAACCGATCTATTTTCAGCCGTACTTTTGAAGGCTATTAGATGTGCACATAAGTGTAGGAGAAGGTTGTCTACATGTGGTGTGGATCACAAATAGCCTCCTCTTAATGTGCGGTCCACTATTGATTCACATGGGACGCATGATATGGGGGGCGAAGTGTGGCTATACTGCATATGGAGAGTGTTTGTCTACATGCACGAGTATGTTTGGTTTTTTCTACACTTTTTCTCACATTTTTGATTGGCATCTTAATGTGAGGCCCGGTCCGTATTACATGCTTAACTAAGCCTGATAGAAAGGAACTTGAATTGGTTTCAAACCATTTGACACATCTTAGGAAAATAAACTAGATTAAGCATGTTTGTCCTTCCTAGGTTGCTTTCATGATTACGTGCCTTGCTCACTCTTCTAATAATTGGCCAATTATTAGAGCTATTTTGTGTTTTGATGATGATTTTTTTTTTAAAATTATCCAAAAGAAAACATCCTATGTCAGACAGCTTCAGAGGCGACCTGGAACTGGAATTATCCGATTATAAGAGGCCAATAATGGCAAAATGGCCCAAGGAGCTTGCAACGCTTTTGATGATTAGGCCAATAGATTTCTATAGTGGGACCAAAGTCGAGCTCTTTAGTGTCTCTATTTAGATGGTTTATACATATAATCATAACCTAACTAGAAATCCTTGTTCCAATTATTTGAGACCCTTTTAATCCACATTCTTAGTAAAAATAGTGCATTCCTCCAAGTACTCACAACTTTCTTTTTGAGAGAACTATTCTCACAACTTTCATACATGTCTTTTTAGTGCATTCCTCTGTGTTTGTTACCATTTGGTACAAATTCAAGTGCTTCTTAAATGGGGTCTTCTTAGCCTTTATTGCAGATGCATGTGACATCTTAATCAATAACCCGACCCTGTATTCTTTGATTGGTACTTGACCTACTTCGTTTAGTCTATTCATTTCTGAAAGTTTTCCTTTGTCATATGGCATGCTCACCTATTTATTCCACATCCTTACAACCTATGTGGTTGCCCTGGATGGATGCCATGTAGATGAACCGGATGAATGGTACTTGACAGATCAACATGTGACATCTGACGGACCGGATCGAGTTCAACCAAGGTAGGCCGAATGGTCATTGGAAGCATAAGGGTACAGGTCGAGCGATGTTCAAAAATCGGGTACATAGTTAATCCAGTCCAGCGGTGTGTGAAAACTAGACCTTCGGTCCGGTGACAATGGTTCCACGACATGGGGGAATATATGAGTAGTTGCTGGAACGAAAAAAGGGGGAGTCATGGGACGTAACTACAGGAACCATTGGAGATATGTGAGGAACAAACGTGGACATTTATTGATACTGAGAGTTGATGGCTACCTAATCATTTAGAATTATGTTGTATAAATATGAAAAAGAAACCTTGAGTAAGGACTTTTTTGGCCAATCAAACTTCTATCGCTGATCTTTATCTTTATCTTTACTTTATCCTTGCATTTAGCCTTAATTTTCTTGCTTTATTTATCTCGCTTTATCCTAGTTTATCCGGAGTTCTTAGAGTAGAATCTTAGCCCTGGTTACAACCTACCTCCTCGTTTTTTGAGTAGGCAATGTTACGGTGGTGAATGTCCTTGAAACTCAAGGTATATCAAGACCATGCTACCAACCCTTTACCCTCACTTCTTTCTGGTTTTGACACTAGTGGCATGCCCAAGCACTTGCACGAACCTGCTAAGGACACGCATGCTGTTTCCTCCCCCAGCGGAGAATCCAGCAGCCAACATGAGGATGATAATGTTATTTTGATGATGGACACAACCATTGAGGAAATATCTAATTAGTACTACAAGTTAACGTGATACATCACTACTGAGTTCGACACCCTCGA
>JAOXJJ010001593.1:0-10198 GCA_025769935.1 Phoenix roebelenii
AGTGGAGAGAAAACACCAACACATCCTTAATGTGGCAAGGGCTTTAAGGTTTCAAGCAAACCTACCCTTAAATTTCTATGGAAAGTGCATCTTGACTGCAGTCTACCTTATCAATAGGTTACCAACTTCAAAATTATCTGGGTTGTCACCTTATGAAGTCTTGTATGGCTCAAAACCTTCTTATGATCACTTGAGGGTGTTTGGTTGTCTATGCTATGCTTCAACTCTAAAAAAAAATCTAGGTCCAAATTTGATCCAAGAGCCACACAGTATGTCTTCATTGGTTATCCTCATGGCATAAAGGGTTATAAGCTTTATGACATTAATTCAAAAAAGGTTTTCATTTCAAGGGATGTTGTCTTCCATGAATTTATATTTCCTTTTCATAACATTTTTCATGATGTTTCTCCTGCATTGAACTCTACATCTCAATCTTGTGACATGATATTTTTTCCATCTGCAATCTCCTATGATTAGTCACATTCAAATAAACCTAAAGATTACCTCTCTATACCAACTACTGAAACTGGCTCGCCCAATGGCACGCCTGATAATCAAGCTCATTCTACTCCTCTGTCCTCACCCCAGTCCACATCAAAGTTACCAATTGTTTCCTCTTCAAATCATCCTCTTAGAAGATCCTCTAGGATCAATCGTACATTGGTTTCAGAGACAACACCAGTGTCTACTTCTGCACCTATTCAAAACCTTAGACGATCTCTTAGAATCAAACAACCTCCGCATATCTGAGAGAATACCATTGCAGCTCGGCATCTTCAGCTCCTCCCTTTCAAAAGCAGCAAGGATCTCATACAGAATCGGGAAAGCCTTATGATATCTCTGCCTTTTTGGACTACAACAGACTCTCCTCATCACACCGTGCTTTCAATCTATCTATTTTCTCTTCAATTGATCCAAAGAACCACATTGAAGCATCTGCGTCTCCTGAATGGTGCAAAGCAATGGAATATGAGCTAAAGGCACTCAATGACAATCATACATGGACCATAACTGAATTACCCAAAGGGAAAAAGGCAGTAGGCTGCAAATGGGTCTACAAGACAAAATTTAAAGCAGATGGAACTGAGGAAAGGAAGAAAGCGAGGTTAGTTGCAAAGGGTTATACTCAGCAGGCTGGCCTAGACTACCATGACACCTTCTCCCCGGTTGCTAAAATGGTCATAGTGAAAGCACTACTAGCAATTGCTGCAATCAAAAATTGGCATTTATACCAACTTGATGTCGACAATGCATTTTTACATGGGGATTTAAATGAAGAAGTATATATGAACTTGCCTCCAAGATATGAATTTCAGGGGGAGAAAGATAAAAAGATGGTTTGTCACTTGCACAAATCCTTGTATGGACTGAAACAAGCTTCAAGATAGTGGTTCGCCAAACTGTCTTCATTCATTATATCCTAAGGTTTCATTCAGTCAAAGGCAGATTATTCCTTGTTTACACGGAAAAATGGGTGCTCCTACACTGCAGTTCTTGTGTATGTCGATGACATAATCATTGCAGGGAATGATAGTTCATATATAGACAATCTTAAGAAAACTCTTGATGCAGAATTCAAACTCAAGGACCTGGGAGTTTTAAAATTCTTTCTTGGTCTTGAAATAGCAAGAAGCTCTAAAGGAATCTCTGTGTGCCAACTGAAGTATGCTTTAGAGATCTTGGAGGAAGTTGGATACCTTGGTTCCAAACCGGTGAAATATCCTATGATACAAAATTTAAAATTAAGCAGATTTGAGGGAAAGTTGATTGAAGATCCTACAGTTTATCGACGATTGGTGGGAAGACTACTATATCTTACTATAACAAGGCCTGATTTAAATTACTCAGTGCAGACTTTAAGTCAGTTCCTTGAATCACCAAGACAACCGCACTTGGATGCGGCATATCGAGTCCTAAAATACTTGAAGGCCACACCGGGACAAGGTTTGTTTTTCCCATCAGATTCTGAACTTCATCTAAAGGCTTTTTGCGATGCAGATTGGGCATCCTGCTTAGATACGCGTCGATCAGTCACAGGGTTCTGTATATTCCTTGGTAAATCCCTCATTTCATGGAAATCAAAAAAGTAGCATACAATTTTCCGGTCTTCTGCAGAGGCGGAATACCGTTCCATGGCCTCCACTTGTTGTGAAATTCAATGGTTAATCAATCTTTTCAAAGATTTTGATATACAACATACCAAACCTGCGCTGTTATTTTGTGATAATCAGGCAGCGTTACACATTGCTGCTAATCCAGTGTTTCATGAGAGAACGAAACACGTCGAGATTGATTGCCACATTGTGCTAGAGAAACTCCAACTGGGAATAATTCGAACTCTTCATGTTTCAGGAAGTCTGCAGCTTGCCGATTTGTTAACAAAGGCACTTGGAGCAAATCGTTTTCATGTTTTGATACACAAGATGGGTGTACACAACCTATACACTCCATCTTGAGGGGGAATATTGAGAAACACTAACTTCTAGAGCTTCGAGTTACTTCCAGAATTCCAAGAACTTCAAGAACTCTGTTACTGACTATCTTAACTACTCAAACTGTTTTTCGTTAGTTAGTTACCTTCTCTGTTAGCCGGTTATTCAGTCAGTATAATATTATAAATAAGCTGTATCCTGTAAGAAGAACTTGATGAGAATAAAAGAGAGTTTTCTTCTTCTCTTCCTCTGTTCTTTCAGAAACTCCCATGCTTGTTTTTTTACAGACTTCAGGTGCTGAGAATAAAAGGCCTGATCAAAGAAATGAGGTTGCAAAAAGAGAGTGGATATGGTAGAATTTGGGTACCTTGGAAGAATATTGTGTGAAAGAAATGTTCAAAATTCATGCTTAAGGTAAAGTGTCAAACATCAAGGACTGCAGATAAATCTGAAAGGAAGAGATTCTTGCAAGCCGGATTTTGCACCCACTGATTGCAGCCGCACTGTTTTCAATATAGTTCGCTATTACGATGTCAAACAATCCCATTAAGTGTGGTCATTAATAATTGGCATCGGTACCGGATGCACGACATGTTATCATCTCTGCAAACAGCCCTCTCTCATAAACCTTCAGCTTTATATACATATATATGGTAATGTCTGCACTTTGCCAACCCATTTACAATTGATATACCAAGACATGAGAACTTCTAGCTTGGTGTATTCCCCCTAGAAGTCATGCATTATAAGAAATACAAGGTGACTCAAACAGCAGCTGCAGAATGCTTGCCCCCACCTTAGGTGCTTCAGTGTTTGTTGATAAGCAACTTACCTAGTTGATCCCTGAATATATTCCTTATTTTTGGTTTCTGGTCTGCCCCAAGATGAAGAAACTACGATAACTTGGCAATGAGATGATCCACTTTGTCAAGCTATTCCCTTGACAGGAACTTCATGCATATTGGCGGCTTCACGTTAGCCAGAGCTAGCAGAGATTCAGGTAAAGCCCACATCCCACCGCCACATATCAAACCAGAGGCCACTGCAGGACCAAATGCATCTGCCTGGGTCTTGTTAATCTTTTCCCACACAAACAATATCAAGCTCCCTACACACATATCAATGGCAAAGTATGACCCAATATAGAAAGGTATCGCTATTGCCATAGGGAGAGGTATGAACCTCGCCACCTTCTGCGGGGACAAATCTCTAATCAAGTTAATGAGAATAGCAGCAGCAAAGAATATGCAGCAGAGAGTGAGGCAGTGCTTTGGTAGTGATGAGAAGCCATCGACACCGAGTATTGCTATGTTCCGGAAAATAAGGGCATTGGGAGCTGGATATTCACTATTAGGCAAGCCAAGTTCTTTGAAAGCCTTGTAGAAAAGCCAGAAAACAAAGGAAACTGAAGACAAAGAACTTGCCCAACGCCCTTACCTGTTTCCTGAAATATACAACAGATTCATGTAACACAAGGGGAAAACATTAAAAATGCAAATGGTGCAGACGTAGTTGATTCATAGGATCTTTTAGAAGTTACTTTGCTTTCTTTGCACCCTCAGGAGTGTGGAAGCCATTAATAAGAAAAGCAGTTGCAGTACCACTTGGGTAGATCAGCTTGTAGTCAATGATCATGATCTGAAACATATTTTTGATTAGAAAAATTAACCAAATCACCAACCAAGAGAAGCTTATGTGAATTAAAGACAATCAGTTGATGGATTGAATGCATCGACAGTTTTCCATCGAGACACTTGAAACACTAGATATATATGTTGGGGAAGAATTACCTTTCTTAGAGGCACAAGGGAGAAGAGTCCAAGAAAACTAACGGAAAAGAGAAAACCAATCATCCATCCTAATTTTGGATCTTTGATGTTCTGCTCATTGTTCGCTTCTGATGCTTGATTGGCAATTCTTCCGCTCATACCAAAAAGGTAATTTCCAAAGCCACCTGTTCATAAGGATAGAATTATATAATTGACACCCAAATCACTAGAACAAACAGTACTACGTACAGACTTATCTACTGGTGGAAATCAAGCATCCCATAATTTTGTTTCTAGAAGAACAATGTAATACCCTTGTTATGTCACATTGTTTTGAACAATGGCTTCTAGATCTAAGTGAATGAGTACATGTGAGATATGGGAGCCGACTTCAGCCCTATTCCTATATTGGAAGGACCGGAACAGAGGATCGTGATTGCGATCCTCTCTGGCTCCTCCGGAGATGATCAGGGCGAAGGCGCCGCGGGTATCCCATGGCACCCCCCTCCAGCTAATCCGCGGTCGCGGATTTCGCTCAACCGCCGCGATTTTCGCGGCGGAGAGCCGTTACAAGGGGGTGATACCCCCTTCCTCTTCCTCCTAAGACCACCTCCGAGCCCTCCTCCCTCTCCTCCATCTCCTCTTCCCTCCTTCCTTCTCCTCCTTTGTCTGGTGACCAGCGTGCTTTCCCGGCCGAGCGCCGTCCGAATCCCCTTCGCGGCCTTCCCCTGTTCCATAATCCATCCCTCGGTTCCGAGCGCCGCCGCCGCCGCTTGACCGCCGGATCGAGCCTCCCTCGGCTGAGATCTACCACCTCCGTCGACTGCCGGTAAGCCCTCTTCCCTTTTTGCTCTTCGATCTAGCCGGAACATGCTTGATTTCCTCCCTTTGTTTTGGCCCCAAAGCGAGACCATGCTCGATTGTTCTCGACCCCAGCCACCGCAACGGCCGCCGGCCGCCACTGCGGCTGGCTGGCCGTCGACCGGGCAACGACCCCCCTCCCCCAGCCGATCCCTTCTTCCTCCTCCCCCTTCCCCTATCCGTGGGGGTTTGGGGAAGATGAGGGCCCTTACGGGCCGAACGGGGCCAAGCATGGACCCTATTCACCGCGGGCCCAACTTGGGTCCAGTTCGAACCCAAAACTCGAAAAAAAGAGAGAGAGAGAGAGAGAGATAATCCGAAACCCGAAATCCAGTTCATACCGAAAATCTGCAACCCGAAACCTGAAACCCAAACCCATTTGGCCAATAAATAAAATTTTGCAGTTAAGCCCTTGACAGTATATTATTTCACAAAAGAACCTTCTATAATTTATGTTTGATCCCTATAGAAAATATTTATTACCTAAAGATCCTCTTAGTCCCTTCACTCAAGTTTTATTATAGAACAGTACCCTGTAATTAAGTATTAGTCCCTGAAATGAATTTTATTGCATAAATGATCCTTTTAGAGGCCAACTTTGAGGGCTCTATTGGGCCGAGTCTATGCGGGCCCATTGGGCCATGTCCGATGTGGGCCCTATCGGGCCATGCCCATTATGGGCCAACTCTGGATCCTGTTGGGCCGTGTCCAATAGTATTATTTTTGGTTTTACTTAGCTCTGAAATTGATACAGAGATTAATTAAATTTAAACAGGTGAACCTGATCTGCTTATCTGAAGTAGGAGTTAAGCGAGAAGAGGTAAGTAACTTAATGCTTCAAAGCGCATTTTTCTAGAATAATTATTAGTAGATTAAATTTTGAAATATGTTTTGTATTTAGTAAAATGGGTCTGGCATGTTAAATTTCATTTGAAAATTATGTTATATACTCTGAAATCTGTAAAGTATGACTGGGCAATTTATGAAATCTTTTTTATATATATATGCATTCTCAGCATGGCTATGATATGTTTTGTTCTGGCCCTGCCAATGGGGATTATACGTTGGACCTGTTGACTTGTAATCCGTGAGAAACCGGTTTCGATACCGCGCCACCGGTGATTAGAATAGTAGATTTGGACACGGCTGCCATCGATGGGTAAATATAGTGGATTTGGCATTTTTGTGCAACACCGGCTGCCATCGGTGGATAAAAATAGTGGATTTGGCACCTTGTGCAATCCATGCCACTGGGTTACGTGATCGTAGCCTATTATGTTGAGATTATGATATCAGAGTTTTTGTAAAAATGATAATAAGTTTTGGAAAGAGAAAAATGATGTTATTTGAGATTTATTTTCAGACATTATTTTGTATTTTGATCTGATATGCTTTGACCCCACTCTGGGATATTTTATTGCTTACTGGGCTAGTGTAGCTCATTATTCTATTTTCTGTTTTTCAGATCCAGAGACTTGATCGTACGGGATTGGGAGAGTACATTAGATTTTTCGATGATTTATTCAGTTATTGGCATTTTAGTTAGATTAGCTTGGACATTTGAATTTTGTTGGCATATGCTATTTTGAAATTTTGTAAGACTGCTTTTGACCAACTTAAATAATTATGTCATCTTTAAACATATGTGATTACTTTGATATGATCTGCTGCCTTGCACGCCTGTGCGGCTCGCCGTGCGGGCGTGCGGCATCTGCCGCGCCTTGGGCTTGGGGTGTGACAGTACCTATGCAAATCCATATAACTTTGAGATTTTTGTAATATCATTTAACAACTAAATCATAGAAATAGAAGTTTACTCTCTAATATGGTATTCTCCAGTTCCAATGGATAAAGTCAACAAAATCAACATCTTATGCAACAACCCAGAACCTCATCCAAAATTGCTAGCTGGAAGGTATTATTTGAATTTCTTAATCCTGTATAAGTACCCGAGATCCACCTAGTGAATAACTGATATGGGACTAAACACACACCCGTACGAGTTCTCACATACTCCTTATTTAAGCTTTAGCGTCCTCGTTAAGCTAAGAGTTCAAATTCATTCAAATCTAATCACAAACACCATGATCGGCTCATGATCAACCCCAATGAATTCATGATGCAGTGTCTCCTAGTCCACATAGATTATGGGTCGGGTCCGCTCTGATACCATTTGAATAACAATCCAGTACCTTACCTAAAATAGCTAGCCGGAAGGTATTCTTTTGGGATCCTTAGTTCTATATAAGTGCCCAAGATCTTCTCGGCGAATAACCGATGTAGGACTAAACACACGCCCGCACGGATCCTCACATACTCTCCATGTTCAAGCTCTGACATCCTCATCAGGCTAAGGGTTCAAATCCATTCAAATCTAATCACAAGTACCACGATCGGCCTGTGGTCATCCTTCATAAACTTCTGCTACAATGTCTCCTAGTCCACATAGGTTATGGGTCGAGTTCACTCGAATAATATTTGTCACAACTCAGAACCTCACCCAAAAAGGCTAGTCAAAAGGTATTTTTTTAGATTTCTTAGTCCTAAATAAACACCCAAGATCTTCTCGGCGAATAACCGATGTAAGACTAAACACATGCTCGCACGGGTCCTCACATACTTTCCCTATTTAAGCCTTGACGTTCTCGTTAGGTTGAGGGTTCAATTCCATTCAAATCTAATCACAAGTACCATGATCGGCTTGGGATCAGCCCCAATGGATCTATGCTATAGTGTCTCCTAATCTACATAGGTTATGTGGCCGAATTCGCTCTGATACCATATGTAACAACCTAAGACCTCATCCAAAAAGATTAGCTAAAAGGTATGGTGATTAGGTTCCTTAGTCTTGTATAAGTACCCAAGATCTTCTCGGCGAATAACCGATGTGGGACTAAATACTCGTCCGTACGGATCCTCACATACTTTTTTTGTTTAAGCCCTAACATCATCGTCAAGCTGAGGGTTCAAATCTATTCAAATCTAATCACAAGCACCATAATCGGCCCAGGGTCAACTCCAATAGATCTATATTGTAGTATCCCCTATTCCACATAGGTTATAGACTGAGTTTACTCTGATACCATTGTAACAACATAGGATCTCATTCAAAATGGCTAGTCGGAAGGTATTATTTAGATTTCTTAATCATGTATAAGTCCCCAAAATCTACTCAACGAATAACCGATGTAAGACTAAACATACGCTCTTACGGGTCCTCACATCTTACACTAAAGTATATAAGGTTAATAACTTAATAACTTAAGTATTTATAAGCTATTTTTTCCCTCTCTTGTTAAGTTTAAATGATCGAACAAATTGAGCTTCAGCTTTAACTAAGGCTAGAACTGTAAATTAAAAATTAAAGCCAAGCTAGAATATATGTGCTAAATTTTTGGTCAATACAGTCAATATTGTATAAATTTATAATATGCACGGACGATGAGCTAAATAAAGCAGTAAGTCATGAAGATGGATAAGTTTAAACTTATATTTAGAATTGCAAAAACATAAGTATTTTATTGAGAAAGTCAAGCTCGAGATCAAGCAACCCTAGCTTGAGCTGATTGAGCAAGTTGAGCTCAAGTTCAAAAGCAAAGGAGCGAAACAAGACCAACTCTGAGGTTTCGCGGCCCAAGTTGAATTGGCCAAAGCTTTCTCGGCTAACTAACAAGACTAATGGACCAAGGCTAAAACATGTTTTTCCATTCATAGTAACCTCTTCATTAATTTTCTTTTAAAAAATCTATAAATGATTTTAAGTCTTTAATATTGATTTCTATAAATAGATATGATATTTTTATCGCTGTCTGTCTATAAATGTTTTGATTGTTATAAAGATTTATTATTATCCTTTAGAGATTTGAATGGAGACATCAGCACATTCCTAGATGATTTGAAATTCCACTAGTTTGTGAGAAGTTATGGGTTCGAGTCCTAATGAGCTTTAATGGCATTAAGTGGTTTGCAGATGTGGAGTCACTGATAGATGGAGATATGACCATCCTGGAATAGTTATGGATCACTTTGACCATTCCAAGTAAGTCTGATAGGATTTTGGAGCAAGATCCGTGACATCTAGCACTCAATTGCAAACCGCATCCTCCAGAGATAATTTTCTCATACAGAGTTTGTTTTCATCATACTAGGTACCAAAACGGAGTTCTCACAACTACTATGAGATTATATCTACCCCTAAGGGGTTTGTTGCATGTAGTGAACATGAGCCTACAACAACATTTGGGGTCTAAAAATGGGCAGATCAAAGTAAAAATTTTCTTTTAAGGGAAGACTTTGACCATGCAAGGAGGAATTAGATGATGCAACATAAGAAATGGTTTATGTAGAAGTTGAGATCTAGCTCTATAAACATTTTATCTTTTTTGATTATTTTTGCTAGTCATAGCTATTTAGGAAAAGTTGAAGCCAATTTCTAATTAGAAGAGGAATCCATCTCGAACTTTAGGATTTGGGCCTTTCTAGTATAAATAAAGGGATTGTAATCTATTTTATTTATTTAATCAATAAAAGAAAAGAAGACTTAGAACCCTATTTTAATAATTCTCTTATTTCCCATTATTCTCTTTGAGAGATCTTAGATGTGCAGATAGAAAGAATTGCTTCCACTTCTCTCCAATTGGATTAATTTGGCATCGAGTCTAGCATCCAATCTTTGTGAAGCCGTAGTTTATGGTCCATACCCATAAACAGTACAATTAGTCAAGAGAAAAGCCTTTAGTGTTTGGAGTACATCAAAAGACAAAAAAGGGGATAGCTTTTTCCTTAGTGGATGATGACATGAAAAGCCATCTCTCTCAATTAGAGGAGAAGAATGTACAACTTAGAGTTTACAATTCAACCGATATGTTTAGCTCCAACACCTAGTACTCCTGTTGCAAATCCATCTTTGATGTCTAGTAATGACGAACGGTAAGCAAAGAGAAGGATTGATTCATAGGTACTGAAAATCTAAACAGAGCAAGAGTTTCCCCATTTTTAGTTTGAATTTTACATTTCCCAACTGATACCACTTGGATCAATTTGCAATCCAATGGAAGTAGGAGAAAAGACAAGAAAGATTTCTTGTGCAAGGAGGAAGATAACTTTCATTCAAAATACTTGGATGCCTTCTCATTA
>JAOXJJ010001594.1:0-10198 GCA_025769935.1 Phoenix roebelenii
ATGTATGATTCAAAACAATATGATTCAAAAAATATGACTTAAGAAAAATTATTTTAAGTGGCAAAAAGGTTCTTAAAGAACTTTGTATGGCCCCTGAAAGTGGGATAGATCGACATCCAATTCCATATGACCCTGCCAGCAAGTAATAGTAGTTGACATACGACTTTGCCAACGAATAATAGTAGTTGGCATACGATCCTGCCAGCAGGTAATAGTAGTTTGCATACGATCCTACCAATGGATAATAATAGTTGGTGTTTGTCGATTACGACCCTATCATAGGTATAATAGTGATCTTAGCATTTAGTCTGAGAGTAATAGTTTGATCAATGATATGGTTAAATGGTAAATGATTTATGATTTTATTTATGCTATACATTAGGAACCATATTATGAAATATGAATAATTTATGCATGCATGATTGGCTTTATGACTTTATATATTGTACTATGAAATACTTTGTTTTATAAAATTTGTTATTTTCTTTAAATTATGCATTGACCTGCAAAAAATTTATGCTTGATCCGGTAAGGTAGTGAAAAGTTTATTTACTAAGCTATGTCGCTCATATACTTCTATTTTTATTTTTCTTTCTCTAGGCGAATAAGATTAGTAGGGACAAAGGTTTGTCCAGGCTTGGAGTTCGTGCTAGCAGACTTGGTCATTTTGTAGAAGGATTTTAGTATTTTAAATTAACTATGAATTTGTAGTCAATAATTTTCAGAATATTAAGGATTGTGGATTTGATATTTATATTTAAATTTAGATACTCTGAACTAGTATTAGTTGCATTTAAGGGATAATGAAATTGGATTCCTATTTATTCTATTATATTCAAGATGGATTTGGAAACTAAATATAATATTGACTTCGTGTTATCGTAGGTTGTACCCCTCGTAGCACGGCCAATCATGCTCTGAATCTGGGGCGTGACAATCCTACTTGAAGTCATTAAAATTTTGAAAACAGTTTGAGATCAATTTGAATTCGAGTAAAAGAAATTTTGAAAGCGCCTTTTTTGTCCAAATGAATCTAAATCAAATAAACTTTAATAAACCCTATTCTAAGTATGGAAGCATCACATAAACAAGCAAGATCTAAAAGAGAAAACTATTAGAAATAATAACTAGCTAGGAAAGATCATGCTATGGTACTAGAACAACTAATGTAGGTTGCACTGGCTTCAGAGCTACCTAGTAGAAGATTAAACTATTTAAGATATCGAAAATTACTGAAAAAAAAAAAACTAAACTAATCTTAAAAGCAAAATAACTTTGAAAACTAAGGCTGAGGAAGCTAAGAAATTGAACTACTCAAGATAGCCGGTAGCTTACTGCGTCGCTACCAAAAGGGCTCTACCACCATCAAAAACTCCACCAAATGACAACTCCATGTCATGACACGACCAAGGACCCACCAACAAGTCTTGCCATCAATCCTCGTAATTTACTAGGACTTGCCTAGAATTCACCACGTAAAGTTAGCTTAGAGTAAGCATGACTTAACATGCACTCAAGATCTAGAAGGAAAAACCGGACCTAATAATCGTCAGAACAAAATGGATGATAGTTATATTGTTGTCAGAATGGTTTTGATAGTGAACATCCTATCGTTGGATCATGGTTAACTCAAAACTCCAACTTGGGTTCTTGTATTGTTTTCTCGGACGATGCATGCACTAGTGTAGCTCCATTTCCTCGAATAGCATCCTAGCTTTTATTGGATAAGGAAGTGCCAAGCTTGGACTTGAACTTTCGGTTGTCATTTAGAAGGATTCGATGGGCTTCTTTCTTTCATTTGTGGCCTTCATTCCATCATAATGGCTCTGATGGTGCATTAATTGTTCACCGTTATATCAATGTGGTCTGTTCTTGGCCAATTTTGGGTTTTTAGGCCATGCCTGTCCTGCATCATAAATTGACCATTTCTTCCGATTCCTGACATGATGTGCCTTATCAGTGGATAAGGAACTTAACATCTCAAGGAGAAAGATAAAAAAATCTTCGATCCTTTCCTTTTTCAAGCTATAATGACCTTGTCTTTCAACCCCTCCCTCTCTAATAAGAGAATGGTTTTAAATAATGATGTTTTAACTATTATAACAGTTTCAGCCACCACTACGTAAATAATATGGAAAAACATAATAGTTGTTATTGTTTGTTATTTCACATTATTTACTGTTCCAATAGAATGTTATACAATTAATAAAGCCATTATTTTTACATGTATCTTCTTTTATATGAAATAATATTTTCTTATAGTTCAAATAGTCTCAAAATTCTCTCGGGAGTTATTGTATCCGAAATATATTATTATTTTATTTAATAATAAGTGAAGGGGAAGATAATGATGTTATTTTTGTGTTATTATCTATTATTTTATATTATAAACTATTATAACATCTATTTTCTCAGTAATTATATTATAAATATAGAAAGTTGCTTCTTGGAATAGATAATGGCTGTTTAAAAAGAAGAGAGGATAAATCTCTAGAAGAACCAATTTTTTTAATTTTTCAACTTCTTTGGATCTATGAGAAAGCTACAATTGTCGGGAGAAAGATAGACCGAGGAGTTTTTAAATGTCCCATATTGTATCGAATTATTATGAATGCTCAAGAATGGTTTGGTTAGGTAAATGTACAAAATATTCCTTTTTGGAGGCAATGTTGGTTAAATGATTGAAATATCTCGTTATCTTTTTAATTAGTATGTTCCATTAAGTTTAGTTTTTCAATTTTCTGCATGTAAAAATTCTAGAACTTTTCAGATTGTTTGAAAGTGGGCAGTTTGGTTAAGCTTTTTATTTGGCACAACTGATTCTGTCTTAGCTAGGAATAGTTTGTTTAGGGGTACAATTTTGGTTGGGCTCAACCTCAGGCCGCCTATGCATCCGGCTTAGTGCGTAGAGTTGAGTTGAGGGTTTTTAAGCTAACTTTAGACTTGGGCTCAAAAATCCCAACCGAGCTCAAGTAGATTTAGGATAAAATTGATTTTTAACTCAATCTAAACCCAACCCGAAGCCGACGACTCAATCTATGCCAACTTAACTTGAGATAACTTGTTATATAAATTATTAAATATTTTATTATGATATTTCATATAGATATATTTTTCATGGTCTTTTAAATTTTATTAAATTATGTGCATATGTATAATTGGAGTTTCTGAATGACTGAGGCCTCAATTCGATGAAAATGTTTCAAACCATTTATCTATTTTAAAATTCTAATTTAACCCAATTTAACTTAATTAACATGGCATAACTCAACTCAACCTGACTATTTGGACCCAACAGCCAATTAACCAGAGCCAACATGAGTTTAGCTTATAATGGGGTTGGCTTACATTGGGTTAGAGAAATTCCAACCAAAGATTAGGTTGCATCGAGTTAGAGCGGAGACATTTAATGGTTGTGTTGGGTTAGGGTTTTCCATAACCCAACCCAGCCTACCTTAGTTGCAGCCCTAGTTTGTTTTGGTATTGCCTAAACTTTTTGGGCAACGAAATTTGTAGGGGAGTATGACCTATAGGATGATAAAACCCATTAATAGTAGTATATTCACAGTATTCACATGCTACATTTGCATAGTCTTCAAATTAGATTATCTTCAATATCAATAGGTCACATGTATAACTAGATCACACTAGTTAGGATCAAGTGTAGGAATCAACTAACTACATTTTGTCCAAAAAAATAACTATATAGCTAAGATATTAATCTTAATAATCTCTTTCATGTATAAAAAGCAAAGTTAAACACATCAATGTCAACAAAAATTAATGAATTTTACATTTCAAACATGTCTACAAGTAGATCGGGTTGGACTTGGGCTCAACCCCGATCAATTTGAATCTAATTAAGAAATTATGCAAGCCTAATCATTTCTATATGGGTTGGAGCGATAGGGTTTAGAATTTATCTTATCAATTTATAATGTGTTGGATCAAATAGCAATTCATATAAATTACAAGAAGCTACTTAGTTAATTATAAGCAAATTATAATACAGCTTGTTATTCAGAGATCATTTCGAGTTAGTTTTAGTTTGTGTTTAGCTCGAGATGTTTGGTGACCAAATTTAATTTATATCTTATCCATATTTGAAATAGGTCATTTTTTCAAACCAAGCATGATATAGTTTTGGTTGGATCGAGTTATTTTTTAAATTAGTTCCAAATTGAAAATGAGTTAATCCAATCTGTTTACGGCCCTAACTACAAAGTATAAGTGTCAATACAATATCTTGACACCTGGGGATCCTCATATGCATGACAACCCTGGGATGAGAGCTGAAAAAGAATTCCATGTCTTGAGCCAAATAAATTCTAGTGGTTTGTTGATAGGCTCTTTATTGACTGTATTTTTATATCTTCTTCAGCAAATGCATTACTCAGATTGGACTCGAATTTACACAAACTTTACAGGTTTTTGGAATCAACCTAGCTAAAACCCCAAAGTTGGTTAATCTTGATCATAAATTCATCTTTTTGGGCATGGATCTTGCGATCTGATAAGGCTTAACTTCAACTTTATGTTTTTTTTCCAATTTTCCAACTACTCACAAATTAGCATTTGGGTTATGAAATCTAAAAATGGGCAAAAGAAAAACTTACATAGTTGGAATGAGTTTCTAGCTCAAGAAAAGGTTGTGCATGACAAATCCAGTATGAACATCTATAGCAACTTGCCTCTTTCTTTGGCCCCTTGTTTCAACCATCAAATAGTAGAAAATAAGAGTAAATCATCCTTTAAACCACTTTCTAAGCAATAGCCTAATATATTGCTTCGTTTGAAGTTATTGAAGATTTGTTTGGAGCAGATAAGCTTTCATCACCAAATAGCTCAATCCACCCTTACTTTAGGTGGTTTAATGGTGTTTCAGTTGTTTTTTATTCAAATCAAGTGTAATAAGATGGATCTTCACTTAAAAATGGCTATACAAAAGTTATTAATTAGGGGCCTTAGTCATGTTTAATTATCTAAAATATTTTCAGCTTATAATATGGGACTAAACACACTCCCTCGAACATGTACGCTCCTCCCATTTAAGATCAGGATCTTTCACCAAGAATAGGTCTCATCATAAATTCAACCGCGAATGCCACGAATGGATCATAGTCAACCTTTAAAAGGATCCATACTGGTGTTCTTTAGGGCACATGTAGTGGGATGAGCTTGATTTGATACCATTCATAATGATCTAGAACCTCACTCAAAAAGGTTAGCTAGAAGTTATTAATTAGGAGGTTTTTGATCTTGTTTACAAGCTCAAGATCTTTCCAACATACAACTATATGGGACTATAATACATGCATTGGTTTTCACACCGAGACTTGTGCACCAAGAAAGCCTCAACACTATATGTATCAAGTGGTTCCCTTGAACTACTTGGTGTTTTTACTCTTTTATAGAAACATGTATGAATTAGATTCTATTAGCACCTATATTAGACTTTACTGGTCCAGTCAACCTAAGCTTTTTGAATTGTCTCGAAATCTAGTTGACAAAGACATGTAAAAAAGTTAAACTATAACCCCAATAATAGAACCATTACTTATTAATTATGAATATTTAGTGAATAATCATGAATGAGTTATATAAAGTTAATAATTCTTTTTCATTTGACTATATTAAAATAATCCAAAGCATCTTTCAACCAAAAACATTGAGCAGTTTTAGAACTCATAGTAATTTCAAAATGTTATTGTGATGCTAATAAAGCCATCATGTTCTTATTGTAGGGATGCTTATAACCATGAGTAACTAGAATGTTACCTGAGAAATTGAAAATAATACTTATTGTATTCCTCCATATTAAGTTTAGGCTTCATCTACATTTAATTATCTATTTTCTTGTGCAGGTCTACAAGTTTGCTTAGTGCGAAATGGGACCCAAGTAATACATTGGTTAAATTGTAGAAAAGCTTCTCATTTTCTTTTAAAATGGGTGTGTCTATTGCCCGAGTTGCTCTCCAAGTTAATAACCAAGTCCTCATTCCACGTACAAATAGTACCTGATAGTCTCCAAAAACTTTTTAAGATTGAGTGATTGGTCTATTTTAATAGGGATCGATAAATTAAAGTTAAATATTATTACTGTTAATGTACTTTTCATTTTTTTGTGACATTTTTCTATGGATTAATCCTATAGTATCGGACATCAGATGTTTTACATAAATGAAATGGTTTCTTTCTTTATATTTGATCAAATAATTTATGCTGGGTAAGGTTGAAAGTTATTTTCACGACTCAATATCCTTCTTTGATCAGAAGCCTCAATGCCTTCTATATAGCATTACATATGTTTTCACAACTAGTTGCTTTTGTCTAATAATTGTTCCAATTAAATATGAAAGGGAGTTATTAGCAATGTGTTTTCCACTAATATTTCTTCTATGGCACCTCAAGCCTAATAATAAAGATACTACTATGGAAATGAATTATTTTGACTATTTCCTTAATCTTATGACCTTAAATAAAAATGAATTTTAGAACAAGGTGATGTCACTACTACATATCTTATTACAATAGTTAGTTGATCAGCTGTTTACATTCAATTGACTATTTCCATTTTCTAACCTAAACAACTTTTGGATTTTACATTTGGACATGTTTGGATGGCCAATCAAATATTTGGATTTTGCATTTCGACAAGAGAAACCAACCAAATGAACCTAGTCAATGGAGTTTTTATGATGGCGATGGTTCATGGTGCATACTATCACTAAAAGATAAGGATAAAGGGAATCATATGACTAACCAAATAGATTATATGGGTCAAAATAATTTTGCCTTGCAATGATCACTTTGATTTATCTCTCATGAAGTACTTCTACTAGAAACTTAAGAGTTGAAGATTTCATTGATAGATAAACATGTCGACTCCCAAACAAGCCCAATAGGAGTCCTACTCCTAATTGCAACCATTTTGAGAGTAATTAAGTGGATCATAGCCTTCATCGACATCTACACAAGATTTCCTAATATTTGTCCTATTAAAATACATAAAAGTTTCTTACATATTGCTAAATAATTCATATATATATATATATATATATTTGCTTATATAAATTCAAAAAAGGATTTTTTTTTGCTTACTTGCAACTAATTTTGTCAAAGTGCATATGTTGCAAATATGCCATTACAATATGGAACTCAAAAATATGCCCATATTTTACATTCACCCTTCAAATATATCAGTTTATATTTTATTTATTTAAGAACATTCGAATATATACTTTTTAAAATGTTCTTAATTGTCTACAAACTTCTAAAACAAGCAATAAATAAACTTGCAAATAAGTCTCCAATGTTTTGAAACTTACAAATATGTCCCTCCATATTGGTAAAGTCTCTTGTTGATAAAAGAGATATGGGTTTTGGTCTTCCATTCAACATGATTAATGTTCCCAATATATTACTACTTTGTTTGCCAATCTTTCTCTTAATTGAGAAAAAGAAAGAACTTTGTTTCCTAAAATGTAGTAAACATGCATTTATCATTGGTGATCTTTGATGTTATTTTAAAAAATCTATCAAAATGATGTGTAAAACTAAGAGCAAATGCTCAATATAAATTTACATAACTTTAAACTTGACTAATTTAAAGATAGAATAACAAATTCACCTAAATTTGATATGAAAGGTATATGCTATATCATCGTTCGTGATCATGTAGGGAGGATACACGCAATACATTCCAAACCCCTCTCAACCTACTTTATTCCAATTGTTAAACTTTGGGAGCTAGAGGGAAGTCTTAAATATATCAATAATGGCTTCAATGTTTTGGACATTGCTATTGAGATAGATTTAATATCTTTTTTGGGTCATGGATAGTGGCTTTTCATCTCATAATTGAAAAATCCAGACTTTTTTATTTTGCAAATAGTGTAACCAACATGCTAGTTGCTTAATTAACCATTCGAACAAAGTTACTTATTAATTTTGTATTCACACTTCTTAAATACCAGATTAATGTGGCTTGGGTTCTCCGATCTTTTGAAGGTAGTGTAGGTAGTGTTTTCCTTTCAACAACTAAGAGGGCAAAAAAATATATGCTTTTGTCCTTTATCTAGTATATAATATTCATATCAAGAAATTGATTAACAATTTTGAAATTATTCATTATTTTGATTTAACTAAGATCTACTGATTATGATCGTATCACAAATATTTAAAATCATAGAAACTCCATTTAAAGGTTGCACTGTTATGATTGTCATCTAATATCCAATTCAATAGTTTTTCTAATATGAGACCAACATGTTATATTATTCTTTACTGGGCAACATATATTAAAAAATTATGAAATTATTTTTCCTTTATATACATTATTGTACAAAATATTGGTTTTATTATTAACATATACTCCAACTAAACCAATATATTTTATAACATAAAGTTCAAAAAGATTAAAATGTCAAGTAAAATATTTAATACCATTTATTTCATTAGCTTTAACAAATGGAAAAAGATTTAATCCAAATAAAATATTTAAAATTTTGTATGTTCTTATCACAATCACAGTAGATATATTTGATTTAGAACTATCCTATACTTAATTTACAAGAATGGGTGAGAAAAAAAAAAGAGAGATTGAAAGCAAAGGTAACATCTTATGGATTAAAGAATTATCAAATGTTGAGAATACATAAAATAAATAACTGATTTCAAACAAAAGCTTCAAAAGATATCAGAAAATGATTATAAATATTGGAACTCTTTTATGAAATTGACTATGTTTTGGATACATAGGCTAAATCATGCAATATCTTTATAAAAATAAAAGCCACCATTTAAAAAATTGAAATCATAAGGTACACTAGATTTGCTAATCTAGTGGTCTTTACTTTATGTCTGACAAGGCCAGTAATATCTATAAGGGTAACCAACTTATGGTCTCTATATTATTCAATTTAGTAGTAATCTAAACATCAATCTTGGAGCCTTACGATTCTATTCTTGAACTCTGCCATCCTGTAAGATCAAGTATCCTCTACATTTTTTTAAATATTGTAAATCTTGAAAAATTATAAAAATATTGAATGCAGTTATATCCATTTCTTGTATAGAGATAATAGATAAAATATTGGCATGTAACACTAACTTTTTTTTTCATTTGAGAAATACAACAGGAGTCCACTAGGATTCAAACCGTACACCTCTCCCATGTGGAAAGGGATGTTGACCAACTAAATTAAAGTTATCAAAATGTGATTGATGATTCTCTTCATCATGTGTGAGATACTGGGCTGAAGCCGGCAGCCCCAGCCGACTTCAGCCCAACACCCCTTTTGGAAGACGCGATCCCCTCCGACTTCTTCTGGCACGAGGACGACGCTGCACCGCGGCGGCACCGCGGAGGGTCCGCGTTCACCCTGCGGCCGCAAGAGGGGCCGTTGATCTCGCCCCACCGCCGTGAAAATCACGGCGGGAAGCCGTTGAAATGGGGCGATAAAACCCCCATCTTCCTCTTCGTAAGAGCACCTCTGAGCCCTCCTCCCTCTCATCCGTCTCCTCCGCTTCCTCTCCCTTCTTCCTCTTTCTCTCCTCCCTCTGTTCTTCCTCCCGAGTGACCGGCGAGCTCTCCCGGCCGAGTACCGTCCGAATCCCCCCATGGTTTTCCCCTGTTTCTGGATCTATCTTCCCTTCGGAAGGTGCCGTCGCCGCCGCCGCTTGACATCGGAGCGAGCCTCCCTTGGCCGAGACCCACCACCTCTGTCGACCGCCGGTGAGCTCTCCTCCTCCTTGCCTTCATTTTATTGCCAAAAGCATTGATTTTTCTCCCTGTTTCGGCCCTAGCAACCGAGATCATCTCGGTTGCTTCTCCTCCCCGTCGGCCACTGCAATGGCCGCCGGCCGCCATGGCGGTCGGCTGGCCATCGACCGAAGGGTGGCCTCCGGCCACCCCGCCGCCCCCTTCCTCTTATGTTCTCCCTCTCGGTTTTCCCCTGCCGTCGGGGGGGACGTTGGGGAAGAAGAAGGCCCACGTGGGCCGAGCTGGGCCAAGGCCCAGTTCACTGTGGGCCCAACTTGGGCCCAGTTGGAACATGAAAACAAAAAAAAAATGAAACCCAGTCCAGACCCGAAATCCGAAATCCAGCTCAGACCCAAAACCGAAACCCGAACCCATTTGGCCAATAAATAGAGTTTTGCAGTTAAGCCCTTGGCAGTATGCTATTTCAAAAATAGG